>OW026321.1:13819042-14181542 GCA_932273695.1 Apotomis betuletana
AGGCCATAGTTAAATATCTAAGTAGCAGTGAAAATGTCCGCTACATAAAATCATTAATTCTATATTATTTTCAAGTACATAAACTTCCCACTTAACTAACTCCATACAAAAAAAATCTCCATAGATCCAGTTCTTAAAAGTGGATACAATAATGTATCGGGTGATGAAGTTACCAACGGGAGCGAAGCGTGGCGGTCTGGTGTATCGAGTACCTAAAAAGGAATGTGAGGGGTTTTGGGAAAGCGTAAGACACGTTTTAAAGATTACAGCGGGTCCTCGCCGAGAAGACGAGGTGAGAGCGTAGTTGAGAGTACCTAAGTTATACCGCGTTTTCAATATGTGTTGGAGGAAAGACCGGGGACTGGTGCACGGTTGTAATCGTGCCGCTGTACCTATAAGACTGCAGAAATTACCGCATAATTGGCCTCCTCAGTTCTGTTCAACATCCAAGAAGATAATAGACGTGGATGTGTAACGGTAGCTGTTCAGTTATTTATTTATTCGTGAATAACTATCTGACAGAATAAAAAGAGAGTGATTGTGGATTGATGATAGAGGAATGACGTATCAATTTTTTCCTAATATATGCTAATATATTTTTCTAATATATATTTCATGCTCAGTAAAGTGTCACTTCGATCGTGGCACTCGCACTAGCCGACGGATTGAATTATGCAGGAGATTGTGACAATCATGAATAAAGCTTTGTAGAAAGGAATTAAAGTGGATGCGAAAAAGGCAAGAGATGAAGAGCCATGGTATTTGAAAAAGAAAATAGTATAACAATACCTAGTGTGTGTATGGTTGCTAATGAGAGATTGGAGTTTGCCGAGCTGCCCAGCCATTAAATCTCTAAAAAGGCGTTTTTGGAGGTACATAGAGGTGTATTGGTTCCAACACTTGTGTACGGAAGTGAAAGTTGGATGTAGCAGAGGAAGCAAAAAAAAAATGCAGTTCGTAAACTTTAAGGTGTGAAAGAATATGTAGTAACTCAAATTGAGAAAGGGATGCTAAAATAGTTTAGGTATGTTACAGAGGATGCATAGAAGGAGATTGAGCAGACAAACTAACATTTCTCGATTAGATTTAACACGTTCTAAAAAAGGACAGGTCAAAGGTAGGTACTCTAAACTGACGAGCCTGCAGGCGGAATTAATTAATGTTGAAGTACAACGTGCATGCCAGGACCGTAGCAAGAGTATGAGCGGAGCTCTGTCTACGCCGTTGGGAGAAAAGCGTGGTTATAAAATATCAATTGAAAAAACTCCTTAGATCATTATTTTAGAACAACAGATCTGGGTGGAAAATGAAAGCTGATAATGATAAAAGTTGAATGGATCTTAAGATAATGATGCAAACTGTATGCTAGGTCATAAGGTAGAGAGAGACCTGTTTGAGGTATTTGCAGCTGAAAGAGTAAATTCTCGTAAATTAAAATATCAGCATCGTCATGTATATATAAATATTTAATTTTTAAAATATGTATAAATAGATTATAAGAAAGAAAACATTCATATTAAGGGAACTAATTGGGTAACTTGGAGCCCGTTGCAGGGTGAGCGTCAGGAGGGCTGGACTACTCGATGTTGTATGGTCAGATTAAGTACGTCTTTGGGACTATTTAGAACATCTATATAATAATAAAAAAAAAATAAAAAAAAAATAAAAATGTATTTATTCAGTAACACAGAAATTCAGCTGACAAACAGTGTTGGTACCCCTTTTTAAGTATTTCATACTTGTGCTAAGAGGCACCGCTCTTCTAGGTGGTAAATTATTTGTATTATTGAACATTGTATTAAAATTAAAATCTCACTAACTATTCTTAACTAGTTTAAAATCAATTTAAATATGCGAAAAATATTATGTGTATGTGTGTGTGTGTGTGTGTGTGTGTGTGTGTAATAATAATCATTTAAATATTTGGGCCACTGGGTCACCGAGGATCTGAAGTATAAACTTGACATCGATAGGGAACGTAGGTCGCTGGCTGTCTGTTGTAATATGCTGGCTCGCAGATTTGCACGCTGTATAAATACCTATACACAAGTTAATTGTCAGTTTATGTACACGTGCTGTCTGTGGGCCTCATATTCGTGGTGGGTACGCACTCAGGGTGCTGATGGAGCTGCCATGGCGGTGTAGCGCGTCGGGGATGTTTGCGGATGCACCTACAGACGGTTTCCCGGCCTTCATGAGGAAGCGGTGTGTATCAGCATTAAATTGCTTACGTGAGAGCTTCAACAGCATCTTTCATGTATTCTCAGACTGGTGGGACTCTCCACTCCTGCGGAGATGGTTCCAGGTCCACACTGTGGGATTTGTTTTATTTTATTTTATTTTGTCCAATAATACTATCGTAGCTGTAAATAAGACAGACGGACAGATAGACAGACAGACGGATGGACAGACAGACAGACGGACGGACGGACGGACAGCGGAGTCTTATTAATGGAGTCCCGTTTTTTATCCTTTCGGTACGGGTTTTATTATAATGAAACGTTATAGTCGTAATAAAATCAGATTCACTGAACTAAGAGAGTCTTCAAATTGAGTGATGCCAAGTTTTAGTAAGCTATATATGTATGGCACTGTGTAGTACCATTCATCACCTCGCTAAAAAAGGGAAAATACTTGGGAGAAATGGTGGTTAGGAGATAATGACCGAAATAAGAGATCCCAAGGGATATAGTCGGATACTGCTCCAGGTGAGTGATATCAAGTTTTTAGTACTTATATGGACGCATAAATCGCGCGTAGTATGCGGTGATTCACGGTCTGAGATACAATTCTAGCAGAAGTGAGCTTGTAGTGTTTATGTTTGCTAGAAATAAGGCCTTTGATGCTGTTCCTACGGTATTCTTAAATGAGGTTTCACTAAAAAGAGTCACCAGCTTTAAGTATCTCGGACACTGGATCACTGAAAATCTCCATGATGATCCCGATGTTGAGAGGGAGCGCAGGGCATTCGCCGTGCGCTGTAACATGTTAGCACGTTGTGATAGAAATGTTAAAGTAATCCTTTTTAAGGCATTCTGTCAGACGTTTTACACGTGCAGCCTGTGGACTAATTGCACTAAAATGGCTTTCGAGGCCCTGTGCGCCCAATACAACAATGGGTTCAGAGTGCTGTTTGGGCTACCACGCTTTTGCACCGCGTCAGGTATGTTCGCTGAGGCGCGCACTGATTGCTTCAGTGCCATATTACGCAAGAAAATTGCATCTGATGCGGCGCGTGTGTGAGAGTTCCAACACCCTCTTGCGCCTATTGTCGGAGTATCCTGCTAGCGCTATATGGAAGCGCTGGAATACTATCCATGTGGAATCGAGAGGCTGTGTGTATGATGTTTTTTTTAGGTTAATAATAATCATTTATAACTTTTATGTAATTAACAATATATGGACATGATCAGATAAAAATGCTTTGAATTGAATAAATGCCATCTTGACATCGGAATGGCTGAACCACATTATGAAATGAAATGAAAATGAAATGAAATTATTTATTGATAACAGGCGGTTATAGGTCACAAATATTATTACAAATTAAACACTATTAGGTACATTTACAATGTAAAAGGTAAATTATAATAATCTTCAAAATTGTAGAAATTGTTCTCGTGGAGCCATTTTTTCAATGTTCCTTTAAAACTTGGAACGGAAGCTGCATTTCTTACCGCGTCAGGCAACCGGTTATAGACGGAAGGCCCTGAGTAATGCACGGACCGCTCTGATTTGGTAAGTTTGTGCGAATCTGCCACCAGCCTATTCTCGTGCTTGTTGCTACGCAATCTATAATTTGAATTACTCCCCTTGCGCTTGAAAGCATCAAGATGTTCGTGAGTGAACACCGCCACCTGATACAGGTATAGACAAGGCAAGGGAAGGATATTCAATTGTTTGAAGTGCTCCCGTGCTGAGGCGTCCGCCGGCAGGCCCACCATCGCTCTAATCGCTCTCTTCTGCATCGCGAACACTCTCCGCCAGTCCGAAGCTCGGCCCCAGAGCTCAGTTCCGTACGTGAGCAGAGAGTGCACCGTTGCAAAATAGCACTCGCGGCATTATTAGCTCGCTGCAAAGTATGGTGATTAGAAGAAGTCATTTTTATCAAGCTTAGGGATCCTGGGTTCGATTCCCAGTGAGAGCGCGGTTCTCCCGCGGCTACTAAGTGATTGTGTCTACGATTGTATGTTATTTTATTTCCTCCGACTTCATTTCCTTAGAGAACTGAACAGTTGGACTGTTTCTGTATTGTGCTTTAAAGTAAAATGTTCTCCATCCATAACATAGGATGTACACAAGCAGTCAGTGGCGACCAAAATCAAACCCGTACCAAAACGAACCGTTCGTTATGGAAGTCTTTACGGAGACATATATTAAACAATGGACGTCTCCGAGTCAAAATGATGATGAACTGTATTTTATTGATTATTTGTGTAAAATTCAAGGCAAACGCTTCTTGGTACGTGGCGACATGGAGCTACCGACGCGTGTCCACCGCTAAGTCTTTCCACCGTATCCTCGACGGATACGCAGCCTTACCTAATTTCATACTTTTCAACGCTTTCACAATCTTGTCAATACTATGTATTTAATTTCTTTTTTGTATATTTAGTTCATTTCGAGAAAGGACTCTTGTCCGGATACCCTCTCATATACGGTCGTATGTATGAACACATGTGAACGTAATTTCCTTCGTTTTTTTTCTTTCAACATCCATCAATCAGTCACCGAGACGATTATAAAGAGTCCAAATTCGGAAGGATTATGTTATTTTTTTACTGACTTCAATCAGTGACTAGAAAGTGCTTCAGATACTGCTTGCATGAATTGTCCAAGATATTCATACATATATAGAAGCGAGTAAAATAAAACCTTGTAAAAATTATCACTATTTAACTCTGTTTCAGATTAAAACAAGAGATAAAAAACCCAGCTTGGACTGACAATCGAGTGAGACGATGTTCTTAGAGTCGGCATAGAAAATCATACTGGCGGCGAAAAGAGGGCTCATGACACCCTTTCTGGGTCAATCTTGGTGCCAAAGGCCATCGTGATCCTTGGTCCATCGTGATTCCACGTGTTTTTGTGACTGTAATGATAAGAGTCGAACTATCTGATTAGATAGTCTATTTTGTACTGTTTTTTGTTAGTAAATATTACCATATTTTCTTTGTTTCCAATAAACTTTTTCTATTTAGTAACATATCTTTCGAAGATTTAGTCCCCAGTTAAAATGTCTAAGTAGTATTGAAAACGTCCACTACATAAAACAATTAATTATGTATTTTTAAGAATGTTTACTTCCCACTTGAACTGACTCCATAAGGACAAAGTAAGATCTATCTACTAAAAAATAAAAGTTTTCTATAAATCCATTTCGTAAAAGTGGATACAATAATGTATCAAGTGAATTTACCAACGGGGGCGAAGCTTAGCGGTCTGGTGTATCGAGTACCTAAGAAGGAATGGAAGGGGTTTTGGGAGAGCCTAAGAGACGTTTTAAAGATAACGGCGGGTACCCGCCGGGAAACCGTGGGCCAGCCAGAGCGTAGTGGAGAGTAAGTTATACAGCGTTTCAATTTGTATTGGAGGAAAGACCGGAGACTGGTGTACAGTTGTAATCGTGCCTCTGTACAAATAGGATTCAATAAAACTGCAGAAATTACCGCAGAATTAGCCTCTGTCAGTTTAACATCCAAGAAGGTATTGTAATGGATGTATAACGGTAGCTGTTCAATTATTTATTCATGAATAACTGTCTAATAGAATATAATAGAGAGTGATTGTGGCTTGATGATAGGGGAATTACGTGTCAATTTATGTTTACTTTGCGCCGATGCTCAGTCAAGTATCGCATTCATCGTCGGCACTGGCCGATGGATTGAATTGCAAGAGATTGTGAATAAAGAAAAGGAATTAAAGTGAATGGGAAAAAGCGAAAACCATGGTATTTAAAAAGGAAATAGTATAAAATTGGTGTGTGTACGGTTGCGAATGACAGATTATGCACAAGAGGCAGTCGAGCCATTTGCCGAGTTGCCTAGCCATTAAAAAACACTTAAAATCCATTAAATTAAGTATAGTCTCTGGATGTGCATAGAGGTGTATTTGGTTCCAACACTTGTATACGGAAGTGAACGTTGGATGTAGCAGAGGAAGCAAGAAATTAAAATATAGTTTGTAAAACTTAAGGTGTGAAAGAAGATGTAGTAACTCGAATTGAGAAAGGGATGCTAAGATAGTTTGGACATGCAGAAAGGGAGATTGAGTAGACAAATCTACATGGCGAATTTAAATGAAAATGTTGGAACAGAGAAGACCTAGACAAACATTTCTCGATCAGATTGAACACGTTATAAAAATGGGCAAGTCAAAAGTACGCTAAACCGACGAGCATGCAGGCGAGATTAATAAGTGTTGAAGTGGAACGTTCATGCCAGGACCGTAGCAAAAGTTTGGACGTAGCTCTTTCTACGCCCTTGACAAATACTCTAACTAGATCGATCGCAGAGATGAGATCCAATTTCTGAAGTTTCCATGCTGCGGTATTTACCAGATTCCGTTTTTTACGGAATCGTTTATAACCAAATTATGAAATTCTCAAATTCCGATTTTTCCACATTCGTTTTATTCCTGATTTTGAATTATCCAATTTCTGATTGTTTATTTGTTGTAATTGATTACTTCATTGATTACTATACAAAATACGTATTATGGAATAACACGCATGCGTACAAAATAATAATTGGTTAATTTAATCATCATCCTCCTAGCCTTGTCCCATTTTTTTTGAGAATGAATTTTCAATCGGGGTCGGCTACCTAAATCCCAAGATGTGGCGTAGGCACTAGTTTTTACGAAAGCGACTGCCATCTGACCTTCCAACCCAGAGGGGAAACTAGGCCTTATTGGGCTTAGGTGGTTTCCTCACGATGTTTTCCTTCACCGAAAAGCGAGTGGTAAATATCATATGACATTCCGTACATAAGTTCCGAAAAACTCATTGGTACGGGCCGGGTTCGAACCCGCGACCTCCGGATTGAAAGTCGCATGCCCTAACCACTAGGCTACCACCGCTTTTTGGTGGTTAATTTAATAATGTGGAAAATTCTGAATATGACAAAAGTCGAAATGGAAAATAAATAAATGTGTAAAATATCAGAAATTGGATAATTCAGAATCAGTAATAAAACGAATGTGGAAAAATCGGAATTTGTGTATTTCATAATTTGGTTATAAACGATTCCGTAAAAAAACGGAATCTGGTAAATAACGCAGCATGGAAAATTCAGAAATTGGACCTCATCTCTGCGATCGTTACGGTGATTGGATAGCAGTCGCTTAAAGGTCACAGCACACATATCAACTCGGAAAGGGATCGTCACCCTATCAACTCGAGCCGTTCAGTATCATTTGTATGAAACTATCTACTGCAGACTAATCGGAATCGTAATGTAATCGCCTCACCTCGGGACAAGCTCACGAACCGCGTCCACGCCCCTCCCACGGCCGGCGTTACCGAACAACCGTACGGTCGGCGAGCCGTAGGCGCGGCGTCGCCTAGCCGTAGCCGAGTTGACGTGCCGGAGCTTCTTATCCGCTTAAGTTACGTCAGTTACGTGGTTACGTTACGTGGAAGCCTGTTTGACGGCAAGGGGAAAGGCGAGGCGGTGTTGATCTGCTCATGAATTGATATGTGTGCTGTGACCTTAAGGGTGAGCGTTAGGATGGCTGGAGTACTTTATGTTGTGTGGTTCGGAGTTTAATAATTAATGGGAACCTCGACATAACAAAATTATACCTTGTTTAAAAGAATTAAAAGCTAAAAAGGATGTGATTTAGGCATTCTGACACCAGAATGGCTTGATCAAGTCCGTGTCACTTTGTTCAGATTTACAACTTGCATGCATCTTTTCATAAAAAAATGGTAATAACGTCCTGACATCAAAATGGTTGAACCACATTCATTATAATTTTATACAAGGTTTGATTGAAGTTTCTGAATAGTACTTAAATAGGTCCTTAATCTGGAAACTACATCATCGAAAATCGCATAATCCTGACGATCACTCTGAAAAAGGTATAAAATGATTAAGCTTCAGCATATAAAATGATCAGTCAGAATCAAAGCGTGCCGTGAAAAACAAACAAAACGTTAGGGAAAAAATCCACATTTAACTTCTAGGGAAAGTGGTGGTACAGATAGTCGGAATCAGGGGGCATGATGATGATGGTTAATTTTCTGTTAAGTCTAGTCACATATTATATAACTTTATACTACAGTGATGCATGCACGACTTTATCGGAATTAACAACCAACTTCTCATGTCTACTGATAAGCACTGATTAAGTACTTTAAAACATATCCTGGTTGGTCGGAAATATTGACATAGGTAAGTTTTTGTATAGTCCCGAGGAGTTTTTTTATACCCATCGTAATACCAGACATGGAATAATACTTAATCTTATCATAATAAAACGAAGCTGCCTGGTAGACATCTGATAGAGCAGTTCCAGAGTACTATATTTTGAGGAGAGTAGGGAGATTTGCATACTTCATTGAAAGTGTGCAAGCGAAAATATTTTGGAAACGACAAGTATAAGGCTACCACTGCGACAATACATTTTTTGTCTCTTTTTCACCTTCATAATGAGAAGAAGACTTCCACATATGCGATTGAGATAAGAACCTTTCCGATTTCACCCAATCCCGAACTCCAATCTTAAAGCTTAGAGCCTGTTTGTAAAATGGGCTAATATCCGACCGCTCCTTATGCTTTGGAATGCTCGAAATATGGCAAAAGCTGGTTTATTAGTAAGTAATGGGGACGCATAGGTATCAAGTTGCAGGAATGTAGATAAATATCGTAACAAAATTATTGTATCATCGTCCCGCTCTAATCCATATAGCATGAGTAAGATAGATAATGTACATTTATGCTCTGAATTTTCGTTCCGTACCTATACATACTTTTATGTATTGCTTACTGTCTTTGGCGCGCGGCGTTTTTAAACGATTATATGGATCTAGCATTATTGACGTATATCATTAGTTCGGCTACTCAACACGTTTAGTAATTACTGTCAAGAATAATGTCAGTGTCAGTTCTCCTATTCCACACTAGATGGCCAGTGTAGTTTCAATAAAATTGCATTTTATTGCAATATAAACATTTTATGACTGCAAGTTAAGCATATTTACTAAATAATATAATTATATCATTCATTTCCGACCATTTCTAAAGTTGTCAAGCTATTTATTAATATACTGGCGCTACCATCTATGTAAAAGCTCTAAAAATATATGAGTTAATTAGTACCAACTTTCGCCACATGCAGTTAATTACCGAACTTTAAACTCTAATTACGGGAGAACCCCATTGATTTTTAAGTTAATAATTATCTAACCACCTTTTTTGGGTCATCATAAAACTATCTGCACCGGTCTCATCTCTGTTGGTGGGTGGGGACACCCCCCATACAAATTTGCCCATCGTCCTTTATTTCGTGTGACAATGTAACTGAACTTCTGGACTGCTTTCCGATGACAAAACAGAGTAGATTAAAATCATACATCATTTCACTTAAGTACGCGCTGGTAGTTTTTATAGTCCCACTTATACGGCTTATCTTGCAACAATTTTACCACCCAAAGGTTGTCTGGAAGAGATCTCTTTATAGGTATAAGACCACCTCTTGTCATTTCATTGTTGATTGTTTATATTTTGGCTCTATGTTGAAAAACGCTGGTCGCCATGTGTACTCTTACTTTTATGCAACTTGTGGTCTCTTGCTGACCATGTTGGGATGCCCAGCTTGGGTTTATCGCATCGTTTTAGATGGTGTACGCAAAGATAGAATTGACGAGATGTTTAGACGGAACATTTGTATAATGAGTAATTACTAATTATCTATATATGTATAACTTCATGCATAATGGGAGTTAACGGGACATCTGTCTCTTGCGTTGTGTCCACTTCATGACTGCGTTTAGGATAGTTGTTTTGCAGTTCTTGCTCATGATCGGAAACATTGGATATATTCAAACATTCTAGAGAAGTTGCTAAAGAAGGTGCTGGTGTTGATGCGTAGGTGTGAATTTATTGAACTCATTTTCGTCGGTTCACTTGTTTTGATGAAGCATACTCTCTTAGGTATAAGTGCTAAAATTTTAGCTGTATGACCCAACACAACGTATGGTGTTGATGGGAAGCAACTAACAAATAAATCTAAGCATACACGCGGGCACACAAACCCCAAAATTAATATTTTAAGCAAAATAAATGAAAAATTGTTAATTAATACGCAATACTATAATATTGGCAAAGTCCGCTACAACGGACAGGTCGTGTGCATTGAATATATGGCATTGTCCGGTGTGGCGGACAACAGATTCAGAGGAAGATTCAACATATTAAAAGTAACAAAACGCATCCATACTATACGCACATGCATCAATTATATAGTTTAGTGTATTATTTAGACATGAAAAACGCACTTGTTGAATAAAAAACAAAAAATAAATCCAGAAATATCTTTTAGAAAACAGTTGACGTCTAACGCGGAGCCATTTTCTGGAACCACTGTCAAACTAGTTTAGCTAGTACTAATAATATATTTTTCTGCTAAAATATAACTATCGTACTAGTTATTGCCATATATGAAATGAAAAAAAAATCTCACCAAAAAGTGCTATATTTTTTTAAATCAGTTGTTCCTTGCACCGGACTACGTCAAATTAAGGGTTAAAGAATCTAAAAACTTGTTTTTATTAGGCTCTTTCTTTATGTGGTCAGGTAGTTTATTAAATATTTTTATTGACATGGGATGAGGTCCGTTCTTATGTGTTTTTAATTTTGAAGCCGTTTGAATTAGGTTATTTTTAGAGCGAGATTCGAATCGACGGGGCTTATCACCAAGTCTAGTATAGAATTCTGGGTATGTTTTTACAAATTTACACGATTCTAAAATGTAGATGCAGGGTACGGTTAATATTTTAAGATTTCTAAAATGTGGTCTGCAGCTATCGGTCTGTTTAATGTTCGCCAGTATGCGAATGCATTTTTTCTGTAGGATGAATACATCTTGCGCGTTTGTACTATTGCCATACAAAATTATACCATAACTAATCCACGCATGTGCGTAGGCATAGTAAAAGATACATCTACAAATACAAATACAAATAAACTATGAATACAAAGAAAAGCTTAAAGAAAAATTGAAAAATCGACACACAAAGCATAAGGAAAAATTCGTCAGGTCTACGTGGAGCGAGGGTAGCGAAGTGGCTAACGCGCTGGACCGGTAATCCAGAGGTACCGGGTTCGATTTCCGGTCCCTTCCACCAGGTAGCTCCTTTTTCTTCTTTCTTCTTCTCTCTTTCTTTGTATTCATAGTTTAAATAAAAATTGTGGTGTAACCACATTAAACAAACTGAGACATTACATGTTTCATAAATTTACAAATACAAATAGTTTATTTGTTCAACACGGGTAAACAATTGTACATAGGCATAAATCTTATAAAATAAAAAGCTACATCACCATGTTGTGCCGCAAGCCATACAAATTTTAGCTATAATAGACTGTTTCGCCGGGGCGTACAGTCAGCATCAAATGCAGTCAGACAAAAAAACATTTACTGAATAATATGCTTTGTCCACTAAAAATTTAAACAATTTGGCTTTAAATGTAGTTATATCCTCTATACTACTTATATCTTGGAACATTGTTATACATTTTTGGAGCCATACCAAGTACACCTTTTCTGTATAATGCTGTTTTGGAAGGCATGAAACTTATTTTATTCTTAAGACGTACCTCATTCTACATATTTAATCCGTCAGTTAGAATATTGAAATATACACACGTATTTTTTGCTTTATCAAATTACTAAAAACCCTGTCAAGTGCGAGTCGGACTCACGCACCGAGAGCTCCGCACAAAGACTTCCAACCGACGAGGGTTACGTACCCAAAAGGTAAAAAACGGGACCTTTACTAAAACTCCGTTGTCCGTCGGTCTGTCTGTCGGTCTGAAATTTCGTTAAGATTTCAACGGTCATCAACTACCGTATTTAGAGAACTTAGGCTGCCACAGAAGTGGAGAATATGAACCAATCAAGCTGTGCTTTTGCCCGAAAGAGGATTCAAATCTGAGAAATGGATGGTCCATTACTTTATTGTGGACAGGCAAACGCCTATGATTGGAGCATCGCTACGGTTAAACTACCTAACTATAGTCCAGTCCACACAACTATGGTCCAATTTAATCCAAAAATTACTCGTTAATATTATGACAATTATTACGAATAAACTCTAAGGTGAACAAAATATTTTATTTATTTATTTATTTAAACTTTATTGCACAAAATACAAAAGTAAGAGTACAAATGGCGGACTTAATGCCATAAGGCATTCTCTACCAGTCAACCATAGGGCCAAACAGAAACTAGCAGTTGGTGCAGGATCATAAAAAGTCGTGGCTAAAAACGAGACAAAATTCAATAAGTTTGATATATATATATTAACGATATACCTATACATACACATATATGCAATACAATACACATACATAAATACAAATATATATATAATATAATATATATATATATATATATATACATACATATGTACCCCTGTAAAACACCATATAGACAATCAATCCTGAAATTCTTTGGAGAGATGTTTGCGCACCATGCGCTTGAAGGAGAATTTGCTCTGAGCTTTCCTAATGGAGAGAGGGAGATCGTTCCACAAACGAATTGCTTGAATCGCAAAGGAATTGGACATGAAACCAGTACGGTGAGAAGGAAGAGTGAGTTTGAGAGTTCGGGATGAGCGCAGCTCGCACCCAGGCCGAGCTGTTAAAAATATGAATTTAGATTTAAGATAGCCCGGGGTTGCTGGATCAAACAAAATTGAGTAAAGAGTGCATAGAATTTTTAATGACCTGCGTTCCCGGATAGGGAGCCAGTTTAGTTGACGACGAGAAGCAGATACATGATCATACTTCCGGAGGCCAAAGATGAATCTTATACAGTTGTTGAGCAACCGATCTAGCTTACTCAACAATTCCTGAGTGATATTGGAGTAGCACACATCAGCATAATCAATAATGGGAAGTATCAACGTTTGGACAAGAAGAGTTTTGGTGCAGACCGGCAGAAAATGCTTAAACCTGTAGAGTGATCTCAAAATGTTGGTGACTTTACGACAGACTTCAGACACCTGGGGACTCCAGGTTAGACTACTATCAATAACCAGACCCAGGTTTTTCACTGTGGCTGCGAAAGGAACAGCAACATCGTCAAAAATGATCGGTGTCAAGCAAGTAAAATCTATGAGAGATAGCTGCCTAGAGCTGCCGAGTATAATTGCTTGACACTTGGTAGGGTTGACAGTTATACCAAAACTTCTGGACCATTCGGAGATGCTGCTAAGGTCGCTATTTACTTGCCCAATCCCATTATCTAAATCACCAAGGCTTACCTGGGTATATATTTGTAGGTCGTCGGCGTAGAGATGGTGAGAGCATTTAATCCTAGAAGTAATTAGGTTAATAAATATGGAAAAAAGAAGAGGAGAGAGTATGCCGCCCTGTGGAACCCCAGAAGCAAGTTCGCACCAGTCAGAAAGAGTACTGCCAGCACGGATCGCCTGCCGACGATCTTGAAGGTAGGAGGAGAACCACTCCGCCGCCTTTGACGAGATGTTTAAATGATTGAGTGTAGCAAGCAGAAGGTCATGATTGACGGCATTAAAAGCGTTAGAGAAGTCGATCAAAACCAGCACAGTTAATTGAGTAAGCTCCATACCTTGCCTCACGTCTTCAACAACCTTCAATAACGCAGTAGTCGTACTGTGCCCAGGACGAAAACCAGATTGTAATGGGGAGAGTAGCTGGTTAGAGTAGACGTGAGTTGAAAGCTGTCTATGAACAACAGCTTCCAAAACCTTTGATAGAAAAGGGAGTATGGAGATCGGGCGAAAGTCTTTAAGTAAACTGGGATTAGATACTTTAGGTAGAGGAATGACATGGGCATTACGCCACAGCGAAGGAAAAACCCCAGAATACACCGAAAAGTTAACAATATGAGTGATAACTGGAAGAATGCATTCCAAGATGCTGATTATCATCAGCCTGCTTAAGTTATCATGTCCGACTGCGTTAGATTTAATCGACAAGATAATTTTACGGATCTCGTCATCGGTAGCTGGAGTGAGTGAAAATAAGATTTTAGAAAGACAGGGCAGGGCATTAATATAAGCGATACTTTGAGCTTTAGAGGAAGGGTCTAAGTTAGAAGGTGTAGCGAAATGGGAGTTAAGGTCGTTTAATGAAAAAGAAGAAAGTGGGTTATGCTCATTTTTAGGTTTACCAATCCCAAGGCTTTTTAAAAATTTCCAGGTATTAGCTGGAGAAGAGGAGACAATGTTATCGTGAATAAATTTACGCTTTGCTGCTCTCACCATCTGATTACACCGGTTTCTGGCAATTTTATACGAGTCCCAGTTTTCGTCGCAACGATTGCGTTTGAATTTGCAAAATGCTCGATCCCTTCTGGTCATCGCAATACGGACCGCTCGAGTGATCCACGGCGCCGGAGGACGTTTTAATTTGACAGTTCTAATGGGCGCGTGCTTGTCGTACAATTTTAGAACCGCCGTGTTTAACGAATCTACCGCCTCGTTTACCGACGGCGCCTCCAAAATCGACGACCAGTCCTGTGCGAGCGCATCTTGTTTTAGAACCTCAATATCTAACATAGCAAAGCTACGTATCTGCATTAACACAGGTTGTATTTTAGGAGGCTGGATATCGTAGCACAGAAAAATCAGATCGTGATGTGAAAAACCTGGTGCCGGAAACTGACCTACTTTATCCACAAGATCCTCGGAAGAGACAAGAATAAGATCCAACCAAGTGTCTGACGTGTCGGTGTTGTGATGTGTAGGTTTAAGCGGAAGCACAGTGAGGTCGTTGGACTCAATAATTACTTTTAGTTTGCTTGACCTGTTGTCCATTTTCAGAAGGTCGGTGTTAAAATCACCCATGATTAAGTGATGTGCGTACTCCGTGCTAAGTGTGTCAAGCAATGCCTCAAAATCTGTAAAATAATCAACTGTGGGGGGGCAGTAAATAACTCCCAGAGCCGCATTTACCCCTTTAAGAGTGACCCCTATAAAAATATGTTCCAAGGAACCTGAGAATTGTGACGGAGATGATGAAATAATTTTAAAGGGGATGTCACTACGTAGATATATGGCAACACCACCGCCTCCCTTACCCGTGCGGTCATTCCGCAGCAAAACATAGCCGGGTAAACCGTAGGAAGTGGAAGCTAGATTTGGTTTGAGCCAGGTTTCAGAAATTAGGATGGCGTGCACATTTGTCGAGGAAAAAGTGTCTAAAAGATCATTGTAATGGCTGGGTATGCTTTGAGCATTTATGTGGCATATATTAAAATTATTGTGCTCGTTTTGAAAAGTACGTGAGATGGAGTTGCCTAGTGTATCGGGCTCGGATAACACTGAACTATCAAGAGAAAAGAAGGAAGATAACGAGTCACAAGCGGAGTGGTAAGATTCATTATCTGACATAATATTTAAAATATTATAAAATATTATAATATAAAATAATTAAGCAAACTTAAATAAAAACGTATAAAATCAGTGATAGAATATGGATTTTGATAAAAATAAACGAGTTTAGTTATTAAAGCAGTAACGTCTGCTAACGTAAACCAAATGTTTACAATGAAGCGAAAAATTGACAAATTTAATGGTTCAGACAGGACTTTACGGTAGATGGCGCTACGATGCCACCCTAAGGCATGTTGAAGCAACTGGTTAAAAGATTCAATGGCTCTGACATCTGGTTCGGTGGTCCAGTTGGTAGGACGCCCGTGTTGGCCCGGAAAGCCGTTGGAAACGCAGGTTCGAATCCTGTCTGAACCATTAAATTTATCAATTTTTCGCTTGATTGTAAACACATAGTTGGATGATTGGACTATATCTAGGTAATAATTTTATTAAAACTTTCGTGAGACATATTTAATTATTGTATTAAGCGGTTTACACTCACCTGAAAATGTCAGGAACGGCCCGACATGTTTCGAACTCGTATGGAGCTCTTCATCAGGGACGGCTGCCCGCACACCTCCGCGGCAACCTCGTCACTGCTGATACTTTGATCGACGTTCCGCTCTGAGCCGTTCCTGACATTTTTACGTGAGTGTAAACCGCTTAATACAATAATTATATCTAGGTAGTTATAGACTATGGGTAGTTTTACGATAACCATTTCTCCGTCCACAGTGCTTCGTGTTCAACATCTACAAAGGAGTGCGAGCTGGTGGCGGTATCGGTGATGAGCTGGAGCCGCCAGATGGCGACGACTCCGAAGTGTGGCGCATCATCTTCGACGTGTCTTTCTTCTTCTTTATCATCATTATCCTGCTGGCTATCATCCAGGGTAAGGCTTGTCTGTCTGTCTGTCTGTTCTCTAATATCTACTGGTATAAGCTGGAGCCGCCAGATGGCGACGACTCCGAAGTGTGGCGCATCATCTTCGACGTCTCCTTCTTCTTCTTCATCATCATTATCCTGCTGGCTATCATTCAGGGTAAGGCTTGTCTGTCTGTCTGTCTGTTCTCTAATATCTACTGGTATAAGCTGGAGCCGCCAGATGGCGACGACTCCGAAGTGTGGCGCATCATCTTCGACGTCTCCTTCTTCTTCTTTATCATCATTATCCTGCTGGCTATCATCCAGGGTAAGACTTGTTTGCCTGTCTGTCTGTTCTCTAATATCTACTGGTATAAGCTGGAGCCGGCAGATGGCGACTTTGACTCGAACCTGCGACCCTACGTTACCAGCGTAGTGCTCTCCCTTCGTTACGTCAATGACAACAAATCTTTGATTCCATAATTCTATGCTACAGAAGCGCCCTCTGCGTCATATGTGTTTAAAATTCTGCCAAGATACAGGCTTAGCCTAGTTTGGTACTTACCGGATATAGATACTGTTTGTAATCATTTTCTGTTGTTAAATAAACTATTCTATTCTATTCTATAAAATGCTTATCCGCATTAACCATACCCTAGGATCTGCGTTTACACGCACGATTCCCAGTCGCCATTGCTTTACAGCAAGTGCAAGGACCGCGAGACAGATGGCGCTTTTCTCAACGTTTTTTAACAGAACCGATAAAAACGTTATATTTAAAAATGCAGAGTGCTTTCTGTCAACACCCTTATTTATTAAACCATTGATACAAAGAAGCTCAAAGAAAGAGACTGGGAATCGAACCCTGTACCGCTGGATTGCCGGTCCTTAATTTGTCCTAATGCACTGTTGCAGGTTTGATCATTGACGCCTTCGGTGAGCTTCGTGATCAGCTGGAGTCGGTGAAGGAGGACATGGAGTCCAACTGCTTCATATGTGGCATGGGCAAGGACTATCTAGATCTGGTAAGTAGTGTGAGCAAGCTGGCAAGTCAGTCGTAACTTACAGTACGACCAAAAAGAGTAGAAATTAAAAAGTGGCAATACTGTAGTGTCGTCCCCGTTTTCTTACATTGATTAGAAAGGGAGGACACTACAGTATTGCCACTTTTTAATTTCTACTCTTTTTGGTCGGACTGTACGTTACGTCGCCGTCGTCGTCGGATTACCTAGTATTTAAGCCCCCGACGAAAAGAGAGGGGTGTTATAAGTTTAACATATGTATCTGTGTGTCAGTCTGTGGCATCGTAGCCTCCAAACAGATGGTCCAATTTGAGTGTGGTTTTTTTAATCGGAAGACAAGTCCGTTGAGTGGTTCTTAGCTATGTTTGGTTGAAATAGGACCAGTAGTTGCCAAAATATCCAGCTTTAATTGGCACTAGTGACAAGATCCAAATTCTACTACCACCAATTCGTAATAAGAATTCCAAATTATGTTCAGTTTTAGTAGCATTTTCTATATCACTCATTGAATGAAGGTCCAGCTACATGTGTAGGGGGTGTTGTTAAATAATTGTTTAAACTCACGTAAAAATTGTCAGGAACGAACGGCCCGAGTGCTAATACACGACTTGACGCCCACTGCACCCGTGTCAGCACTGATAGCTGCCCCTAATGAAGAGCCTCCATATGAGTTCGAAACATGTCGGGCGGTTCCTGACAATGTTTACGCGAGTTTAAGCCGTTTTTATAATTATTAAAGATGTCTCACGATAGTTTTAATAATATAATGCTATTTTATTTATTTATTTAATTTAGTTACACAGCATTACAGTAATTAAACTAAGGCACTGTGAACTACAAAATTATACATAAAATAAAAATAAAAACTGAAATCTAGTTTGATTTAGGTGACGTAACAGCGTGGCTCCGTTGCGTCGTCTGATCTGGCGCAGGAGTCGGCAGATTGCCCCGGAACTGCCGAAACACAACACCCTTCGGCCAGAAATTAAAATGTTTATAAGGTTATAATATCTATTGTTTGTCCAGGTCCCCCACGGCTTCGACACGCACGTGCAGCGCGAGCACAACCTCGCCAACTACATGTTCTTTCTCATGCACCTCATCAACAAACCGGACACCGAATACACAGGTCTGTACACCAATTAGTTTTACACGAGAGAATTCTAAAATTAGCACATAACCTAAAAAACGGAGGAAACAGCACGCCAAACTCATCTGAGCATTTCTCAAAAAGTTTGTACACAATTAAGACAGAAAGTTAAAGTCAAATATAATTTTCCTATTTTGTTACCAATTATTTTAGTAATTTTATATCAATGTTATGGTTATGTTCGGTAATTAAGGTTCTGTTTTGCTTATACTTTTTTAATTATACATAATCTGATATCAATGTATTGGAAATCACAATAAAAAAACCGTAACAAAATAGGAAAATTATATTTGACTTTAACTTTCTGTCTTAATTGTGTACAAACTTTTTGAGAAATGCTCAGTTTACCTTTTATAATAAGTCTTTAGCTTTTGTAAAATTTAAACTAAAGCCTGACCAGAAATATAGGAGGATTGTCAAGAGTGCGCTATTAGATGTATATGGCAACAATTTTGCAAGCAATCGCAACCGCACTAAATGACATTAGTTTAAATACCTGTCAGTTCCTATGGTAACCTCGTAATATCATTTAATGGAATGCCCTTTTTTCCTGACTGTTTTTTTTGTGTAGTAAACACGTGTACACTTTATTTATAATATTACGTTCTGAATGGTTTTCGGCATTTTCTTTGGATATTTTAAAATATTTGTCTTTTAGAAACCACCACGAATGACAATGTTGACAAATCATCATAAAATCATGGCCAGTGTAAGAAATTAGTTCCAGTCAAATTCCGCAATATGGCGAATCCTCATATATTTCTGGTCAGGCTTTAACTACATAATATCATTGGCATTAGATTAGTATATTCAAATTTACGGTCATGACTTACAGTCTGACCAAAAAGAGTAGAAATTAAAAAGTGGCAATACTGTAGTGTCGTCCCCTTTTTCTTAGATTGATTAGAAAGGGACGACACTACAGTATTGCCACTTTTTAATTTCTACTCTTTTTGGTCAGACTACGTGCGTGGCGACAATGCTAGTGACATCTAGCGTGGAGTAGTAGAACAACTTAAACTTACTCCTAGTATACCTAGTGGACAGTAGATGGCGCGCATCACTGTCGTTACAAGATACTATTATTTTCAGAAAATATCCATGAGATATAATATATTCATTCGAAATGCTTATTTGAAGCAATATAAACTTAATCTCAGTTATAGACGTTATGGTTTCACGACTATTCCTTTGGCTTTTTATCTAGATTTTGATCATTTTAAACCAACTTCAAAAAATGAGGTTCTCTATTCGACTTAAGAGGCCTTATTCCTTTTAAATGCTGATTGTTTTAGACATTTTTCTCCATGACTAAACATGTTTCTTAACATATTATCGATGTCACTACCTAGAACAGGGCTATTGGGATTTATTCGTATATATTTGAAACCTACAGTTTGAATTTTTCATTGATAATTTTTGTTTAAAAAACTACTCGAAATTGACAAAATTCACGTGGAAAATTAGTTTTTTCAATTTATTTTCGACTGCACGCAATGAAATCATGAAAAGGCTATGTTACTACCTAGAACTCGGGGAAAAGTATTATACACTTCAAAAAGTTGGTTGAAATTATCAATACATTTGTCATAATATAAAAAAAAAAATTTAAAAGGAATAAGGCCTCTTAACTGTGTGAAAAATGAGGTTTTCAATTCAACTGTGTTGTTTTTTTTTATTCCAGGTCAAGAGACCTACGTTTGGAACATGTACACGCAACGATGCTGGGATTTCTTCCCCGTGGGAGACTGCTTCAGGAAACAGAACGAGGTCGAGATGGCAGAGTGAGACACACTCACTTAGCGTATATTGCCGTCCTTTACTTCGATATCTATGTTACATCTCTCTAAGACGATCGTGTAGTACACTGGAAATGACAAATAAAATGCTAATCGCAAAACTAGTACTAAACTAGACAAGGCGAATTTTTTTACTTTTGTAATGTTTAAAATGAAGCGAAAAATAAAATAAAAAATCGTTCAGGCGGGGCTCGAACCCGCGTCGCCAACGGCTTTCTGGGCCAATACAGGTGCCCTACCTATTGGACCACTGAACGGATACTAGTGCATTGTTTTTTTTACCAGTTGCTTTATTTCCTGAGGGAGGCATCGAAGCGCGGCCGTTTTTTTTTAATTTTTCGTTTCATTTGGTTTACGCAAGCAGACGTTACTCCTTTAATATAAATAATTCTATGATGTTCATTACGCGTTTCTTTCTAGAAAAAGTTTATAGTCGTTCTACGACAGAAATGAATGAATTTCACTTTTCTCCAGTGTACTATATTAATACTCAATATATGAATACTTCTAGTCTGGCAAAACTAAGTCAAGTACTGCCATTGTATATCGCCCTTTTTAAATATTCCGACGGCGAGCGAGCGGGAGGTCCGATATAAGTGTCTCGCTCTAACAACAGGACGCTCAAAAAATCCGAGATCAAAAATAAGAGTCTCTTTCTAAATAGTGCTGTGTGAGAGAGATGTCTTAACTTTATGCAATTAACCCGTTTGGCAGTATAATGCTAAGCCTTTGCTCAAATGTGACACAAATATAAAAAAAAAACTATAACAATCTGTAAGATGTTATAGTTCAGTGCATTTCTTCATCTGGATAGTTTCAATATATCAAAATGACAAATTGTTCAGTCAATTATTTAAGTGAATCTTTTAACCATAGAAAAATATTTATCTAAATCTCATAGTTGGATTATCAAATCTAATGCACAAAGAGAATTTTCTGAATCTAGTCGCTATGTAAATTCGTAACTAAAAAGTTCAAATTTTCATCCAAATTACTATTAAAGATAAATAAAGAATATATTTCTATCGTGTTTATCTATTTACTTCCAATGTAATTAATAATGTTAAGGTGGCCTTTCCAAATAATATTTTTTAAAAATTTCGATATAGTTTATGTAAGATAATATAAAGTAACTGTTAATTAAATAAATAATAATTTATTGCCAGTGCCGTATTTTATTTTTCACCCATATATCTCAAACAGCCATTTACCTCAAATGTTGACCGCTTTACTGCGCTTAAACCCACAACACCTGTAAGATCAAACATGTTTCTTAAGAGGTTCAAACATGTTCCTTTAAAAAAAAAATTTTTCGTATCATGACAAATATATTGATAATTTGAACAAACTTTTTGAAGTGAATAATACTTTACCCTGATTTCTATGTAGCTGTTTCATGCTTTCATTGCGTGCAGTCGAAAATAAGTTGAAAAAACTAATTTTCCGCGTGAATTTTGTCAATTTCGAATACCTATTGAAATAAAAATCGTCTATGAATAATTCAAACTGTGGGTTTCAAATACCTATATACCAATAAATCGCAATAGCCCTGTTCTAGGTATTAACATCAATGATAGATATGTTATCAATATATTTGTCATATTATGAAAAAAATAAAATTAAAAAGGAATAAGGCCTTTTAAAGTCCGTGTGTTCTGCGATTTCCGTTCGAATTTGGGTGAAAATGAGAGGTTGTTATCTGGATCGTCTAAAAGTGAGCGAGACAGGTATAAAACTCAAATCGCATTTTGACAGCTCACCCACTGTACACTGTACGTACAATAAGCTAAATTAAAAATGTGTAACAACAAAAGGAGGATGGGCAAAACGTCCCCACCCACCAACAGAGATGGGACATATCTGATCTTGTAGATCTCAACAATGTGATTGTTTTTCAGTATGGGATATATTTATATATATATATATTTTTCATGCAGTTAATTACCGAACATTAAACTCTAATTACGGGAGAATCCCCATTGATTTTTAAGGTAATAATTATCTAACCACCTTTTTGGGTCATTATAAAACTATCTGCACCGGTCTCATCTCTGTTGGTGGGTGGGGACACCCCCCATACAAATTTGCCCATCGTCCTTTGGAAATATTGGCTGTGATGTCGTCATTTGTTCCCATTAAAGCTGAATATCTTGGAAACTACTGGTTCTATTTCCACCAAATATACGAGAAGATAAGAATCATCAGAATCATATCGACGGAAAAAATCTCTAAAAATTGGGCAAGTGCGAGCCCGACTCGCGCATGAAGGGTTCCGTACCTATACATATATATAATCTATAACAAGTTTGTTGTATGGCAGCCCCCCTTAAATATTTATTTTATTTTATTTTTAGTATTTGTTGTTATAGCGGCAATAGAAATACATCATCTGTGAAAATTTCAACTGTCTAGCTATCACCGTTGTCGAGATACAGCCTGGTGACAGACGGACGGACGGACAGCGAAGTCTCAGTAATAGGGTCCCGTTTTTACCCTTTGGGTACGGAACCCTAAAAAAACCGCACTCAAATTGATCCATCCATTTGGGAGTTATGATGCCACAGGCAGACATATAGACACACAAACACCCCTCTTTTTTTGTCGAGGGTTAATAAAAAGAATAGATATAAAAAAAAAAAAGTTTTGAATTCTCAACATTTATATTAGCTTATCTATTTACTTTTATGTTCCAAGAAATACTTATTTAGATATTCTATATTCTACATTCAGTACATTTTCATTTATCATTGGCAGACGCTTTCCACATGAATTACCTATTAAACTTTAACATACAAACCACATAATTAATGGAAACAACAGTAATCTTTAATTTCTAATATATATCTTAATTTTCAGTGTACATTGTTCACTAACAGGCATTTTGTATTTTTCTTATAATCTAACTAAACTCTAAAAACTGTATAAATGGGCCAAAGTTATATTTTTGTTAACAGAAAATGAATGAACACCTTATGTACAATGTGCCTTTCGTGCAATAAATATTACAAGTAAATGTTTTTTTCGTTATAATATAACTAATAGGAAAAACGCAAGTAAATATCTTTTGATCTATACGCAGAATAAATTAAACAACAACATTAAATAACAACAATGACTAAAATCTAGACCCAACATTCACATAATCGAGTTTACCAAGGGATAAATCCCTTCATCATAAGGGATAAAAAATGAAAATTTACCACAATTTTTACATTTTCGTAAGTATCCCAATCTTTGATTGAAATATTCCTTTGAAAAGAGCGTAGGCGACCGGTATTGGTGACAGCGCAGAAAATCATACAATACTGTGATAATTAAATTAATGAAATTAGTTTAAGACTGCGCCGAGCGTTAGCGACTGAACCATAGAGCGCGGGGAATGCGTATTTAGATCGGCGCGCGGCCGCAATTGTAAAAATGTATGGAGAATTAAAAGCACTTTTTGATAAATCTGACCTTTAATACCAAACAATAATTGAAATATTTGATGCGGACAAATTGTAATGTAAACATTCATCTTTTTTTTTAACTGAAAATCAGAAGAGATTTCCATTGTTAAAGTATAAAATACACAACGCCTGCTTACGATTTTACAGTTTTTTCCAACTTCACTCAGTTTTCTAGGGTAAAATATTAATAATCTTATAATTTTTCCAATATAGTTTAGAAATGGATGCAACAACGTTACTTAACGGCAACTGCCTATTTTCACATTTCGCTCGGTGCAGTCTTAAACTGAACTATTTGAAAATTTAAAATGTTGACGATTGACAACATGGCTGCTAACTTTGGTATTTGAAAGGATAAGAGGAAATATAGGAATTAATAATATAGCAAAATGTAATTAGGACCCCCTTACCCCATAAATTGATCAAAATGTTAGATAAAGGATTGACACTGTAGTCTGTCCTTCAGACGCAGAAGCCTCTTGTATATGCACAGCTTGTTAGAAGTAAAGGTTTTCTTCGACCAGTCCACATTGTCCTGAAAATTAACATTAGAATCAGATACAAAACACAATAATTACAGTGAATTTTTCCATTTTTTTTGACAGTTGTCATGACCACTCAGTCATTGTAATTGAGAGAAATTCCAGTTAGAGCGTATAGTGTCGTATCGTTATTTATGGCTTGCTCGACGGTTAAGCGACAACGTGTTGCTAGGCTGTTGGCAGCGCAGTGCCCCAGCGCCTAGCGTGTGTGTGCTGGCACGGGCACTCGAACCAGCGGACGTGTACCTAGCTTGACAACGTCGTTTTTAGGTCAGTCTGTTTGTTATAGGTCATGTAGCTTGATTCTAGGTCGTGCGGTAGACAATGTATCTATCGCGGTGGCCGTCACCGCCGGCGGAGGCGACACCCAGTTAATAGAGCTTAAACTATAGAGCTTACGCTATCGTCCGTTAGATGGCGCTACACTCAAGCTAGATCGCGCTATCGTTTGTTCGCTGTAATTTAATGAGCCGAAACTCGAACTTTCGCTCCTCGTGCCTCAATCTAATGAGTAAGGAAATTATTGGGCCTTGATGACATCTCGGCTATGCCCACAGGGCGAACCTATTTTTGACGGGCCCAGGTCGTCCCCTTGAGTTGCGCGCCTACTTTGCGCGTGGCTCGGGTGAAGCGATCTACCCGCTTTGGACCTTTTGTATGCCAAGCGGTAAACCAACTGACCATAGGCTTTTCTTTTTTTTTATCAGGCTTTTTTGAGATATACTTAAATAAAGGATTCAATATTACTACATTTTAAAAAATATCCCAATTGAAGATTAAAAAATTCATCATTCTAAAAGAACGTAAGCGACAAGTGATTGGGCACAGTGCAATAAATCATACAGTCGGACCACTATGACGGATTTAGCATGGAAATTGTACCATTGTTCTTTTTGTAAGTTGCGACTGTCCAATGTTTAGACGGCTGTCGCCGATGTTGGCGTGAGTGGAGCTGAAGCAGTCGCCGTGGACGAAAACGGTCAGTATACATATACAATATACTTATTGATAGTTATGAAAATCATGATGTTTTACTACCATAATTAATACAATTTTTAAATTGAAATTCACACTATTCCTTGTATATCACAAATTCAAGGATAGAAACAGTGGAAAAACTTATTGAATAAATTTTTCATTGATTCTGTTGGACTGGCCAGTAGAATAATTAAATTAAATATACTCACATTGGGAAAGAAATCATATTCAAATATGAATATTTCGAAAAATGTTGCAGCGACTATCACAGGTCCAGATTTCCTCTCGCAGACGTCCAGCTGTACCGCATACTTCCCGTCCGGGAGTGATCCCAATCTCTCAAATATTGGCAGGCTTTTCCTCGTCTGGCTCGACAGACGGTAGAGCAGAATCTCACTGTTTTTTGTGCCAATCAACACAATATCGCCATAAAAGAATAGTGCGGTAATCGGCGGAAACTCTATATACAAATGTTGGTATGTATCCGTTTCGATTTTGAATAAGATACGCGAATGACAGACGTAATTCTTGTCATTTATGGCTGTGATGTGTTTGACCTGTTTTAACCATTCCGGAGGCACTGCTATTGGTTTTACAGAGCATAAGTGATCGTTTTTTATTGTTACTATCTTCCCACAGTCGGTGAAAATATATAAAAAGTTATTGTTGTACTGAATGAGTCTTATGTCATAGTCGCAATGGAAAATTAATTTGGCAGACAGATTCTCATTGCCCAAATCGCACTTGAAGATATCTCTATTGTTGAAGAAATACATGGCGTTTTCGGCTAACACAAAGTTGTCAGCTTTAAAGAATGCTTCGGACATGAAGTTAGAATTGGAAATGGATCTCTGAAGTAATAATCCAGATTTAATTAGAATCGCAGAAGCAACATCATTATGTGCGACTTTGAGGCAGTTTTTCTCAGGAACCACTACAGGTACATTCTTCAATGTGTTCATATCATAAAGGACAATTCCTCTGGCATCTTTCAGCGGTAAAATCCCGTTGTCTATTTCCAAAGCGTGACATTTATCATGCAATGTAAAATTGTAGAATTCTCGCGTTTTGCTCTCGATTTTTGAGATATTGGACCATGTTTTGAGGTTCTTATAGATGTGGTACCAGCTTATATCTTTGCCGGACTTTCTCCTAGCAATTAGAGAGGAGTGCGTGAATTCTTTTTTGCAGCATTCGTGCCACAGTAAATCGCTTGAGTCGATAATTTCTTTCCAGTTTTTGCTTACTCTTCGGCATATTCCTAACGTACAACCATCTGTTCTGAACAGTATTTCAAGGAAAGAATCTAACGGCAAATCATTAATGTGGATCATTGTTTAATTCAACTAGTATATTAAATCATTCGTTCATTCAACTTGTCTTATTTTCAACACTGAAAATTAATAAAACACAGATGACATCAAGAATCGTTTGTTACTAAATTGATAACTAACATAATATCATATTTTTACCAACCATTCACTCCATTCAAACATTTAAAATTATTAATTTGTTTACTTTTTTATCTAATCACTTGACAGAAACACTCGTGATTTTGACGTTTTGCTTGATAGTGTTTCAGTTGGCAGCATTGTCTCTTGCGCTGTTTCAGATATCGTTTAGTTCACTTCACACTTCAGTGGACACTCCAACCGTGTCGTATTGGAGCGTTTCTTTCACCGTGATTTCAAGTGACTCTACATGGCCTCTACTGAGTACACTGAGTACTATTCATGGACCTAGCATATACTAGCGTATACCTGGACTGCTCATTGCTTCGTTCGAACGAGCCAAGTGAGAAAGCCGCCAAGGGGGCAGTTTGTCCCACTCTGCTGGGGTAACCAAATATTTAGCAATAAAGAGGGACTCATCCTTACTCCATTTTATTACAAGTTTGGCTCGGTTTGTAGACACCTGCCTACTGAGCCGGCGGTCCCGGGTTCGACTCCCGGCCGGGGCAAATATTTATATGATGAACTCGAATATTTGTGCTTGGGTGATGGTTGTTCTATGTATTTAAGTATATATTTATCTATATAAGTACGTATATCGTCGTCTAGTATAACACAAGCCTTCTTGAGCTTAATTTGGGACTAGATTGATTTGTGTGAGGTTGTCCGATATTTATAAAAAAAAATGAAAAAATTTAAGTCTAAAAATGTATATTGGCTTGCACTGTAGCTAGAATTTATTTTATATATACCTATGGAAACTCATAAATAAATATAGTGAATGTTAGCTACTATGCCAGCAATAACACTTTTGGCTCCTGTTATTTTAACAGAACGCAGCAATCCCGTAACTGTTAATTTGATTTGATAAATGACAAACTTCGTTAAGTCATACTTAAAAACAAAACAAACAAAAAACATATTCTGATGTACGTGGACATGAACTCATTTATGAGGATATAAAAAAAGTGGTTATTTGTAGGGTACCATAAATTAATTAGGGAGGTAAAACTGTAAGTATACCTGTAACGTGCAACTGCGCTTTGGGCAAACTGAGGCAGTCCTACGCTCACCTGTGTGTGATAGTCTCTGACAGGAGTGAGTTTCTGTCCACACTTGATGTAATGCTCCGAACTAGTCAGCGAGATAAATCTAGGGTATCTTAGTGGGTAAGACGTCTTCAACGAACATGGATGAGTTTTCAGCTTAGTATTATATTTATTGAGAAAGAATAGAAAAGAGAGGGCGCCAGACACTTTTATTTTATTCTCCAAAGGTCAAGAGATAAAAAGGGATTTATGCTAGGGAGAGAGAGTTAAACAAAGCTTGAAATTATGAACCACATATATATAATTCTCAAGTGGCAAGTTATAAATTACACAAGAGTAACACTTATTCTACCATTAATTACTTAAACTATCAGACAGTTTGGGCTATTCCCAAGAGAACACGGAGCTCTTAAAGAGGCGTGTACGCATAGAAGTTGTACTAGTTTAGTGAAGTTACATGAGGACTTGGTTTTGTGTGTGAGGCTAAAGAACTTTACTTTATAATTTAAACAACAGGAATGCGAGTTGAAGTTAAATACGGAACGTTTTCACCTTGGCTTAGAAGGCGTGGTGAGTCCACGCTGTCGACGTGCGCTTCGACCACAGATGTCTCCACTCTGGACCTCGTAAAAGGTACAGCTCGTGACAGCTTCAACACCCAGAGTCAAAGTCACAAGTCCGCAGCACGGAGTCAACACGGCGATGGCCACGATGACGCACCCAGCTCAATTCACCTCTGCAATCTGGCTGCTACGGCCAGCATTTACGCGTAGCGTAGGTACGCAGCCAGTGCTATCACTGAAAATAATACTTTGTCTTAACAAACAATCGACACACGACATATCCCTGCAAGACAAGTACACGACAAATTCACTCAGACAATCCCTAACTAATTGCACCATTCTAATCGAAATAATTATGTAATAAAAGGAATTTCTCTTACCCGGCGAGAATCAGGGTTAGACAGATTTGTCCGTTACATCGGCTGATGTGTGTTTCCACAAGAAAAGAAAAGAAAGATGTCTGTAACAATTTGAGAACAAAAACACGTTAGGAAATCTTATACGAATTTCGAGAAATAACATCGCTAACCACTTCTAGACAACGCAGGGTCACTCACCGAATGGTTTATTGTGTCATCGTAGGTTTTGTGTCTAGGATGCCTCCAGATATGAGTGCTCACATTTTCGAAGACAAAATGGCTTCCTCCGCAGGAGAAGCGAGTACGTCCTCACGTCGTGAGCTTTGGGGACGCACTGCCTGAGCGCTGTGCCACAGCTCTAACCATCGGAACACTAGAGATGCCCATACGCAATCGCGAATCTTTCCGATTCCAAAGACAAACGAAGCTATTAGTTGATTTGATTGAGGTTCATTATGAAATAATTGATTCATACGATTAGATACAAAATAAAACACTCCTTTATTTAATATTTATGAATATTAATCCTTAAATGATTAAGAAGACATCGAGCAGAGTCGATTCAGTGTTGCCAGCTGCAACGATCCGCTAACGTATTTGAACAATGCCGCTACTAGATGGCGTTAGATCTGCACCTCTGCCTTGCTCGTCAGTGTTCCTGTAGGAATACCAGAAACTAGGTGGCGCTAGTAGTGGGAAAACTATCAAAATTGTCAGATACGATATTACTGTGTAACATTACCGCTCCAGTTAGAGAAAAAAAAAAAATTTTTTTTTTTTTTTTTCTTTTTTCAAAAAAAATGCAAGGGAGTAGGATCCTTAACGTAAAGAAAACATCCGAAAGAGTGTCAAAGAATGAACGCAGACACCAACACCTCCGCTCGTTCTCCAGACGAACAACGAAAAGCCGAAGAGAGTAATACCTGAGGACGGCATACCTGTCAAAGATAACGCAGGCATCAACACCTCTGTGAGTGTTCCTGGACGAACACTAGAAAGCCCAGGGAATACCACTGATGGTGGTATACCTGTCAAAGATAACGCAGGTATCCCAAGAAGTAGGTGGCGCGACATTCGATTTCCTGAAAGTCTCGCAGAAAGTCACGAGGACAGAAACCTCGTACAGCGCAAAAGGGCAAAAGTTGGCTTGTTGCTATTAAAGCATGGAATGCTGCCTTTTAAAAAAGAAGGCTGTTTGCATTAGTTAATATTTTTCCGCCTCATTGATGAGGTTTTCAATGAATGGGGAAAATGTTTGTAAATACTTAAAATGTGATTTTGGAGTGGAAAAAGGAAACTTGAAATACCAATGCGTTGGAAAATATTTTTGAACACTCAAAATGTGATTTCTAAGTGGAAAAGGAATTTAAAATACCAAACAAGTATAATTGTTTATGTTTTTAAAGTTTTAATGGGAAGGAATAAAATTGTATTGTTTATATGGAAAACTTTCAATCGGATATCATTTTGTATCAGACAAAAAAAATCCTCCATCCAGAAGTATCTCAAGAGAGAGCCCAACTGCCTTCTAACCTATCAACTTATCCTACACATTACCACTACGACACAACCCTATGTAGAGGTCAACGACCCTTGACCCACATACGAGTATCACCTCAGAGTTAGACAACAACAAAAGATAAATAGTTGAGCAGACGTGACAGTTGTCACCCCATCTCAGCATAAGCTTAGACTAAGTTTCAAAAGTTTTAGATGAGAAAAGAAATTCTGTCGACTGTACGTGAGGCTTCATACGTTGACAAACTGTCCTGAAAATAGCTAACCTTGAGCGATTCCAATTAACACGACAAATCAACACCAGTCTTAGAAATAAAAGAAGACATACTGTATACGAGTAACATCAGCGCCTGCATATGTTGATTAGACATACACCTGTGATCGAGGTCACATGGTTGCACCAACAGAAATCTCAACAGCAGTTCAAAGAAAACAACCCCTTTTCCACACAGGAATCTCCAAGTAGTAGACTTGAATTTAAGATGTGTCATTCCGACAACAGTAGAAGTAGAAGACTTATTTGTCTTTAAGATAAGAACTGAATTATTTTTCAGCAGTAGAAGAGAACAGACGTGGACATATTTATTCCAACAGCTTAACCTAATGTCGACAGTAAAAGCTTAAATGTATGAACCGGTTAACCTAACAATCCTAATCTATTTCTTACGCGTAGGCGTCCCCACTCTATGTGATATTTACCTATCTATTTTCCTAACGAACTGTACCTTGACAACTAAGCATGCACTTATCAAATTATTCTGTATACTACGAAATTAACTAACACAAACGATGGTACCAATCGGTGTGTATCCTAATAATGAGGTCGACTGTCCATTCCAGATTATTTTCATTTGAGTGTAAAGTAAATACCTATCGGTGTTTTACCTAAGAGAAGCTACGTCCCTACGTCTCACTCAAAGAATAACGGTTTCTCAATATTGTGAAATTCTACGTCAGGCAACACATCACTAAGTGCAATGTGCATGTACACGGTTCGTTTATTACCTAACATTCCCTAGACGGAATCCATATTTTATTTAATCAGTAGTCAGCAAAATACGCTTGAGTAAAAGAAATCAGATAAACATTACGTCATCAGTTACTTAAAATCTCAATCCTTGAACACAAGTCTACCTAGAAGGCAAAGTTAAGTTTCCCTAACCTAATCGCGACTCATTATCTGCGCGCATCAACCTATACGCTAACTACCTACATTTGAGTAGTATTAGTCACTATGTTAAGATATCTCGCACAGCAAGAATAGTCAAGCAAAGAGTGCAATGACCTAATTACGTTAATATATTAAAATACTGCATTCTGAGAGTTAAAAAATGATAATTATTCAGTTAAAATTTCCAGTCGGAACATTAAAGTGAACTTTATTACACCGATAGAATAAATAAAAGAATTAAACTTAACCTTTTCAACGCCGAAATTTATTTTTATAGTTTTAGTTATAGTAGAAGATTCACTTAGTTATAAGACCACTAAAAGACAGAATTTAAAAAAACATCTTCACAAAATTTTAACCCTTTGAACGCCATGACATATATATGGTTTTTCGTTTAGCATGTGATTTGAACAGTTACTCTAACACCAAATAGAAAAGAATTAAAAAAAAATTGAAAACCTTAACCCTTTTTACGCCAAAATATTTTTTTTTTTTTTTTATAATTTTATTTATGATACTTTAGGTATTTGACTCTCCACGGATTAGATGAACTATAATTTTTTTTTTTTTTTTTTCTAAATTTTAACCTTTTGAACGCCAAAGTATTTGCATAGTTTTAGCAATGAAATAAGTTTTCAATGATTGCATTATGACTTGAATAGGGAGAATTAAGTTAAAGAAAATGTTTTACAAAATTAAACCTTTTTAACGCCATAAGGGCTTCGTAGTTTATAGTTAATCTAAGATTTATTTAAGTATTCGAATTTGCATTGAATATATAGAATATATTCATGAAACTAAATGTTTACAAGGTTCAACCTTTTAAACGCCACAACATTATCATTAATCTCAATCTTGTTAAAGTTTAAATACCTAGTTAAACCTTCACAAAACAGAATTTACTTTAAAGAAAAGTCTTCATTTATCCAAAGTGTCAATAGGAATTAATCTTTGTTTTAATTATGACAGAACAAAAAATGTCAGCACTCAAATATCAACCTGTGCCATCTTCGCTACCCACATACTACGCTTCACGATAAAGATATGCAATTTTGCAATGCTGCTTCCGCTCCTTCTCATCGCGCGCGGTAGCACTAAAGTTTAACCTACGGTTAACCATCGGTTAGGTTGTTATAAGAAAATAGCTTTTAATTTTGAGAAAATGTCAAGAACATGCAATGTGATTTATTTAGTATGGTTGATATATAAAATATCCTAAACTGGAAGTATGGAAAATTACATTTTAGCATTAAAATGGCTTAATTAGTTTAAATTTCATATGTTAAAAAAAAAAAACCTAAGTTGTGAACATTTTGTCGTATATCACGTCAAGAGAGAGTAAAATTATTTGAAACTGTATATTATTATCGTTTACAATGGAAACAAAACATTAAGATTAACTTTAGCTATAAGTCGACCGTTAACCGACGCTTAACGGTTGCGATAAACCGGCCCTATAACACAGTACTATATAATCGTTTAAATCGGCTGAGATTTTATGATGTCTTTTACATGCCAAATGCCTAGAGATTTTTGAGTATTAAAATCGCGGAGTTCGTACGTTACCGGTGATATCTTTCTAAGTACGACACACTTTTTAAATTTGGGAGCTAATTTTTGAGCAAAGAATTTACTTGCGTCGGAGAGAGGAAACTCTCTTTTCCAAACCACTTGACCCACGTCATATTCCAAGCGTCTCCTACCTCGATTGTAATACACTCGGCCTCGCTGATAAGACTTCTGTAAACGGTCATTGACCTTCTCAAAGATAGGTTTTAAATGTGACAACATTGAAGAATATAAATCCCTATTAGTGAATTGCAAATCACTCCCGCTAGGAGGTCTTGAAGGGTACCATTCACCGGAGAGAATAGCCTCTCGTCCACTATTTAGAAAATAAGGGCTAAAACCAGTAACTTCGTGAACAGCTGTGTTTATAGCGAACTCGATCGCACTAACTTCTCGATCCCATGTGCGGTGATCGGTTCCGACATAAGATGCAATCGCTGTACCTATAACTTTAAGAGTGCGTTCTGCAGGGTTATTCTGCGGAGTAAATCTACAGTTATAAAAGAATTTGGGTATCTTGTACTTCTCCTTCAATGACTGCATGTGATTAGACACATACTGTGGACCATTGTCCATTATAATGCACTGAGGGACTCCATACTTCAAGATAACATTGTTTTCAATTAAACTTACAACAGTTTTCGCCAATGAGTTTCTCATGGGGAAAATACAAGTATATTTAGTAAAACAGTCACAGACTATTAGAATAAATTTAAAGCCTTTATAGCTTCGAGGGAGAGGTCCCAAAATGTCAGTACATACCACTTGCCAAGGTCGTTGAACCTTCTTGGGGTTCTCCATCAGACCAGCAGGTGCCTCATTAGTGCTTTTATAAGCTAAACAGATTTGACAGTTTTTCACATACCTTTTAATATCGCTTAGCATCTTGGGCCAAAAATATGTTTGTGCTACCCGTTTTAAAGTTTTAAAGATACCTAAGTGTGCAGCGTCCGACCTATCATGACATTGCTTAAGTATATCCTGCTTAGACTCGTTAGGCACGACTAATTTCCATTCTGAATCCCTAGATAACGGATTTTTGTTTCTAATACGTTTATACAGGTTGTCATTTAAGATTTTAAAGTCAGGAAATTTCTGAGGAGTTGATTCGACCCTATTATAAGTTTTAGTATACCAGGCATCAGTAACATCATTTATTGGACAGATAAGCTCAATTGCCTCAGACGATATCGGAGCCCTAGAAAGCGCGTCTGCTAGCTTATTATCGGATCCCTTTTTGTATTGGATATCGAAATTAAATTGAGATAGTCTAAGAGCCCACCTAGCTAAACGTCCAGTTGGTGATTTTAGACTGACCAGCCACTGTAAACTACTGTGGTCAGTGTAAACCTTAGTTCGGAAAGGAGAGCCTTCTATATAGCCTCTGAACTTCTCTAGAGCGAATATGAGAGCGTTAAGTTCTTTTTCAGAGACAGAGTGGTTTCTCTCTGTACGAGTAAGGGTTCTACTAGCATAGGCGATAGCGTGCTCGTGTCCTTCATCGTCTAACTGAGATAATGCGCATCCTAATCCAACATCAGAAGCGTCAGTCGAAATGACAAAAGGTCTATCAAATTTAGGAATAGACAGGATCGGTGCTGTCACCAATAGTTCCTTAACTATTTTAAATGCCTCATCGGCCTCCGCCGTAAATTGGAAAGAAGTTCCTTTCGGAAGTTTTCTAGTAAGCTTATTTAAAGGAGCACAAACAGAGGAATAGCTTTTTATAAATCGACGGTACCAGGACACCATGCCTAGAAAACGTCTTAGTTCCTTCTGAGAAGTAGGTACAGGAAAGTCTACGATAGCTCGCACTTTGTCACTATCCGTACGCAAACCCCTGCGATCTACGACATATCCTAAAAATTTCAAAGAAGAGCGACAGAAAACAGATTTTTCTAAGTTAATAGTGAGTCCGGCTTGCTTCAACTTTTCACAAGCTTTTCTCAATAAGGTCATGTGATCCTCAAACGTTTCAGAAATCAATATAATGTCATCGACATAGTAGAAAATGTTATGAGCAAACTCTGGTCCAAAGACCTTATCCATGAGTCTCATCATCCGAGCACTAGAATTAACTAGACCAAATGGAAGTCTGCGGAATTGAAAGCTTCCTAGTCCCGGCAAGGAGAAACAAGTTTTCTCTCTCGATTCCTTAGCTAACTTAATTTGGAAAAAGGCAGATTTTAAATCTAAAGAACTCATGTATTTAGCATTATTGAGAGAATCTAATATTTCCTGAACCCTAGGCATAGGATATGTATCTACTTTAGTTAAGCTGTTCAGTTTTCGACTATCTAAGCACATTCTCAGCTCACCGTTAGCTTTAGGCACTAAAAGGATTGGACTATTCCAAGCAGAGTTACTTTTCTCTATAATACCCATTCGCAACATTTCATTGATTTCCTTTCGAACGTATTCCCGGTGGTGAAATGGAATCGGATAATATTTTTGCTTGACTGGTGGATGATCACCCGTATCAATGACGTGCTCCTCGAGTGGAGTACAGCCCAAACGGTCCTTGGTAGCCGTGATGCATTTAAATCCCGAGACAACCCTATTTAATTGTGCCTTTTGAAGGTCATTTAAATCCTCTAAATCGTGCAAATGTACTTCAGAGTCTTTCAATAAGTTAATATTAGAAGATGCAGTGCGATAGTGCTTCGATTTTAAAATGTCAGAACAAAGGTTAAACTTGGCTAGAAAATCTACGCCTAGTATAAGAGGAGTGTTCACATCTCTACATACAAAGAGTGTGACATAGTGTAAGTCATGTTTATAAGAGATAGGTACTTCTATTTTTCCTAGTACTAACAAGCGTGAACCGTTACCTACAGTCAAGTCTTTCGCACATGTCTGCAAAGGAAATTGCAAGCCTTCCTTATACAATAGTGAATACGCGGATTCACTAATTATCGACACGGCAGCTCCACTGTCCGCTAACGCGTTACACTCTAAACCTAGAATACCTACAGACAAGAACGGTCTAGGATCTCCTAAGTTTTCTTTAAATAAAGGTTGATAAGAGTTATTTTGCAATATATCAGACGAGTATAGTTGTGTTTGTGTAGACCGGTCAGAGACTCGAGTAGTCTTAGAATTATTATTATTATTAAAGTTAGTTGCCTCTGACCTGTCACCTAGTTTTTTGTGCAAGGGCAATTTCTAGTAAGGACTCCAGGTCTCTTACACCTAAAGCATATGGGAGTGGGATATGCGTCACAACGAGAATGGTGATGGTTTCCACCACATTTTCCGCAACCAACAGTAGCTCTATTCTGTCCCTGATTAACGTTACGAGGTCTAGCATCAGAAGATGAAGGAATTGGGTTTGAGATCCCACTGCAAAAGTTAGGTATAACTAGCTCTCTACCTGTGTTCAAGAATCCACGGTTCTCGCATTTAAACTTTGATACTTCTAAACGCGCACAAATGTTCTTAAGTTCCCTAACGGTACGTACTTCAGTTAAAGCCAGACGCGAAATAAAATATGGATTCATGTTCGTCATGATAATTTCGAGTTGTTCTGCGTCGGTAATAGGTACTGACAGACGCAAAAACAAGCTTTCCATGATGTTAACATACGACCTAATCGATTCATTCTTGTCCTGCAATCTAGCCTTAATCTGGTTCAATAGACATCTTTCGTATTCTACCGGTTGAAACTCGTTTTTAAGTGACTCGACAAGCTCATCAAAGGTACCAAAGTGAGATTTATTTATGCGAAACCACATCAACGCTTCCCCAGAGAAAAGATGAACCGCGTTTCTCAACAATTCCTTATCCGAAACCTCCGAAGAGTATTTAAGCTCTTGCAATCTAAAGATAAAATCTTGGACGGGAATTCTACCATCATATACGATACCCCATTTAAGCACTTGAGATGTACGACTTTGACAGAAAACCGGAGGAACAGACTCAACCAAGTTCATCGCAGAGTCCTGAGAAGATGAGCCAGGCTTCTGATTACATTTTAAATTTTCTATGGCATTGAACGCCTTAGCCACCAATGCTATCTTTTTCAGTCTCTGTTCAGAATTAATTAAAAGCAATTTTTCTAACCTGAGTATGACATGAGACAATTTCGACAAACACCTTCTCCGACACGATGAGGACGAGTGATCTGCCTGCAGAACCGCATCCAGTTTTCCCTCGCAGACCTGGAATTCGTCGTCAACAGACAAACTTGAGATAAAAGTGTTCGCTTTCGTGTTGTCTAAAGATGTGCCCTTGGCAGATTTAAATTGGGATTTAAGCTCCTCCACAGTATAGCTAGTGTCTACATCTAGGCCTCTTGCTTGCAATTCAAACATAAGTTCGTCCTTAGTCAGATTATCAACTTCAATTTGTAACGCCATGTTTGACAAGTATATCAGTATTCAACACTTAATATTTAATACAACAGATAAGTAAAAACAGCTACTAGAATTATTCGTACTTATCTCCTCTATTTAAGATACATAAGATAGGTTATTTTACCTATAAAGTAAAGCTTATGATTCTACACAAATGTCAAAATAAATTATTAAAGTTGACAAGTAATTCTAAATTTAAAGTTTGCAATTTTCTATAGTTTCAAAGCAGGTATTAAGTCTTATTAAAGTTAAGAAGTAGTTTTAAATGTAAGGTTTACAGTTTTATAGCTGTAAAGTAGGTATACAGTTTAGTTACAATATAGTTGTAAAGTAGGTATTGAGTTTAGTTATAACTCAAGTAGTAGACTTTACTCACACGAGCAAAGAAAAGAGTGAATGTCCAATTGACAACCTAGACACACAATAGAAATAAAATATTTTTGACACAATAAACATTAAATATGACACAGATTAGATTAGTAGTTTTTGTTTTATAATAAAGTTAGCCTCACACACCAATGCAACTAGTATAGTTCAAAATTCAAGCTTATTTGACAGATTTCTACTGACAGAAACGATAAACACATCCACAAACGTTCCCAGACGCACCAGATAAATTGAAATTCCAGGGTTCACGTTGACGTGCTAGAAATATCTGAAATTACCGAGCCCCAAATGTTGGGCCGCCAGAAATGTAACGTGCAACTGCGCTTTGGGCAAACTGAGGCAGTCCTACGCTCACCTGTGTGTGATAGTCTCTGACAGGAGTGAGTTTCTGTCCACACTTGATGTAATGCTCCGAACTAGTCAGCGAGATAAATCTAGGGTATCTTAGTGGGTAAGACGTCTTCAACGAACATGGATGAGTTTTCAGCTTAGTATTATATTTATTGAGAAAGAATAGAAAAGAGAGGGCGCCAGACACTTTTATTTTATTCTCCAAAGGTCAAGAGATAAAAAGGGATTTATGCTAGGGAGAGAGAGTTAAACAAAGCTTGAAATTATGAACCACATATATATAATTCTCAAGTGGCAAGTTATAAATTACACAAGAGTAACACTTATTCTACCATTAATTACTTAAACTATCAGACAGTTTGGGCTATTCCCAAGAGAACACGGAGCTCTTAAAGAGGCGTGTACGCATAGAAGTTGTACTAGTTTAGTGAAGTTACATGAGGACTTGGTTTTGTGTGTGAGGCTAAAGAACTTTACTTTATAATTTAAACAACAGGAATGCGAGTTGAAGTTAAATACGGAACGTTTTCACCTTGGCTTAGAAGGCGTGGTGAGTCCACGCTGTCGACGTGCGCTTCGACCACAGATGTCTCCACTCTGGACCTCGTAAAAGGTACAGCTCGTGACAGCTTCAACACCCAGAGTCAAAGTCACAAGTCCGCAGCACGGAGTCAACACGGCGATGGCCACGATGACGCACCCAGCTCAATTCACCTCTGCAATCTGGCTGCTACGGCCAGCATTTACGCGTAGCGTAGGTACGCAGCCAGTGCTATCACTGAAAATAATACTTTGTCTTAACAAACAATCGACACACGACATATCCCTGCAAGACAAGTACACGACAAATTCACTCAGACAATCCCTAACTAATTGCACCATTCTAATCGAAATAATTATGTAATAAAAGGAATTTCTCTTACCCGGCGAGAATCAGGGTTAGACAGATTTGTCCGTTACATCGGCTGATGTGTGTTTCCACAAGAAAAGAAAAGAAAGATGTCTGTAACAATTTGAGAACAAAAACACGTTAGGAAATCTTATACGAATTTCGAGAAATAACATCGCTAACCACTTCTAGACAACGCAGGGTCACTCACCGAATGGTTTATTGTGTCATCGTAGGTTTTGTGTCTAGGATGCCTCCAGATATGAGTGCTCACATTTTCGAAGACAAAATGGCTTCCTCCGCAGGAGAAGCGAGTACGTCCTCACGTCGTGAGCTTTGGGGACGCACTGCCTGAGCGCTGTGCCACAGCTCTAACCATCGGAACACTAGAGATGCCCATACGCAATCGCGAATCTTTCCGATCCAAAGACAAACGAAGCTATTAGTTGATTTGATTGAGGTTCATTATGAAATAATTGATTCATACGATTAGATACAAAATAAAACACTCCTTTATTTAATATTTATGAATATTAATCCTTAAATGATTAAGAAGACATCGAGCAGAGTCGATTCAGTGTTGCCAGCTGCAACGATCCGCTAACGTATTTGAACAATGCCGCTACTAGATGGCGTTAGATCTGCACCTCTGCCTTGCTCGTCAGTGTTCCTGTAGGAATACCAGAAACTAGGTGGCGCTAGTAGTGGGAAAACTATCAAAATTGTCAGATACGATATTACTGTGTAACATACCGTTATTTTATAAACTACCTGTATAACTCTGTTCTACCAATGCAAGACTACGCAATACTTTTTATTACTGTACTAACGGTTACTAAGTATATGGCGAAATAAAAAGCAAAAAAAAAACCGACTTCAAAAAAAACTAAAAAGCTAAAAATAACCCATTTAAGTACAGATTACGTTTGAATCACGTTTTGAAGACGATGCCAAACCACTCATTTATTATATTTTTATATTATATAAGTATATTTTTTTGTTTTTAGTGATTCATATAAAATACTTATGGCGGGGTGATCTGGGAGGTCTTAAAGGCATACATCTCGTGTGAGTTATCTCCTAACTTCGGTTCTACGATTGCTACTACTACTACGATTACTTAGGCGGGTAGCAATTTATTATTTATTATTTAAACACGTTTACATGACATTACAGTTTCTTAACTAATGCGCCATGAAACTTACATTATTAGTACAACATTATCATAGATATGTTAGCAATTTATGTATTAGTTCAAAAATATACACAAATATTTAATTACTTGTTTATTTTGTCACTAAATTGTATTATTTATTAGCGCTGGTAACACTCCTAGACTTGTATTTTCGCGAACAGTTTGTTATTAGTACGAAAACGATTTCTCAACGGCTACTATTGGTTCGTTGCTCGAATACCGCCATTTTGTGTGCTTGATTTCTATTGGTTGGTGATTCGAGCGGGGAATCTTGATTTCGGATCGTTGAGGAATGGTCATTCTGTTACGGTTGCTCGAGCTGTAAACTTGTCTGCAAAATAGTGTAATATAAGGAAGGGTTATTAAATTGCTGGAAGGTTATTTTAATTAAGGAAAGTTATAGTTCGATATTGTGATCGGCTAATTAAAAGTTATAGTTGATTGAAGATTGTGTTATTGCTTCACCTTGGTCCTGGAGGCTATCCTAAGGAAGATTTCTTCACAAATCTCAGAAAGAGGGATTAACAACTTAGTGCCCACAAAAGGATCGGAGATACACTTACCTATTTGGTGTACAAAGAAAACGTAAGTGTTCCTTATTCATTTTATTTCAATTGCACTTGTTTACACTTATCTATTCGTGTCTAAAGATTTACGTAATTGAACATTTATTTTTCTAACCTAATTCGTTAGCTCTATTGGAATGCTTTAAAAACTAAACTGTATTTACCGTAACGGAGACATTCCGGAGGTTTATATGGTTATTCATGCATGTTAATCTTGCCAGGGTACTCCCTGGAGATGAACATGTATGATATTTAAGGTTGATAGGTAAGGAAAAAAACGATAAACTGTATTTGCCGTAACGGAGACATTCCGGAGGTTTATATGGTTAGTCATGCATGTTAATCTTGCCAGGGTACTCCCTGGAGATGAACATGTTTGATATTTCGTTTCATTAGCTGTTAGAAACTAAACTATATATTCCGTAACGGAGACATTCCGGAGGTTTATATGGTTGATCATGCATGTTTATCTTGCCAGGGTACTCCCTGGAGATTGACATGTTTGATTGTTTATAATTTAGATTAGTTAAGTGCATGTAGGTCATTAAAAACGGATTATTAACTCCGATGTTTCTTTCCTTATGTATGTTGAGGCTGCGACAACATGGATGAAGAGCGTAGGTCAAGGTCTCGTCACCGGCGACCAAACACTCCAAGTGCCAGCGGCAGAAGTGGAGCACATGGACAAGACAGGGAGCATAGGCAACGGCGGTTGCGGACTCCAGAAGGCTCAAGGTACAGCGGCAGAGGCAGCGCTGGTGGCGATGGCATCACCGGTGGCAGAACTTCTGGAGGACGTAGTCGTGGTACACCTTCACCGTTATTGGCTGCTGAACAGGGATCACGGGATTCACAGGATAGGGGTCGTAGTAGAATGCGACGTAGCATATCACGGAACAGAGTAGTTAGATCACGCGATCAATCAGTGCATCGTTATGCTGTAGCGCGTTATAGTCGAATTCCTCGTAGTCGTGAGCGATCGGGTAGTCATGGGGTACGTGATCGATATAGGGATCGTCGTCAAAACCATCGATCACGTAGTAGAGTTAGCAATCATTCTGGCTGTAGTGACCGAAATGTTGTTGGAGGGGAGTTATTGTCTAGGTTTGCGGATATGATTGAGAGCTTTACTAAGAACGTTATTCCCGAATTCGATCCTTCTTTAAAAAATCAGACTGTTGATAAATGGCTTTTAAAAGTGAACGAATGCGCGACTCTGTATGAATGGACGGAGAGGCAAACCATTCACTACGCACTACCGAAACTCGTAGGTATTGCTAAAAAATGGTATGAAGGTTTGCCTTCTCTGTTGTTAAGTTGGGAAGAGTGGCAATGTAAATTAAAAAGTGCCTTTCCGGCAAATGAGAACTATGGTCAAATGATGTTAGAAATGCTGAATAGGAGGGCAAAATTCGGAGAATCATTAGAAACTTATTTTTATGACAAGGTTAATTTAATAAATCGTTTAGAGGTGATTCCGAATGTTTTCGTCAGCCAAAAAATAGTGAACCTAAATCTGTAATGGCTATAGAGGCACCAGTTGGGAAGCCCAACTCTAACAAGTACGTTCAGAATATAAATGTTAATGGCGTGCCAATTGAAGCATTCATTGATATGGGCAGTCAGTTAACTTTAATGCGAGAGAGTGCAGCCAAGGACATTTTTAAACGGTGGGATACTTCGAGAGCGTATCCCATGATGGGATTTGGTGGGACGTTGGTTGAGTCTATAGGGTCGTGTGTAGCGGAGGTTACGATTCAAAATGTAACATGTACAGTCACATGTGTGGTGGTACCAGATGTATTTATGGCACACCCGGTTTTGATTGGTCAGACGTTCACGGAACAACCTCATGTCAAAATTATAAAGGCAGGTGACAAGTTGTTGTTCGAAAATTCAGATGACTGTAACGAAAAAGGAAAGTTGGAATTGAGAGTGTGCCAAGATACCACCATACATGAGACAGGGGTCATTGGTGTGTATTGCGATACGGGTTATACAGGATTATTTTACGTGAGGGGGATTTAGGGGACAAGTAGATAAAGAATATTTTTTAGGAGAAGGAGTATACAAGCTAGAGCAGGGTAAGGGTATTATAATGGTAGAACCTTTATCAAAATCAATAAATTTTAAAACGAACGAATTAATGGCCAGGGCCGAAATTGTGTTAGAATCATTTGGCATTCATGAAATTAATAAAATTGAGAGTGAAGTCAAATCATTAAAACCTTTTACGTTAAGTGATTTGAGCATTGGGGACATTGCTCAGGAGGATAAAGTTAAGCTTCTCGAGTTAATTAATTCATATCGGGATTGTTTTGCTACGTGTCTTGGGGAATTAGGATGCACAGATATTGAAAAAATGGATATCGATTTAAAAGATAATAAACCGGTAGTATATAGGCCGTATCGCATGTCAGCGAATGAAAGACAGGAAGTTCAAGGGATGGTAGACGAATTAATTGAGACAGGGATCGTTCGCGAATCAAGTTCACCTTATGCGAGTCCCATTATTTTGGTTAGAAAAAAGACAGGGGATAAGAGGCTATGCATAGATTATAGGCAACTAAATAAGAAAACAGTTAAACAACATTACCCATTGCCTTGTATGGAGGATCAGATGAATCGATTAGCAGAAAATAAGTTTTATTCAGCATTGGACTTAGCTAGCGGCTATTATGCAAATTGTTATTCTTATGTTTTTTTATTAATAAAGATTTATTATTATTATTATTATTATTATCAAATTGAGTTAACCGAAGAGGCTAAGCCTAAAACCGCATTCGTCACACCAGACGGGCAATGGGAGTTTAACCGGATGCCGTTTGGTTTGGCGAATGCGCCCGCGGTTTTTCAGCGTGCAGTAAATAAGGCTCTAGGATCTCTCAGATTTCATACGGCTGTAGCATATATGGATGATATCCTAGTGCCTTCAAAGACAATAGACGAAGGGATAACTAAATTAGAAGCAATTTTCAAAAATATCAGAGCAGCTAATTTAACACTAAAATTGACTAAATGCAATTTTTTCCAAACATCCGTTGAGTTTTTAGGTTTTGAGATAAATGTTAATGGCATTAGGCCAGGTTTAAAAAAGACTGATGCTGTCCGCAACTTTCCTGTCCCACAAAATGTACATAACGTAAGGCAATTCATTGGTTTAGCCAGGTTTTTTAGAAAATTTGTGAAAGACTTCGCAACAATTGCTAAGCCATTGACTAGTCTATTGAAAAATAATACACCGTGGGTTTGGGGGGATGCGCAGCAGCAGGCTTTTGAGAAACTAAAGTCCCAATTGGTGTCTCGTCCTGTTTTGGCTCTGTACAATCCCACCCTTTATACAGAATTGCATACTGATGCGAGTAAGTGGGGCGTGGGGGGAATATTGTTGCAGAGACAAAAAGAGGGAGACATGAAACCAGTTGCGTATTACAGTTGTCAGACTTCACCAGAGGAGCAACATTTTTCGGCATACGAACTAGAAACTTTAGCAGTAGTTATGTCCTTGACAAAATTCAGGACGTATCTGGCGGGAATGCCCTTTACCATTGTTACTGACTGTAATTCGCTGAGAGCAACGTTCGCTAAAAGAGATATGTTGCCTAGAGTTGCTCGCTGGTGGGGTCTGATACAGGAATTTAACTGTGACATTAAATACAAGGCAGGTAAAGGGATGGTGCATGTAGATGCGTTGAGTAGAAATCCGATAAAAGGTGATAAGGTCAGCTTAGATTTCCCTACAGTGTTTAAAATAGATGATGCTTGGCTTAAGACGGTACAATCTGACGATAGTGAAGTTAGTAGGATAAAAAGCATACTTTCTGATCCCAACAACAACAATGTCGTTGAAGTTAAAAATAATTACTGCTTTAAAAACAATAACGTTTTCAGAATTACTCCCAGTGGACCTAAATGGTTACTACCCAGAGGTGTGAGATGGCAGATTTTGCGCACGTGTCATGACGACATTGGTCACTTTTCTGTTGATAAAACGTTTGAAAAGGTCAGTGAACATTACTGGTTTCCTAAAATGAGAAGGTTCATCCAAAAATATGTTGGGGCCTGTTTGGAATGCGCACTTAGTAAAGCGCCATCAGGAAAAAAATCAGGTTTCCTACATCCCATTCCTAAAGTGCCACCGCCATTTCACACCCTGCATGCTGACCATTTGGGCCCTTTTAACCCTAGTCGTTCTAAAAATAGATACCTATTGGTAATTGTGGAAGCATTCACTAAGTTTATAGTTTTGAAACCAGTTAAAAGCACGAAAGCGACGGTTACGATTAAAATTTTCAGGGAGTATTTCGGCACGTTTGGCTTACCGTCTAGGCTTATAACTGACAGATATTCATCCTTCACGGGTAAAAAGATAGCGTCGTTTCTGAAAGAATTAGGGGTACATCACATAATGAATGCGGTTGCTACTCCACGCGCAAATGGGCAAGTCGAGCGGTACAACCGCACCATTCTCGATGCACTTACGGCTATGAATCACGGCAGGGATGAAGAACTGTGGGATGACAAAGTCATAGATGTTCAGTGGGGATTAAACAATACGATCAATAAAGGGACGGGGAAAACACCTGCTGAGGTGTTATTTGGTCTGAAATTAAAAGGGATGACAGAAGGTAAAATAATTAGTGTATTGCAGGATGATGATGCGGAAGCTACTAAAGAGATTGATGTTGATAGTATTCGTTCTGATGTAAGCGAACATATAAGGGAATCACAAGAAAAACAAAAGGAAAGGTATGATAGGAGTAGGTGCAAGCCACGTAGTTTTGCTGTTGGAGATTTGGTAAGGGTAGAAAGGAGTACGCTTTGCCCGGGAAAAAGTAAAAAATTAAAATCTAAATGTTACGGTCCTTACAGAATAGTTGATGTGTTACCCAATGACAGATATTTAGTGGAAGATACACCATTGACGAAAAGGAAAGGAAAAGCGATTTATAAAGGGGTGCATCCGGTTGATAAAATACACCCATGGTTAAGTTTTAAGGGGATAGATGACAGTGAGTCTAGTGAAGAGGAAGTTATAGCAGGGAGTAGGGTTGATATAGAAGCAGATATTAACCATGTAGGGTAATCGGGTTTCTATAAAATTTTAATAGATGTGGAATGATTAAATTAAATAGTTAAATAAATAGTAAAAGGAACCGATAAAATGGAATAGGTACTCCTGAAGTACTGGAAGGATATAGGAAATTGGAAGGATATCAGAAATAGTTAGGATATCGGGAGGGAAAAGTTAGGGATATTGGAAGGATATTGGAAGGATATTGGAAGGATGTTGGAAAGATATTGGAAGGATGTTGGAAAGATATTGGAAGGATATAAGTTGATAATTATAAAATGTTAAATTACAAATGAGTGTCTATTTTATCTCTGGAGCTTAGTTTTTACGTCAATTTAAATAGTTTTCCAACATATTTGGCTACTTGAGATAAATAGATACTCATCAGATTAAGAATATATTGAATAACGATTGTTTGTAAACTATGAATCTCTTATTTGATTGTATAAAATTATACTTAAAAAAAGTCACGAGGACGTGACATATTAGTCAGGATGGACGAATCTGTTAGCAATTTATGTATTAGTTCAAAAATATACACAAATATTTAATTACTTGTTTATTTTGTCACTAAATTGTATTATTTATTAGCGCTGGTAACACTCCTAGACTTGTATTTTCGCGAACAGTTTGTTATTAGTACGAAAACGATTTCTCAACGGCTACTATTGGTTCGTTGCTCGAATACCGCCATTTTGTGTGCTTGATTTCTATTGGTTGGTGATTCGAGCGGGGAATCTTGATTTCGGATCGTTGAGGAATGGTCATTCTGTTACGGTTGCTCGAGCTGTAAACTTGTCTGCAAAATAGTGTAATATAAGGAAGGGTTATTAAATTGCTGGAAGGTTATTTTAATTAAGGAAAGTTATAGTTCGATATTGTGATCGGCTAATTAAAAGTTATAGTTGATTGAAGATTGTGTTATTGCTTCACCTTGGTCCTGGAGGCTATCCTAAGGAAGATTTCTTCACAGATAATAATGGCAATAGCAATGTTCTAGGTGGGCTCGCCCTGCGGGCCCTTGGGTTCGCGCGCTACGCCGTCTCTGGGACGCTCCGCACCTTTGGTGCTACACGGAGCTCGGCCTGCGGCCTCGTGGGGGGACGTTCGCCCTTAACCCTGCGGCCCTCGGTCGAACTAAAATATTAAAGTTTGTTGTCCGATATTTTCCGAATTTGACCGAATTTTCGGACACCGATTCCAGATTCATATTTGTGAGCCCCAAATGCCCCCCGATATCGAGTTTCAGCCCCCTAGCACCAACTTGAAATTTAGAAAAAAAAGTCGCCATTTCGATTTTTTTTTTCACGACTGTACTCGGGTGGAGGCCCCCTATGACATTTGGTCGAGCACCTCCCACCTGAGCCAACCGTTTACGAGATACGGGGCTCTTAAAAAAAATCCCATACATTTTTTTTTATGATAGAAAAAAAAACTTTTTTAGAATCAGGGGCCCAAAGCCCCCTACATACCAAATTTCAGCTCGCTACGACCATTTTGAAATTTCGACGCCTATTAACCATCCTTAGATAGCGAAGGATTATCGTAGTATAGTTAAAACGACATTACTGCAATAGTGCAATGCTCAGATTGTTTTTAGTACGAATAATATTTTTTTTATTACTGCAGACGCTGGGAAATAAGGGTTTGCCGGGTGAGTAGGCATAGACGGATAGTGATACGAAGCCGGTAGCCCTTTTCACGGCTAAGACATGTATCATTTTCTCAAACATATGCAATGAAATAAAAAAAATTAAATATAATTCAGCTGTTTAGTCTGTTCATGAACACAAAAAATACTTCCCGGCCTAAGTCTTCAATTTTGTATGAAATTCCTTTACAATTCTCTCGAGTTGTTCCGTCAGAAATGTGATACTTATTTCGAAGTCTGTTTCAATGCACGTTATGACGACGTTCATTGCATTTATTAGAAAACATACTTACTGGTGCAAATTCATACCTACACACTTCGGTGAAAATAGTATACTTACCTACTAGAGATTTTAGTTTCTCTTTATGACCGTAGCATTTTCATCATATACTTTTATATTAGAAAAATAATAGACATTATAACCCAACAAATCATTTAATTCACCATAACTAATTATAACAAATAACAATATCAAAATCAATTCAATCAAACTGGTAACATTTCACTTAAGTACCTACTAACAGTAAAATATTATAAAATCAGTAATTTTCTAACATAATTCAGTTGCAAATCGAAACACACCTTAACAATAAAAATAGTTTTTTAATTTTTTAGGGTCTTAGGGATTAATATAAATACAAACGACTAACCCGCAAAACGCTAAAGGAATGATTAGTAATAAATCACAAAACAAGTAAATTAATTAAAAATGCGATCACATTCATATAATTTCTTATTTTAGATCTAAACACTGAAAATACGTAATAGTACCTACATAAAAAGGGCGGTAAGTATGTGAACGAACGTCCCAGATTGTAGGTGTTTGGGTATCTATAAATATGCTATCTGGGGCTTTACGTATTACCGCCCGTGGTTTGTCTAAAGTTTTACGTCATGCCTCGGTCAAGGAGTGAAATTTTCTGAAAATCATGACATGTATGCAATTCTGTAGCTCATTGTACATCGGAGATCCACAACCACGCATAGCTCACCCTTTCCGTGGCTTACTGTGACCGTTCTCGCTAGCGACAGCGTAAACGATTTGTATGGAGAATAGTACAGCCCCCTAGCGGTTACTTTGTACAACTACAATTCTCCATACAAATATTAAATTTTACTTATCTGGCATGTATGAACACTTTTATTTTAAATTAATATTTATAAAATGGGTAGTTTGCACAAATGTAACTTTGACAGAGAAAAATTGTGGTTTTCTCAGTCAACCTTTGACAACGGTATCTGTAAAGGTACCGAAACGTCAGCGTTTAAATTGTTTTATTTAAATATCTGCACACTTTAGCAACTTTAAACACCAAGACAGAAGGACAGGATTTGTAATTATTAAGGAAAATTACCCCGAAACAGTGCTTAAGTGTACAAGATATCTTATGACGGTAGGTAAGTTACCTTATAATCGTAAAATATAGGCCTATTTAATACCTAATTTCATCTGTTTGCCTTTTAGACACGTTTAATCGTCTATCCTGAGTAAGTATTTTGTAGTGTCGTCCCGATTGACTTGTACTGGAACGCGGCATGGTCAAGTCAAAATCGAAAAATTTTATACGAATATCTCTTCACAGATGACATATTGTCACAATCCAATTGTTTATTGTATAAGAGCCCTTTTCCCTGAAATGGTTTCTGAATCAACATATGTCGTAAACAATTTGAACTGCTGCAATTTGCTGTGGTGTGAACTACGATGTAGTGACTAGAATTGAGAAAGGGATGCTTAGTTGGTTTGGGCATGTAGAGATTGCATGAAAGATGATTCACGAAACAAATCTACAAGGCGAATGTGAATGGAAATGTTGGAAAAGGAAGGCCTAGACGAACGTTTCTTGATCAGATTGGAGACGTTTTGAAAAAAGGGCAAGAGTACTCTAAACCGACGAGCATACATGAGGAGATTAATGAATGTTGATGAAGCGAAAGATGTATGTCAGGATCGTAGCAGGTGGAAAGATGTTGGGAAAAAGGCGTGTTTATATGTATGTATGTATGTAAATAATTTAGGTACATATCCCAATTGTTCAAGTTACTAAACCACTATATGATTATAAAACATAGCATAAAACAAAGTCGCTTTCTCTGTCCATGTCCCTATGTCCCTTTGTATGCTTAAATCTTTAAAACTACGCAATGGATATTGATGCGGTTTTTTTAATAGATAGAGTGATTCAAGAGGAAGATTTATATGTATAATACATTAATTTATCAGCATTGCACCCGTGCGAAGCCGGGGCGGGTCGCTAGTTAGTAACAAATAAACGTTGTAATAAAATCGAGACTACATATTTATTTATTTTAAAAATATTATTGCTTAGGTACAATAAGCATTCCCATCTAATTAACATTTCTAAACATTTATTCTATGTTATACAATTTGACTTCCCCACAGATTATAAAGCACGAAGTGTAAACTTTCGCCATACGATAAATAAGTACGGTACTTGATGACAGCTCAAATCAGCTACTCTTTATGAAATGTCAAAAACGATCTGTTAGTAAGAAGTTTCTATGAAATTATTGTATTAAGCGGTTTACACTCACTTGAAATTGTCAGGAACGGCCCGACATGTTTCGAACTCGTATGGAGCCCTTCATCAGGGACGGCTGCCCGTACACCGTACGTAGTATAATTAAATATGTCTCACGAAAGTTTTAATAAAATTATAGTTTCTATGAAAATACTGGCTTGTGACGTTATACAAATCAGTAGTCCAAACACGTCTCCTTTTTAGTTTTTGTCCATTATTAAGTTGAAAATATGAAGTATTGGATACAAACACGTTAGATATCTAATATCATCATGCTTCAAGCAATTATTTAAGGATTATATACACAATTACACTTAATTCGACAAGATTCACTTACACTAAAATAAATAATTTAATAATAAATACATATTAGAAAATTATATTCTATGTATCTAAAAATGCAATTGATGTTAGCACAAATTGGAATGAAAATTAATTTATTTAATTAAAAATTCAATTATAAAATGTGAATCAAGTAATTATCTAAAAAATGACATAAATCAGTCCAAAAATCGCGAAAAATGCAATTAATTACAGGATAGTGTCATATTTGCACGTTTATTCAAATACTCATACAAACATAAAAAAAGTATTCAGCATTTAAAAAAAACATAATTTTATGAAAACTATGAACGACTCAACTATAATTACAGTATCATACCAAGATGCCATATAAACTTCGAAAAATTATAGATGCAATAAAAAAAAACACTGGAAATCTGCTACTTTTAAAGCGTTAAATAAGTAAAAAAAAAAGTTGCCATCGTTGAAATCTATGTTTCACTAAAGTAAAAAAAAAATAAGTTAAGAATCATACTAATTTTCAGTCATAAGTAGTCAAAGCTATGACGTTATTCTTCAGATGGTTACAATTATAGATTCAATTCATAATCAATCATAATGTAATTGTCACTTTGATAGAGGAGAATAAAATTATTAAAAAATAGTTGAATTGTAATAAAAACAGATACCTAATCGTAACGCTTCTAGAACACTAGATAGACATGACATTATGAATTAAATATGTTTAATTTAACCCTAATATTGTATTAGCTATTAACCGGTGCTTACGCATAGATAGATGGGTCAATGAACTTTTTTCTGTTGCTTGTTGCCATGGCGATGTCCCCTGGGTTACTCTTTAAAACTACGATTTTCGGCGGCAATATTCAACAAAAATGTTGTAATTGCAGCAGTTATAAGCCCATTCTTATTTAGAATATCTCTTGAAAATACCATTATTATAAATTATAAACACTTTTCTAAGAAAATCACCATTGTCTCCTGGTTGACGGGACAGAACAACAACAAGAAAAAGTTGATCCACCCAGATAACAGTGAAATTAAACCTAGAGATTTCATATTAAATTTAAAATGTGTAACAGTTTAATAATTTAAATTACAATCGCAATAAATATAATTCTGCTTTTAAATTAATTAATTGTAACAGTTTAAAAATTTAAATAAATTAATAATTATGCTTTTAAATTCAGATAGGCATCCGTCATTCTAAATCGTATAGGAACCAAGCAAAATTATACGTTCGGTGTAGGCTGAAAACATTTTATCTTAGTTTATATTTACTATTATTATACTTATCACCTATTCTTGAGCGCGTGTGAAACGACTAGCATTGTGAAACTGCCGATGAGGAATATAGTAGCTGGTATCGATGCGAGCAGCTTGTATCTCTCGTCTGAAAACATATTAGTTCACAATACATAGACATACATAAATATTGTAATAGTGGTCAAAGAGGAGACTATTTAGTCGATACTAGTTATTATAAAAAATATTATTATATTCTGAAGAATTGATATAAAGAAAAATTGAAATGCGTAACCTGGCGGATAAGGCCGTAAATCCTCTTCCGCCGTTTTTAGGGTTCCGTACCCAAAGGGTAAAAACGGGACCCTATTACTGAGACTTCGCTGTCCGTCCGTCTGTCACCAGGCTGTATCTCAAGAACGGTGATAGCTAGACAGTTGAAATTTTCACAGATGATGTATTTCTATTGCCGCTATAACAAAAAATACTAAAAAAATATATATATATTTAAGGGGGGCTCCCAATACAACAAACTTGTAATAGATTATGGTACGGAACCCTTCATGCGCGAGTCGGACTCGCACTTGCCCTTTTTTGTCCTTTGATCTTTGAATGAATTTTTTCAAAGCATTTTTTCTGAAGCCGTAAAATATTTTGGAATGTTATACCTAACACAAACCTAAATTAATAAGGTTGACATTTTCCAGATTTCTGAAAAATGTATGATTTCCGAGGAAAATTTTGTCTATGAAATGATGGCTCAGTTTCATTGGTCGATAACTCGGTGAAACGGTGAAGCTCAAGTCGATAACTCGGTCGATATACGGCACGCGCGGACTCCCCGCAGACGGTTTAACCTTTTGACCGCCACAGTCGGCTGTGGCCGTCAACAAAAAATCGTGCCCCTGACGCCACGTCGGCCACAGCCTTCCAAATTTCAATGATCAAAAACTTTGTAATTCTAACCGCTACAAGTATTTTTCAATCCCTGTTGATTTTGGGGCACATCTTTTTTTTTACTCTGGCGTCAGTGGCACGGTAAATTGCTAGACCGCTTGGCGGTCAATAGGTTAACGAAGGTGAAAGTCAAGTCGATAACTCGGTCGACATACGGCATACGGGGATTCCCGCAGACGGTATAACGACCAATGAAACTCATAATGGCATGCGTTATGAAAATCTACCGCACCCCGCATGTGGGCCCTATCGACCAGTGAAACTGAGCCATGAAGCATTTATTTAAGTGTTTTTCTATAAAAGAAGAGGATATAAATTGTGGTGTGCATAATACACAAAACAGTGGAGCATTTCAACGTGCATAAATAACAACTATAACAAGGCTAACGGGTAATATGTGAGACATTTTCAAGCAAAAGGTAAGAGGGTGAAAATCAGACCAACCGCTACCGAAACCGTACCGTTTCGTCACGAAATTTGGACAGTAATCGTAACGAAGGCTGAGGTAGCGGTTGAAACACTCCCGCTTTTCACCCTGGTATAGACGGAATCAAAAGTATCGAATCAAGTGGAATTCGGACAGCTTAAAAAAAATCAAGTATACGACCCTTTGAATTGAAAACGTCATACATAATGAAATGGTGGTGGAGTTGTGCAGATAAGGAGTGCATTAAAAGAAAAGTAACTTATCTGTATCCGTCGAGGGAAAAAGTTGCAAAACACAGCAGATAGAAGTCAAAAAGCGATGTCATGAAGACTCGAAGATCGTTCACAATCAAGTTTTATTTGTTCTTGAATGCATATCAATGAATGTCACCAGCTTTCCTAGCTTACCTATAGTTGTAATTGAGTAACAGCAAGTAACAGGCACATAGGTATATGTCTCAATAGTGTAAGTGTTACTTAAGTAAGTTTGTTTCATACTATGTATTGATATTTGCTATTATTTTTATTAAAGCAGTAACGTCTGCTAACGTAAACCAAATGTTTACAATTAAGCGAAAAATTTAATGGTTCGGACAGGATTCGAACCTGCGTTTCCAACGGCTTTCCGGGCCAACACAGGCGTCCTACCAACTGGACCACGAACCAGATGTCAGAGCCATTGAATCTTTCAACCAGTTGCTTCAACATGCCTTAGGGTGGCATCGTAGCGCCATCTACCGTAAAGATCACAACGCAGGTTCGAATCCTGTCCGAACCATTAAATTTTTCGCTTAATTGTAAACAATTAGAAATACACTAGTTTATTTTTTAATTAAATCAAGCGAGTAGTTTTTTTAGTTATTGTAAACTTTGTATGGCGCGTCATGCCAGCGTGAAGTCATCAGTCACTCCTGTGAGTATTAGTCCGATGTCGTCAATTCATGCTGCTATATAAAGCCTGACCAGAAATATATGAGGATTGTCAAGAGGGCGCTATTTATAAGATTTATATGGCAACAATTTTGCAACCAATCGCAATCCACTAAAACGACATTAGTTTAAATACCTGTCAGTTCCACTATGTTAACCTCGTAATATCATTTAGCTGAATGCAATCTTTTCCTGACAATTTTTCGTGTAGTAAACACTATTAAAACTTAATTTTACGACTGTGAATCGTTTTCGGCATTTTCTTTGGATAATTTTAAATATTAGTCTTATAAAGAAAGCACTATGAATGACATTGACATTGTTGACAAACCATCATAAAATCATTGCCAGTGTAAGAAATTTGTTTCAGTGAAATTCCGCAATATGGCGCATCCTCATATATTTCTGGTCAGGCTTTAGTTGGCACGCCATTTTATTTTCTGCATCTACGGTGTTATATTTACAAACATATTATCACAACAACAACGTTTCAATCACTTTACTAGGGCCATGGTCTCAGAAAAGTTGTTCGTATAGGAACGTTAGAAAATTACTCATGTAAGGTTAAGGTTGATATCATTTAGGTTTCGGCTTCCAATCGTGTGATTTTTTGGGTTACCCTTCTTTGGCAGAAAATTATTTCACCGAATGTAATGTTTGCATCCTCATTTCACAGAATTTTTCTGCAGCTAAAATGGAAAATATACAATTTTTAATGCGTAAGTGCATTATGGTACATATAAAAATTCATAACGTTTATATGGTAGATTAGGATAGGTTTGGTTTATTTTATAACTTTTCAGAAAGTTAATGGTATCATTAGAATAACAATTATGCGAAATGAGCATTATGCATAACATTACGTTCGGTACAACAATTTCCGGACAAACAATTAGTAAACGAGATTTTGTCCAGAAATAGGAAGCCTAGATTTAGGTCATACGCGAGTCCTAGTATTTGTTGTGACAACCGTTTAAGTTTAAACTAATAGTGTTACAAACATGTCGTGCGGAAAAAACCTAAAGGTGTAGAAATTAAAAACATTTAAGGATAAACAATACTTTTATTCAATATTCAAGTTAATAGCAATCTTATTGTAATGTTAGTAAGGGTAACATTAATTTAAAATAATACAGAAGATAATACGCAGTAAGATTAAATTTTACCTTAATACAATTTTACTTCATTTTTGAAGATTTTTTCGAAATATTACCTAATAATGAGATCAGTAAAAGGCAATATTTGCCGTGAATCGCTAATTCTTCGAAAAAATATAAATTTAAAGGAGATCAAATCTCCATTATAATAACAATTCATGATAAAACTTTAAAATGAAATCGCTTACTACATGAAAATAACACTGTTTTCGTTTCTATCTAGTTATAAGAGGGTGAATAACAAAAACTATGATATAAAAAATTACAATACTAAATAAAAATAGAACAATACTATAAAGTAAAAAAAAAATACTTTCACAAAAAAACACCTTTACATTTTTTTCTCAAAACATTTTCATTTATTTTTTTCTATTCAAGTGTGCATTTTAATATAAAATGCATTTTTAGGTATAATTTACTCGCCAGATCGCTTAAACTTTTTTTATTTTTATAGCCTGCAAGAGATAAAAGAAATAATTTTATGGAGCGAAAAACGAGCAAGTTGCAAATATAATAAGTACCCCGGCCATTTTTAGTGTAAATTATAGCAAAATATGTGTAAGGGTGCAAAAAAGTTATCATCGAATACCAAATAAATAGGTAGGTATGTCTACAAAACAAATTAATTTTCGTTACAATATATTATTTTAGTACGGGAAATAAAATGATTAAACGCCTGGGATGTGCGTCTATGGGGTAAAAGCACAAAACAGATAGGTACAGAAATCAATCTACATACAAGCGCGCTCGAGCAAACGCACTCATAGACATATTGCTCACGGACACGTCAAGCGGATGGCACTCGCGCTCACACTGGTCCGAACTGGTCCGAGATATCGTGTCCGTGAGCAATGTCTGTGTGTGCGTTTGCTCGAGCGCGCTTGTATGTAGATTGATTTCCGTACCTATCTGCTTTGTGGTAAAAGCGTCTACTGGAAAAAATCAAGAATACACAGATTGATTTACATTTGAAACCATTGATACAAAGATCAAAGCACGAAGGAAAAATCAAACGCGTAACCTGGCGGCAGAGGCCGGGAATCGAACCTGGTACCTCTGGATTACTGGTCCGTGTCAACACCTCCACCACCCCAACGCCAGGAGCCATTACGAAATTTCCTATGCTTTGTGAAAAAATAAATCTAAGAATAGTAATATTCCGGAAAGTTCGTAATTTTTGCACCTTTACAAAATTATTTTAACAATTGAAGCTTGAAGGAATGTATACAAAAACAACACGTTGTCTTGTGAACATGCCTTCAATTACAGTCAGACTAAAAATATTAGATATTAAAGTGGCAATACTGTAGTGTCGTCCCTTTCTAATCAATTTAAGAAAACGGGGACGACACTACAGTATTGCCACTTTTTAATTTCTACTCTTTTTGGTCAGACTGTAGGATGTAGGACCCACACCACTAATATTGATTTTTTTAAAGCATTGCAAGGCTGATAGTTTTTAACTGCACGTCTTTTTATTATATATTTACCGTTAAAACGCCATAGCCAAATGTTCGCTCCTAGTATGTTTCATTTTTCATTTAGCTTAGTGTGTCATTTACAGTTGCATATACAAAGTAGGTTTTTATTAAAGCCCTTTTTTTGTTTATTACAGTAAAAACCGAGTTCAAACGTGGTTATCTTTATCTATTTTCGCTTATCGGGTGTTTTTTCGATAACAATGACCAAAGTAATATAAGATATAACGTCTGCTAGTATAAACTAAATGTTCATTGAAGCAAAAAAAAAATGGTTTGGGCGGGATTTGAACCCGAGTTTTCAACGGCTCTTACCATCTTAGATTTAGTGCAAGAATAATAACAATGATTTGCGCGGCCATGATGTTTATAAAAAGGTATATAATATCTTGTTTTTTTTTTTGTATGTTCTATTCCTACCTTTTTGAACAGTTTTTTTTATAAAATAACCTCATTAACTATGCCAAAAACCAAAATAGTAAGAATCAAAGCTACGTGAGTGAAGTATTAGTGAACTTGCTGCAAATAGCTTTAAAAATAGCCGGCAGCCTCTCCAAATGCATCTGCTTCCTCAAACTAACCCCACTCCCCGTAACGAGGCTGGGATCCGAGTCTATAACAGCCAACTCGACCACCTCCCCCGTCTCTCGCTTGGGCTCCACGACTATAGGATTATGATCGCCATCGAATATGATCTCCGGATCATTTTCAATCATCTCCTCAATACTCTCCCAGTTAGTTTTAGTTTGCAACTTTTTCCCCCTACAGCACTGACAAATTCCATAGTCGCACTCTTTTTTGCTCATGAAATAATCGGCGTCGTCTAAGATGCTCCGTTCGTGTTTCCTCTTTTGAGGGTAGATGGAGAATTTCCTCGCCTGATACTTGAGTAATTCTTCGACAGTGCTACATTCCTCGTCTATCTCGCCCGTGTCAGTGTCGAACAGCGAGTTCTTCCTACTGCCATTAGAGATAGTGTCAAGACTGTTAATTCTGGTCATGCTAAAGTTTCTAATGTTCATCTGACCTGTCATGGCGATGGACTTTTTGACGGTAGCCCAGCCGAGCGAGCGTTGGACCGCCATCTTCCATTTCGTGTAGCGGGCGTCGCGATCTGGAATAAAAAGGTGGCTTTAGTTTAAAAATACCTAAAAGTGACTATTTTCGACAGCATCTTTATGAAAGAACAATGTAATGTGATCAACTGCAATGTAAGCAGGACTTGAACCTGCGACCTTGTTTCCGGCGTAGTGCTCTCCCAACTGAGCTATCACATCGTTACGACAATCACACCAAATCTTTGATTCCATAATGGTACGCTACTGGAGCGCTCTCTGCGTCGTATGTGTTGTTGTTGTTTTATAGACAAACATTTCATCGAATTTTCATTTCATCTAAAGCGTTTTTTTTCTGAAATTATAAAATATTTTGGAATGTTATACTTAACACAAACCTAAACCTAACCTAACCTAATCCATAGTTAAAAATTTTCAAGATTTCTGAAATTTTTTTGACTTCCAAGGAAAAATTTGTCTATGAAATGAAAATTTTATGAACTTAAGCATTCGGTGAAGTGTTTTTCTATAAAAGAAGTGGACACCGTTTAAAATTCTTATTCGCCTTAGCCATATTCTAGGATAACTGCGTTTACACGCACGATCCCCGGTCCCCATTGCTTTACAGCAAGACCGCGAGCGAGATGGCGAGATTTATTTTGCAAGTGCGAAAGCGTCGTTTTGAATGGTGGCCAATGACAAAATTTACTTTCCGCACTTATATAAAAAGTAGTAAGTATTACCGTCACAGCCTGACAGGCCGCCACTTATACAAACAGTAGTATTACCGTCATCAGTGGTGGTGGGCAGGAAGGTGTCTGCGGGAGTGGCGTGCTGTCTCCACGCTTCAGCGCTCCACACTCCTACAGCGTGACCGGCCGCTACAGCTGTATGTATTACCGTCATCAGTGGTGGTGGGCAGGAAGGTGTCTGCGGGAGTGGCGTGCTGTCTCCACGCTTCAGCGCTCCACACTCCTACAGCGTGACCGGCCGCTACAGCTGTATGTATTACCGTCATCAGTGGTGGTGGGCAGGAAGGTGTCTGCGGGAGTGGCGTGCTGTCTCCACGCTTCAGCGCTCCACACTCCTACAGCGTGACCGGCCGCTACAGCTGTATGTATTACCGTCATCAGTGGTGGTGGGCAGGAAGGTGTCTGCGGGAGTGGCGTGCTGTCTCCACGCTTCAGCGCTCCACACTCCTACAGCGTGACCGGCCGCTACAGCTGTATGTATTACCGTCATCAGTGGTGGTGGGCAGGAAGGTGTCTGCGGGAGTGGCGTGCTGTCTCCACGCTTCAGCGCTCCACACTCCTACAGCGTGACCGGCCGCTACAGCTGTATGTATTACCGTCATCAGTGGTGGTGGGCAGGAAGGTGTCTGCGGGAGTGGCGTGCTGTCTCCACGCTTCAGCGCTCCACACTCCTACAGCGTGACCGGCCGCTACAGCTGTATGTATTACCGTCATCAGTGGTGGTGGGCAGGAAGGTGTCTGCGGGAGTGGCGTGCTGTCTCCACGCTTCAGCGCTCCACACTCCTACAGCGTGACCGGCCGCTACAGCTGTATGTATTACCGTCATCAGTGGTGGTGGGCAGGAAGGTGTCTGCGGGAGTGGCGTGCTGTCTCCACGCTTCAGCGCTCCACACTCCTACAGCGTGACCGGCCGCTACAGCTGTATGTATTACCGTCATCAGTGGTGGTGGGCAGGAAGGTGTCTGCGGGAGTGGCGTGCTGTCTCCACGCTTCAGCGCTCCACACTCCTACAGCGTGACCGGCCGCTACAGCTGTATGTATTACCGTCATCAGTGGTGGTGGGCAGGAAGGTGTCTGCGGGAGTGGCGTGCTGTCTCCACGCTTCAGCGCTCCACACTCCTACAGCGTGACCGGCCGCTACAGCTGTATGTATTACCGTCATCAGTGGTGGTGGGCAGGAAGGTGTCTGCGGGAGTGGCGTGCTGTCTCCACGCTTCAGCGCTCCACACTCCTACAGCGTGACCGGCCGCTACAGCTGTATGTATTACCGTCATCAGTGGTGGTGGGCAGGAAGGTGTCTGCGGGAGTGGCGTGCTGTCTCCACGCTTCAGCGCTCCACACTCCTACAGCGTGACCGGCCGCTACAGCTGTATGTATTACCGTCATCAGTGGTGGTGGGCAGGAAGGTGTCTGCGGGAGTGGCGTGCTGTCTCCACGCTTCAGCGCTCCACACTCCTACAGCGTGACCGGCCGCTACAGCTGTATGTATTACCGTCATCAGTGGTGGTGGGCAGGAAGGTGTCTGCGGGAGTGGCGTGCTGTCTCCACGCTTCAGCGCTCCACACTCCTACAGCGTGACCGGCCGCTACAGCTGTATGTATTACCGTCATCAGTGGTGGTGGGCAGGAAGGTGTCTGCGGGAGTGGCGTGCTGTCTCCACGCTTCAGCGCTCCACACTCCTACAGCGTGACCGGCCGCTACAGCTGTATGTATTACCGTCATCAGTGGTGGTGGGCAGGAAGGTGTCTGCGGGAGTGGCGTGCTGTCTCCACGCTTCAGCGCTCCACACTCCTACAGCGTGACCGGCCGCTACAGCTGTATGTATTACCGTCATCAGTGGTGGTGGGCAGGAAGGTGTCTGCGGGAGTGGCGTGCTGTCTCCACGCTTCAGCGCTCCACACTCCTACAGCGTGACCGGCCGCTACAGCTGTATGTATTACCGTCATCAGTGGTGGTGGGCAGGAAGGTGTCTGCGGGAGTGGCGTGCTGTCTCCACGCTTCAGCGCTCCACACTCCTACAGCGTGACCGGCCGCTACAGCTGTATGTATTACCGTCATCAGTGGTGGTGGGCAGGAAGGTGTCTGCGGGAGTGGCGTGCTGTCTCCACGCTTCAGCGCTCCACACTCCTACAGCGTGACCGGCCGCTACAGCTGTATGTATTACCGTCATCAGTGGTGGTGGGCAGGAAGGTGTCTGCGGGAGTGGCGTGCTGTCTCCACGCTTCAGCGCTCCACACTCCTACAGCGTGACCGGCCGCTACAGCTGTATGTATTACCGTCATCAGTGGTGGTGGGCAGGAAGGTGTCTGCGGGAGTGGCGTGCTGTCTCCACGCTTCAGCGCTCCACACTCCTACAGCGTGACCGGCCGCTACAGCTGTATGTATTACCGTCATCAGTGGTGGTGGGCAGGAAGGTGTCTGCGGGAGTGGCGTGCTGTCTCCACGCTTCAGCGCTCCACACTCCTACAGCGTGACCGGCCGCTACAGCTGTATGTATTACCGTCATCAGTGGTGGTGGGCAGGAAGGTGTCTGCGGGAGTGGCGTGCTGTCTCCACGCTTCAGCGCTCCACACTCCTACAGCGTGACCGGCCGCTACAGCTGTATGTATTACCGTCATCAGTGGTGGTGGGCAGGAAGGTGTCTGCGGGAGTGGCGTGCTGTCTCCACGCTTCAGCGCTCCACACTCCTACAGCGTGACCGGCCGCTACAGCTGTATGTATTACCGTCATCAGTGGTGGTGGGCAGGAAGGTGTCTGCGGGAGTGGCGTGCTGTCTCCACGCTTCAGCGCTCCACACTCCTACAGCGTGACCGGCCGCTACAGCTGTATGTATTACCGTCATCAGTGGTGGTGGGCAGGAAGGTGTCTGCGGGAGTGGCGTGCTGTCTCCACGCTTCAGCGCTCCACACTCCTACAGCGTGACCGGCCGCTACAGCTGTATGTATTACCGTCATCAGTGGTGGTGGGCAGGAAGGTGTCTGCGGGAGTGGCGTGCTGTCTCCACGCTTCAGCGCTCCACACTCCTACAGCGTGACCGGCCGCTACAGCTGTATGTATTACCGTCATCAGTGGTGGTGGGCAGGAAGGTGTCTGCGGGAGTGGCGTGCTGTCTCCACGCTTCAGCGCTCCACACTCCTACAGCGTGACCGGCCGCTACAGCTGTATGTATTACCGTCATCAGTGGTGGTGGGCAGGAAGGTGTCTGCGGGAGTGGCGTGCTGTCTCCACGCTTCAGCGCTCCACACTCCTACAGCGTGACCGGCCGCTACAGCTGTATGTATTACCGTCATCAGTGGTGGTGGGCAGGAAGGTGTCTGCGGGAGTGGCGTGCTGTCTCCACGCTTCAGCGCTCCACACTCCTACAGCGTGACCGGCCGCTACAGCTGTATGTATTACCGTCATCAGTGGTGGTGGGCAGGAAGGTGTCTGCGGGAGTGGCGTGCTGTCTCCACGCTTCAGCGCTCCACACTCCTACAGCGTGACCGGCCGCTACAGCTGTATGTATTACCGTCATCAGTGGTGGTGGGCAGGAAGGTGTCTGCGGGAGTGGCGTGCTGTCTCCACGCTTCAGCGCTCCACACTCCTACAGCGTGACCGGCCGCTACAGCTGTATGTATTACCGTCATCAGTGGTGGTGGGCAGGAAGGTGTCTGCGGGAGTGGCGTGCTGTCTCCACGCTTCAGCGCTCCACACTCCTACAGCGTGACCGGCCGCTACAGCTGTATGTATTACCGTCATCAGTGGTGGTGGGCAGGAAGGTGTCTGCGGGAGTGGCGTGCTGTCTCCACGCTTCAGCGCTCCACACTCCTACAGCGTGACCGGCCGCTACAGCTGTATGTATTACCGTCATCAGTGGTGGTGGGCAGGAAGGTGTCTGCGGGAGTGGCGTGCTGTCTCCACGCTTCAGCGCTCCACACTCCTACAGCGTGACCGGCCGCTACAGCTGTATGTATTACCGTCATCAGTGGTGGTGGGCAGGAAGGTGTCTGCGGGAGTGGCGTGCTGTCTCCACGCTTCAGCGCTCCACACTCCTACAGCGTGACCGGCCGCTACAGCTGTATGTATTACCGTCATCAGTGGTGGTGGGCAGGAAGGTGTCTGCGGGAGTGGCGTGCTGTCTCCACGCTTCAGCGCTCCACACTCCTACAGCGTGACCGGCCGCTACAGCTGTATGTATTACCGTCATCAGTGGTGGTGGGCAGGAAGGTGTCTGCGGGAGTGGCGTGCTGTCTCCACGCTTCAGCGCTCCACACTCCTACAGCGTGACCGGCCGCTACAGCTGTATGTATTACCGTCATCAGTGGTGGTGGGCAGGAAGGTGTCTGCGGGAGTGGCGTGCTGTCTCCACGCTTCAGCGCTCCACACTCCTACAGCGTGACCGGCCGCTACAGCTGTATGTATTACCGTCATCAGTGGTGGTGGGCAGGAAGGTGTCTGCGGGAGTGGCGTGCTGTCTCCACGCTTCAGCGCTCCACACTCCTACAGCGTGACCGGCCGCTACAGCTGTATGTATTACCGTCATCAGTGGTGGTGGGCAGGAAGGTGTCTGCGGGAGTGGCGTGCTGTCTCCACGCTTCAGCGCTCCACACTCCTACAGCGTGACCGGCCGCTACAGCTGTATGTATTACCGTCATCAGTGGTGGTGGGCAGGAAGGTGTCTGCGGGAGTGGCGTGCTGTCTCCACGCTTCAGCGCTCCACACTCCTACAGCGTGACCGGCCGCTACAGCTGTATGTATTACCGTCATCAGTGGTGGTGGGCAGGAAGGTGTCTGCGGGAGTGGCGTGCTGTCTCCACGCTTCAGCGCTCCACACTCCTACAGCGTGACCGGCCGCTACAGCTGTATGTATTACCGTCATCAGTGGTGGTGGGCAGGAAGGTGTCTGCGGGAGTGGCGTGCTGTCTCCACGCTTCAGCGCTCCACACTCCTACAGCGTGACCGGCCGCTACAGCTGTATGTATTACCGTCATCAGTGGTGGTGGGCAGGAAGGTGTCTGCGGGAGTGGCGTGCTGTCTCCACGCTTCAGCGCTCCACACTCCTACAGCGTGACCGGCCGCTACAGCTGTATGTATTACCGTCATCAGTGGTGGTGGGCAGGAAGGTGTCTGCGGGAGTGGCGTGCTGTCTCCACGCTTCAGCGCTCCACACTCCTACAGCGTGACCGGCCGCTACAGCTGTATGTATTACCGTCATCAGTGGTGGTGGGCAGGAAGGTGTCTGCGGGAGTGGCGTGCTGTCTCCACGCTTCAGCGCTCCACACTCCTACAGCGTGACCGGCCGCTACAGCTGTATGTATTACCGTCATCAGTGGTGGTGGGCAGGAAGGTGTCTGCGGGAGTGGCGTGCTGTCTCCACGCTTCAGCGCTCCACACTCCTACAGCGTGACCGGCCGCTACAGCTGTATGTATTACCGTCATCAGTGGTGGTGGGCAGGAAGGTGTCTGCGGGAGTGGCGTGCTGTCTCCACGCTTCAGCGCTCCACACTCCTACAGCGTGACCGGCCGCTACAGCTGTATGTATTACCGTCATCAGTGGTGGTGGGCAGGAAGGTGTCTGCGGGAGTGGCGTGCTGTCTCCACGCTTCAGCGCTCCACACTCCTACAGCGTGACCGGCCGCTACAGCTGTATGTATTACCGTCATCAGTGGTGGTGGGCAGGAAGGTGTCTGCGGGAGTGGCGTGCTGTCTCCACGCTTCAGCGCTCCACACTCCTACAGCGTGACCGGCCGCTACAGCTGTATGTATTACCGTCATCAGTGGTGGTGGGCAGGAAGGTGTCTGCGGGAGTGGCGTGCTGTCTCCACGCTTCAGCGCTCCACACTCCTACAGCGTGACCGGCTACTACAGCTGCGCCTAGTGCCGACATGTCCCAGCTCTGCGCGCGCACTATAACAAACAATAAGTATAAGGAAAAAATCGAAAGTTTATCTGGCGTTAGGGTGGTGGAGAGGTTAACACGCCTCGACAGGTAAAGGTGTTCGATTGCCAGTCTTTTCCGCCAGATTATCGAGCATAATTGTGACACGCGAACGCGACTCTTTGTCGAGCTACAAATGCTATCTAGCTGTCATTTATCAATCCGTGCGAGCGAGACGGTGAGTCGCGCGACAAACGAAGTCGCGGCAAGATAGGCTTACCCGGGTGCGTCTCATTTCTTAAATTGGTTATGTTTTACAATTAAAAAAAAAGTAGTGAATATACCGGGTTAATAACATTGTTAATATTATTAATATTAAGTTAATTAATAACATTGAATACTCACAGACTGGTATACCGATGAGGTCAGCTTGTAACTGCATGAGGAGGTCGTTGGAGGTCATGTTGCCGTCTACATGCAGTTTGGCCAAGGGCATGCCGCAATCCTTGTTCATAGCCTCTAATATGTCCCTAATAACAAAATAAGGTACGTATTAGTTTGTATTTTTTTTTTATCAAAATAAAATTGTAATAGTTAAAATAAATATTTTAAGGGCCGTTTCCTTCTGGTTTAGTTTCCAAACCACATTTACAAATACAAATACTCTTTATTGCACACCTCAAACATCAAGGAATAAAAAGAACAACATGAGATTCATTAAATTAACAGGCAGAGCTAAACAACAGACGGTCTTATCGCTAAATAGCGATCTCTTCCAGACACCTGCCATGTACTCTTTGTGAACGAAACTTTTTATTCTTAGATTTTACTTAATATTATATTTACTAATAGTATAAGGGCTTAATTGTACACTTTAATCTTAGATATACCCTATTAATTATTTATTTTTAACCGTGTATAACTTGGATGAGAGAGCGAATTCTCCTAACACAAGTACTAACTTAAAAGGAGAATTCAACATTATCTGTAATCTTGTTGAAAATAAATATATTTTTGATTTTGATTTTGATTTTTGATTTTGATTTTGATTAGTACATTACTGCAGACGCCGCGAAATAAGGGCTTGCCGCCTGAGTAGGTACAGACGGATAGTGATACGAAGCCGGCAAGCCCTTTTCACGGTTAAGATATGTATAGTGTTTTTCTCAAACATATGCAATGAAATAAAACGTCTTACCTAGTTTGGAAGCAGACGGCCTCCAGAGCTGCCCGAATGATGTGGTGTTTGGTGGTGAAGGCAGTTAGACCGCAAATTATTCTGAAACAATAACAATTCAGTCAGTAAAGACTCAAGGTCTGTTCTCTATCATCAGCATACCTCGGGGTTTTCACAAATGATTTAACAATACAATCCATACTCATACTCATTCATCAATGTCATTAAAACTGCCTTTATGGTTATTGAGGTTAAATAGCATAAATGACTAAAATTATACATAAAATATTTTTTACCCAACATTACAAACACCTACATTTAGCTATATTTATTGATGATTTCATGCATTTCCTAGTCATAATTAAATATTCGATAAATATAGAAGCCAGTTTACTCCAGGAAACGTGCACGAAGTACACGTCTCCGGTAGAGAACACCTGTCCTTGATGACTTTGAACAGCTTCAGGCTGTTATAATGCCTCTGGGTATATAGTCACGTGTATCCTCACTTGGATGAGTTCCTGGATGATTTCGGAGTTCATCCAAGAACTCAGAATTAAACAGCGTCTTTCTTCCATTGTCCTGTCGTATTCTCACTTTCTTCGGGCATATCACACGTCGAGAAGACACTTCTGTGGAAAGACTTGTGGTGCAGGGGAAAGTCGAAGGCGCGGTAGGTCACCGATGCGATGGACCGACCAAGTCAACACTACACTCAATGGTCCACTCCACGAATGCACAAGAGCTGTACGGGAGGAATGGCGACGGATTGTAAAGTTTGCTACCAACCCTGATGTGACGACCATGACCACTGCCAAGAGTGTGACGAAAAAGGAGAAGAATCCTCACCCTCTAGCATCCTTCCTCCAGTAAGGCGCGTACAGTCCGCCGAACGTGCACTAAGTACACGTCTCCAGTAGAGAACACCTGTCCTTGACGACCTTGACCAGCTTCAGGCTGTTATAATGCCTCTGGATATATAGTCAAGTGTCTCCTTACCCTCTAGCATCCTTCCTCCAGTAAGGCGCGTACAGTCCGCTGAACGTGCACTAAGTACACGTCCCCGGTAGATAACACCTGTCCTTGACGACCTTGATCAGCTTCAGGCTGTTATAATGCCTCTGGATATATAGTCAAGTGTCTCCTCACCCTCTAGCATCCTTCCTCCAGTAAGGCGCGTACAGTCCGCTGAACGTGCACTAAGTACACGTCCCCGGTAGAGAACACCTGTCCTTGACGACCTTGACCAGCTTCAGGCTGTTATAATGCCTCTAGATATATAGCCAAGTGTATCCTCACTTGGATGAGTTCCTGGATGATTTCGGAGTTCACCCAAGAACTCGGCATAGAACAGCGTCTTTTTTCCATTGTCCTGCCGTATTATCACTTTTGTGGAACCACTTGTGGTGCAGGGGAAAGTCCAAGGCACTAGAGCGCTTTCACCGATGCGATGGACCGACCAAGTCAACATACACTCAATGGAATGCACAAGAGCTACAGTACGGGGGGAATGGCGACGGATTGTCAAGTTTGCTACCAACCCTGATGTGACGAGCACGACCACTCTGCCAAGAGTGTGACGAAAAAGAAGAAGAATCCTCACCCTCTAGCATCCTTCCTCCAGTAAGGCGCGTACAGTCCGCCGAACGTGCACTAAGTACACGTCTCCAGTAGAGAACACCTGTCCTTTGAAGACCTTGACCAGCTTCAGGCTGTTATAATGCCTCTGGATATATAGTCAAGTGTCTCCTTACCCTCTAGCATCCTTCCTCCAGTAAGGCGCGTACAGTCCGCTGAACGTGCACTAAGTACACGTCCCCGGTAGATAACACCTGTCCTTGACGACCTTGACCAGCTTCAGGCTGTTATAATGCCTCTGGATATATAGTCAAGTGTCTCCTCACCCTCTAGCATCCTTCCTCCAGTAAGGCGCGTACAGTCCGCTGAACGTGCACTAAGTACACGTCTCCAGTAGAGAACACCTGTCCTTGACGACCTTGATCAGCTTCAGGCTGTTATAATCATACGTCGTTATCGCGGGTACAATTACCAATCAGATAAAGAGCAGATAAAACAGAATGTCTATTTGGTAGAAACGGACGTATTCTGCCTACAGCTACTAAACATCTAAGAAGCTCTTTACAGGAGAGTTTTCTCTAGAAAAGATCAATAAAAAATACAGCCGTAAAGGGGTATGGGTTAAACTGTTGTCATATGTTTCCATCTGTTTAGTTAACAAGTTTATACATAGGAAATAAGTAGATTTAATTATTTTTTAACGTCTTTTTTTTTACAATTTTAACAATACAATCGACGACGCGTTTGGCTCGGTTTGTAGACACCTGCCTACTGAGTCGGCGGTCCCGGGTTCGAATCCTGGCCGGGGCAAATATTTGTGCAAATTATTTGTTCTTGGGTCATGGATGTTATCTATATATGTTATATTATGTATATCGTCGTCTAGTACCCATAGTACAAGCTTTGCTTAGTTTGGGACTAGGTCGATTTGTGTATGATTGTCCCTTAATATTTATGTATATATTATTATTATTTAATATATACGTACTTGTTTGAAGATAACTGTTATCGTCTACTAATTAAACGCTTACCTAATTAGAAGAAAGTCTATTTTAAAAATAAGAAAACAACGTGTGTAATTTTTACTAACGTGTATTTTTCACATGTATTATTTGGTTTTCGTAATAGATTACAATGATTTTTTCTAAATTATCTACAGTCAATTTGCGGCGTCTAGCAGTAAATATCCATTTTAATTGACTAAATGATCTTTCAACATCAACTGTTGTTGTAGGTGCATACTTGAAACGATGGAAATAATCTAGAGTAGTGTGACAAACTCGTAATGATGATCCAAGTATTATCTCCTTCCCTTGTATCAACACATTAATTTTTTTTTATTATGTCAAATCCAGTACTTTTCTTCAAGACATGTTTCAGCTTTTTAAATATTTTTTTTCCATTTGCACTCAAATTTAATTTCGATATATGCTTGTATGTTTTTTGAACGATTGCTAAACTTTCACTGAGAGATAGATTCGGGCACTGCAATTTGTTTATAGCGTCTGGAAGTACCTGAAGATATTTCGCTATAAAATTTAAATCATTCCGAATTTTCGCACTGCGAAATGCTTTTTTTGCCTTTGTGATACATGCTGCGTCAGAATCACGAAATTTGTCCACAACGCCTTTTATTTCCTCGAAATACTTGTTATAGTATGTCGCAGCCTCAATCCACGTTCCCCAACGAATAATCGTTGGATTTGGAGGTAAGGCTATTCCATTAACCATTTCTTTAAATGTTTTTATTCTTTTTGGCGATTTTCGAAAAACTTTTTTTACATTTGATATTAATTTATTCACTTCTGGAAAAAGAACGCGAACTTGATCAGCAACTCTGTTAAGACCATGAGCCAAACATGTAACATGAAGAAGGTTTGGGTAATTTTTTTCAATGTTCTACCCGCTTTTTGCATGTACCCTACACCATCAGTTAATAATAACAACACTTTCTCATGTTTATTGTGGTCGGGACCCCACAAATTATCCAGTGCATTTTTGACGGTATGCGTTATACTTATATTGTTAGTTTGTTCCAATTTTTTGCTTGACAATACATGTGGAGTTCCGACTGCATCTTCAAGCAATGCACCGACTATCACATTGGCAATTTGACGACCCCTGGCATCAGTGGCATCTGTTGTTTCATAATATAACACTCACATAAATAAAAGCATTTTCTAACTCCTTTTTAATTTTTTGCATTTTTCGTCGTATATTTGGTTTACGTAATTCTGTCTCAACAAACATTCCGAAGGGACCTCCACAGTTTTTTCGAACTTTCCAGACGCAGTCATTGATAAAAAAAAAAATATATAAAATATTATTATAGCTTTTACAGCTTACCATAAATTTGGTCAATTCCATCCTAAAATATTTTTTGACGGATGTATGCTTTTCCGAGTTGAAATGTCGTAAAGCTTTTCTCTGGGGGAAACTAACATTGCACTTAGTGCAATATAATTTTGTATCGCGAGCCTGTAATTCAGGATAATCCTTTGTCCACAACTCCACAAATTCATCGCACGTTTTTTTCCTTCGCGGCATTTTAAAAGCACTCGGCAATAAATATATTACACACAGTTATCAGTACGGATAATTGATAATGTATTTACTAACAAATGACAATGTCAAATAGGAAAAATTATTAAAGAGTTTGCATTGCGACTGCATAGCTAATCTATTTAAGTTGTATTGGTACTCAAGTCAAGTATGGAGGTTGGGTATTAGAAATACCTAATGTGTGATACATTTTAAACTCGTAGGAGTAGGCATAGATGTTCCTCAAAATGAGTCGCGTCTGTTATTGCTTGTTTTTCATAATCTTTTTGTACTGTCAAATCGTTTTTGTACCCGCGATAACGACGTATGGTTATAATGCCTCTAGATATATAGCCAAGTGCCTCACTTGGATGAGTTCCTGGATGATTTCGGAGTTCATCCAAGAACTCGGCATTAAACAGCGTCTTTCTTCCATTGTCCTGTCGTATTCTCACTTTCTTCGGGCATATCACACGTCGAGAAGACACTTCTGTGGAAAGACTTGTGGTGCAGGGGAAAGTCCAAGGCGCTAGAGCGCTTTCACCGATGCGATGGGCCGACCAAGTCAACACTACACTCAATGGTCCACTCCACGAATGCACAAGAAGAGCTGTACGGGAGGAATGGCGACGGATTGTAAAGTTTGCTACCAACCCTGATGTGACGACCATGACCACTGCCAAGAGTGTGACGAAAAAGGAGAAGAATCCTCACCCTCTAGCATCCTTCCTCCAGTAAGGCGCGTACAGTCCGCCGAACGTGCACTAAGTACACGTCTCCAGTAGAGAACACCTGTCCTTTGAAGACCTTGACCAGCTTCAGGCTGTTATAATGCCTCTGGATATATAGTCAAGTGTCTCCTTACCCTCTAGCATCCTTCCTCCAGTAAGGCGCGTACAGTCCGCCGAACGTGCACTAAGTACACGTCTCCAGTAGAGAACACCTGTCCTTGACGACCTTGACCAGCTTCAGGCTGTTATATTAATGCCTCTGGATATATAGTCAAGTGTATCCTCACTTGGATGAGTTCCTGGATGATTTCGGAGTTCATCCGAGAACTCGGCATTAAACAGCGTCTTTCCTCCATTGTCCTGTCGTATTCTCACTTTCTTCGGGCATATCACACGTCGAGAAGACACTTCTGTGGAAAGACTTGTGGTGCAAGGGGAAAGTCGAAGGCGCGGTAGGTCACCGATGCGATGGACCGACCAAGTCAACACTACACTCAATGGTCCACTCCACGAATGCACAAGAGCTGTACGGGAGGAATGGCGACGGATTGTAAAGTTTGCTACCAACCCTGTTGTGACGAGCACGACCACTCTGCCAAGAGTGTGACGAAAAAGAAGAAGAATCCTCACCCTCTAGCATCCTTCCTCCAGTAAGGCGCGTACAGTCGAACGTGCACTAAGTACAAGTCTCCAGTAGAGAACACCTGTCCTTGACGACCTTGACCAGCTTCAGGCTGTTATAATGCCTCTAGATATATAGCCAAGTGTATCCTCACTTGGATGAGTTCCTGGATGATTTCGGAGTTCATCCAAGAACTCGGCATTAAACAGCGTCTTTTTTCCATTGTCCTGCCGTATTATCACTTTTGTGGAACCACTTGTGGTGCAGGGGAAAGTCCAAGGCACTAGAGCGCTTTCACCGATGCGATGGACCGACCAAGTCAACATACACTCAATGGAATGCACAAGAGCTACAGTACGGGGGGAAAGGCGACGGATTGTAAAGTTTGCTACCAACCCTGATGTGACGACCATGACCACTCTGCCAAGAGTGTGACGAAAAAGAAGAAGAATCCTCACCCTCTAGCATCCTTCCTCCAGTAAGGCGCGTACAGTCCGCTGAACGTGCACTAAGTACACGTCCCCGGTAGAGAACACTTGTCCTGCTATTTGTTCCGTGTCCTTGACGACCTTGACCAGCTTCAGGCTGTTATAATGCCTCTGGATATATAGTCAAGTGTCTCCTCACCCTCTAGCATCCTTCCTCCAGTAAGGCGCGTAGAGTCCGCTGAACGCCGGCACGAAGTACACGTCCCCGGTGGAGAACACTTGTCCCGCTATTTGTTCCGTTTCCTTGACCACGTCCTTGATCAGCTTCAGGTTGTCGCGGAGGAACTTCATGGCGCCTCCTGCCACTGCTATTGAGCCTGTAACAAGATTAAGTTACATAAGATATCGGAAAAGATACAGTACAGTAGGCATCAAAAGAAACTGACAATTGACAAGATGGCATATTTTGAAGACTACTTTTTTATTACTTTTCTATATTCCGACTCGTTCTTGAAAATGAAAATGAAAATGAAAAATGTTTATTTCGGTTTTTGCAGTTTAACAACACAGTAAAGGTTGGGACATTCTATTAAGCATTAAATATGCTTGTGCCAGAATGACCCGCTCTTCCATCACTCGGACATTGTAAAAAAGAAAAAAAAAAAACCAAAACAAAACAATCATACTTAATAATTTAATAATAATTGTGTGTGTGTGTGTTGTGTGTGTGTGTGTGTGTGTGTGTGAGTGTGTGTGTGTGTGTGCGTGTGTGTGTGTGCAAGTTGTCATTATTTCATAATTATATTGATATTAAATATATATATTACTTTCATCAATATCTCTAACTTGAGTAGGTAATGAGTAGCTCCGTCTCTTCATAGTTAAGATTTTGTAACCATTCAATTACAGCTACTTTACAGGAATGGCGGTGTAGCGGATAAATATCGATTGCGTTATTGATACGATTATATAAATAGGCAGCTTGGACATAAAATTGCTTCCTTGCAAAGTTGGACTTGCAGACCGGTATGGGGGCGACTTTGTCTTGCCTTCTACGAGTAGATATCAACGGATGATACGTCAATTTACTATGCAAACGCATCGTTGCATTCTTAAATGTCATAACTCCAAAACTATGACAGAATGGAAAGTTTACTTTAGTCTGGAGTTTAAAAAAAACGAATGATGTTGACGTTACTTACTAGATCGATTTGTGTGAGCTTGTCCAATATTTATTTATTGTTTTAACTTACTATTATTTCCACATACACTTAACAAGACAGGCACAAGCAGCTCTCTCTCAGTAGCAGTATAGTTACCTTCCAGCGCGTACACGGGCGGCGCGCGCGGCCCCAGCCGGTACGCCACCGTGGTGACGAGCCCGTGCGTGGACTGACAAGCAGCTCTCTCTCAGTAGCAGTATAGTTACCTTCCAGCGCGTACACGGGCGGCGCGCGCGGCCCCAGCCGGTACGCCACCGTGGTGACGAGCCCGTGCGTGGACTGACAAGCAGCTCTCTCTCAGTAGCAGTATAGTTACCTTCCAGCGCGTACACGGGCGGCGCGCGCGGCCCCAGCCGGTACGCCACCGTGGTGACGAGCCCGTGCGTGGACTGACAAGCAGCTCTCTCTCAGTAGCAGTATAGTTACCTTCCAGCGCGTACACGGGCGGCGCGCGCGGCCCCAGCCGGTACGCCACCGTGGTGACGAGCCCGTGCGTGGACTGACAAGCAGCTCTCTCTCAGTAGCAGTATAGTTACCTTCCAGCGCGTACACGGGCGGCGCGCGCGGCCCCAGCCGGTACGCCACCGTGGTGACGAGCCCGTGCGTGGACTGACAAGCAGCTCTCTCTCAGTAGCAGTATAGTTACCTTCCAGCGCGTACACGGGCGGCGCGCGCGGCCCCAGCCGGTACGCCACCGTGGTGACGAGCCCGTGCGTGGACTGACAAGCAGCTCTCTCTCAGTAGCAGTATAGTTACCTTCCAGCGCGTACACGGGCGGCGCGCGCGGCCCCAGCCGGTACGCCACCGTGGTGACGAGCCCGTGCGTGGACTGACAAGCAGCTCTCTCTCAGTAGCAGTATAGTTACCTTCCAGCGCGTACACGGGCGGCGCGCGCGGCCCCAGCCGGTACGCCACCGTGGTGACGAGCCCGTGCGTGGACTGACAAGCAGCTCTCTCTCAGTAGCAGTATAGTTACCTTCCAGCGCGTACACGGGCGGCGCGCGCGGCCCCAGCCGGTACGCCACCGTGGTGACGAGCCCGTGCGTGGACTGACAAGCAGCTCTCTCTCAGTAGCAGTATAGTTACCTTCCAGCGCGTACACGGGCGGCGCGCGCGGCCCCAGCCGGTACGCCACCGTGGTGACGAGCCCGTGCGTGGACTGACAAGCAGCTCTCTCTCAGTAGCAGTATAGTTACCTTCCAGCGCGTACACGGGCGGCGCGCGCGGCCCCAGCCGGTACGCCACCGTGGTGACGAGCCCGTGCGTGGACTGACAAGCAGCTCTCTCTCAGTAGCAGTATAGTTACCTTCCAGCGCGTACACGGGCGGCGCGCGCGGCCCCAGCCGGTACGCCACCGTGGTGACGAGCCCGTGCGTGGACTGACAAGCAGCTCTCTCTCAGTAGCAGTATAGTTACCTTCCAGCGCGTACACGGGCGGCGCGCGCGGCCCCAGCCGGTACGCCACCGTGGTGACGAGCCCGTGCGTGGACTGACAAGCAGCTCTCTCTCAGTAGCAGTATAGTTACCTTCCAGCGCGTACACGGGCGGCGCGCGCGGCCCCAGCCGGTACGCCACCGTGGTGACGAGCCCGTGCGTGGACTGACAAGCAGCTCTCTCTCAGTAGCAGTATAGTTACCTTCCAGCGCGTACACGGGCGGCGCGCGCGGCCCCAGCCGGTACGCCACCGTGGTGACGAGCCCGTGCGTGGACTGACAAGCAGCTCTCTCTCAGTAGCAGTATAGTTACCTTCCAGCGCGTACACGGGCGGCGCGCGCGGCCCCAGCCGGTACGCCACCGTGGTGACGAGCCCGTGCGTGGACTGACAAGCAGCTCTCTCTCAGTAGCAGTATAGTTACCTTCCAGCGCGTACACGGGCGGCGCGCGCGGCCCCAGCCGGTACGCCACCGTGGTGACGAGCCCGTGCGTGGACTGACAAGCAGCTCTCTCTCAGTAGCAGTATAGTTACCTTCCAGCGCGTACACGGGCGGCGCGCGCGGCCCCAGCCGGTACGCCACCGTGGTGACGAGCCCGTGCGTGGACTGACAAGCAGCTCTCTCTCAGTAGCAGTATAGTTACCTTCCAGCGCGTACACGGGCGGCGCGCGCGGCCCCAGCCGGTACGCCACCGTGGTGACGAGCCCGTGCGTGGACTGACAAGCAGCTCTCTCTCAGTAGCAGTATAGTTACCTTCCAGCGCGTACACGGGCGGCGCGCGCGGCCCCAGCCGGTACGCCACCGTGGTGACGAGCCCGTGCGTGGACTGACAAGCAGCTCTCTCTCAGTAGCAGTATAGTTACCTTCCAGCGCGTACACGGGCGGCGCGCGCGGCCCCAGCCGGTACGCCACCGTGGTGACGAGCCCGTGCGTGGACTGCACGCGGCGAGTGCCAGTATTGTACAGCAGGAAGCAACCGCTTCGGTACGTGTTCTTGGCTTGCCCGGCTTGCAGGCAGTTCTGGCCTACCAGTGCCGATTGCTGATTGCCTAGTATCTGGAAACATCATTCAAATACTAAATGTCAGAACACAACTGCCACCGCTTTAGATATTTATACCTAAATAGGCAAGGTTTGCACTTTACATGGTCGGTAAGGATATCTTCTCCTGGTTTCTGGGTGCCCAGGATTAAAACAACTCACTAGACTTCAATAAATAAATAATAAAACTCAGATCAACTCGCTACTACATAGTCTAGCTTACACTATTAATCTTTTTTATAATGACAATGTACTAGTTTTCAACCATAGATCTTACAATACAATACAAAATGCTTTATTGCACACCAAAAAAGTTTACAAATTCAGTACAGAACAATAATTTTAATAACGGTAGACAACAGGCGGTCTTATCGCTAAAGAGCGATCTCTTCCAGACAACCTTTAGGTAGTGGAGTTGATTAGTATAAATCACACAATGAGTAGGTGATGCAGAAGGGGAAGGGAGAACAAAATAATTATCAACGGATAAGCAAGTAAACGTATCAATAGATATACACATACATAAATAGATATATATAAACCTACTTAAACATACATAAATATAAATAAAACAAGACAGATAAGGAACACATAAACAGTCAGAGGCAAACGAACGAAAACAGATCTTCAATGTAAATAGTTTAGAACCGAACAGTAATTACAAAGCAACCCCGGGTTTCTATGTAATAAAATAATTACGAAGATTCTGTGTCGCATGTTCTTCATAGAGGGCATCAAAGTGTATATAGTGATAACGGCACCAACTTCAGCGGAGCGAACCAGAATAAAAAAAAACGAATTGATTTAATTGCAACATTTGCGACATAGTGCATTTTTGCTAATTACTTAATGATAATTCAAAAGAGAAGTATAAAAAACATATTTTCTGTAGGAGCCAGTTAGCGACTACACTTGTAGTTATGGGTAGTTGTAGTTGATGGAGTGCGATGAAAGATAGTTAAAGTTTATAGAAAATATATTGAAAGAACGTAAAGATACAGTGACGTTAATAGTTGATTGCTCTTTCTCTAGATGCGTAAAAGTGTTGTTGTTTCGTAATGCACACTTCTTTTATAACCTTACATATTACTAATATTCGTTGCCGTGCAACTTAAAGTAGGTCGCAAGTAAGCATGAGGAAATGTACGGTGATGAAACCGTACATATTGGCAACCCTTAAAGAAAAGAAAAGAAAAGAAAGAAAATTGTTGAGAGAAAGAGAAACCATCACAAAGTGAATAATTAATTAATCAAATTCGAAGGCTACGTTGTCAGCAGAGGCGTGGTCTCGATGATGGCGTTCCGCTTGACTCGTCGAAGGCTTTGGTTCTCTCTCTCGTAGAGTTCTTGTTGGTGGAATGGTTTGCATTTCGATGTCTTCGTAATGTCGCTTTTTTGGCTTGAGCGAACATTGGCTCCGTGACGTACGTTTCATACAAAGGAAACGTCGCTTCACAGCCCACACGACGAATACAGTTATGGCTATCCCTAACAACAGGTAGCTAATAGTATATTGGTGGATGTCGTGACTGGAGATGTTTGATGATAGCGCTTGTTCATGCTTGTACTGCCCTGTTATTCTTCTATCAATTTCTGCTTCTTCTGAGTGCTCGAAAGTTGTGGGCGATATTTTGTAGGAAGTTAAGTTCACAATTCGGTTGACGGATGAGTTGACGACCGGTACGTTGATGTTGTAGTCAATTTGAATTTTGCTGTTAAATTGATTGTGAGAATGAATTGTGAGGTGCGAAGCTTGCAGTACGCACCCTTGCGGCAATGTTACGATCCCGGACGATGTCATAGTATGAGCTGTGACGTCATTCTCACATATGGTTCGTAGTGAGCAGGTGTTGCAACAAACTGCAAGCCAAGTGTTTATTGCATGAAGTTCAATCCACTCGTCCTTGCATGACGTATTTATTACGTCACACGGCGTGGTGTAGTGATGCCCGAGCAGTTTTGCTTCGCACGAGACATTGTTATTGTTTAAGTTATAGACAGGTAGGTTCTTATTACATATGTATATGTCTGGCCTTTGTTGTATGCATTGTTTGAATAGTTCTTCAGTTAGTGAAACGTAAATATTCTTTCTGAAGTTTACGCCGATGTATTTGGAAGTAGTTATTATAATTGCAGTTCCCATGGTGGACTTCACAGGCAATGGTATAGCTTGGTAGAATGTGAAGTCTTCGTCAGAAATGAGTGGTATATGAATCTCAAAACAGGATTGCTGTTTGGGAAGTTTATCCATTATTAGTTGTAGTTAAGTTAGTTCTTGATAACCGAGTTTAAGTTTAAGTAAAGTTGAGGTGCGTAGTTGAAGGTTGTTTGTAGTTGAAGTTTGTAGTTGTAGCTTGAAGTTGCAGTTTATAGTTGTAGCTTGTAGTTAAAGTTTGACGTTGTCTCTTGTAGTTATAGTAGTAGTTAGTTAAAGTTCGTAGTTGTACCTTATAGTTGAAGTTCGCAGTTGAAGTTTGTAGTAAGTTAATAATTTCAGTTTCACTGGTTGGCGGCCATTCTCGTCCGGGATTACCTCCGCTAGTAGTCGCTGGTTTTCCTGTCCTTTGAGTCCTTTTTGTAGTTGACACACAAGGACTTGATGCTTTCAAAGCAAGTTTGTTGTTGTTGTAGCTTGTTCATTGTAAGTTAAGTTGAAGTTGAAAGTTGATCTTGAAGATAGTTAAGTTGAGCCTCAGAGTAGTTAAGTTTAGTTAAGTCGGTTTTTCCTGTTCTGAGTCCTTTCTCGAGTTGTAGAAATTGTGAGATAGCTATAGCTTTTGAGCTTCCAAGTTTTTCTTTATAGTTGGGATGGAAAGGCATCTGAACTATATATTTCCCATCCGAGGCTCGCTGAACAGTTTGCTTGTAATAAGTTTCGCAGTGATGGTCTTCCTGAGGTACGTCCGAGCTATCCTGCATAATGTCTTCCGTCTCCCAGAATTTAGTTATCTCTTCCAAGTCTAAGGTAGTTATATGACAGTTGAAAGTTTGAAGTTTTCCGCACAAAATCCAGCCAAGATGAGTTTGTTGTGCAAGAGGAGATCCTGGGTTACCTCTAAGGACTCCGTCTAGGATAATTTTGGAGTACACGTCTGCCCCGAGCAGTAAGTCAACTGAGCGAGACAAGTTGTAGTCAGGATCGGCGAGCTTTAAATTTTCTAAGTGCGGCCAGTTCTTCCTTTCAAACGTAGCGTTGGGTAAATTATTTGTTATTTTACTCATAACTAGTGCTTGAGTTTCAAAGGCGTAATCCGAGTACATTGACTTGCACTTCAATTGAACGCGGCCTTTGCAATCTTTGGATGACGCTCCAATCCCAGAGATTGTGGCGCTGAGTTTGTTTCTTGGTAGTTTTAGTAGTTGTGCAGTGTTTTCAGTGAGAAGATTAACTTGACTGCCTTGGTCGAGAAGGGCTCGAAGAGTGACGTCAGTACCGTCGATCGCCTGCACCCTCAGTTGGACCGTAGTTAAAAGAATTTCTGTTTCTTTGTTGGATAGATGATTAGAAGTTGGTCGCGTAGTTAAAGTAGCCGGTCGTTGACTTGATGAATTATTTTTGTTGTAGTTTGTTGACATGTTTTTCTTCATTGGATTGTGCAAAAGTGTATGATGACGCATATTGCATTCTTTGCAAGTTTTTGTTGACTTGCATTCACTGTTGCCGTGGCTGTATAAACAGTTTTTGCAAATTTGCAGTCTGGCGGCAGTTATGTTACGTTGGACCGGATCTAGGTCAATAAACTTCGGACATTGCATCAACACATGACTTCCATCGCATAATGTACAATTTCCGTATAATGTGTGATAACTTTTCGGCAGCTCCGTTTTGTAGGTAAATGATTTCTTAGCTTGGTAGGGTTTGTTGAAAGTTAATTTGTTGAAGTTTGATGGCTTCTGGTAGTTAGATGTACTAGTAATGGCTTCTTTCTTCTGGTTCTTCATAGTTTCATATGCCATAAATCTGTTTTCCAAGAAGGATAGAAATTCAGTTAAGACTGGTAGTTCCCTTTGATTTTGTAGTTCCTTTAGGTAATCGTTAAAAGACGATGAATCAAGTTTCAGCGACATAAGATGTACGATCATCGGATCCCATGTAGTTATTTCGAGTCCGATATTGGCGAGCCCGTTGAGACATTCTAATATTACATCGTGCATCTTTTTGAAGCTGTGGGCATCCGGATGATGCGCGACGGGTAAATTCAGCATGGTGTTAATGTATGAAGTGAATTGCAGACGCTTGTTGTCATAACGTTGTGTTAGTATTTCCCAACAGGAAGAGTAGTTCTCGGCGCTTATGGTGAGATGCTGCACCAATCTTTCAGCTTCACCTCGTAGTTTAGTTTTCAAGTGCTGCATTTTCTGCGCTTTGTTAATAGTAGGGTTGTTGTGAATAGTTTCTAGGAAGAGATCTTTGAATGATACCCATTGACTGTAGTTTCCTGTAAACTCGGGGACTTGAACTCTCGGGGCCGAATGCTGATAATGGGCTACCGACCAGATCTTGCCGTTCAATCTCCGTTTCAGTTCGTCATACTTGTGCTCTATGTTGACGAATAGATCGTAGTAATGTTCGTTAGAGCCTTTAAGAATGGCATCTAACTCCCAGTGATGCTTGTCAATAGGTTCCCATTTTGACTTCAAGATGGTGAGGTGATCTTCTAGTTCCCATTTTTGAGAAATCGTGTCGATGTCGACTTTAGACATCGCACGGTCGAGAGCTTTAAAGTTGCACTCTTGTTTGGTAAGTAGTTCACGAAGCTTGCCATCAGTATGCTGGTACTCCTCGTCTATATCCGTTGTGTTAAATTCTACCTTGTCCCTTGTTCGAGGCTCTGCGAACGCAAAAGGTTCAAAATATCTTGTTTAGTTGACTGGTACATGGCTTTAGTTTTTCCGTAGATGTCTCCTGTGAAGTATTCAATAGTTTTTTCTTCCAATTCTTGCTCGAGGACGTTATGCCGGTGGCTAAAGTCCTCCCACAAATCCGACAGAGTAGTAAGTCGCTTGTTCAAATATTCCTGGGTCTTCCTAGATCCGCCGTCCTTCTTGTAGTTTGTACAGAAGATCTTGATATTCTCGAAGCTGACCTTTTGTTGCTCGAGCGTGCTCATGATGATATCAATATCAGAACGTAGTTCGTTTAGTTATGTTATGTATATAGTTGTATGTAGTTGAATGTAGTTGAAGTTAGAAGGTAGTTGCTTGAAGATAATAGTTGATGTCGCTAGTGACGGTAGTTAATTAGTTATGTTGAGTTCTTGAGTTCAATTGCCGTTTGAGGTACCTTGTAGTTGAGGTTAGCAGCTTGCAGCTGCAATAACTTGAAGATAGTTGGTAGTAGTTGAAGATATCGCCGCGTTAAGTTGAAGTTAGTTGCTTGAAGTTGTAGTTGAAGCCGCTGATTAGTAGTTGAGTTTCACTAGTTCACGACCTGAGGTCTTCTTCCCAATCCTGGATCACCGCCGCACGTAGTTGTCGCTTCAGGAGTTCCGGGCCGGGATGGTCGCGCAGGGTAATCAATGTAATTGCACTAGAAATTACGATATTGTGCGCCTTCTCAATTCACTGGTGGAACCCGCTTGTGGGAAGCCAGCAAACCGATTCGCTACCGTAATTTAAGCACAAAAACACTGAATTACCTTGTAGGTTCGAAGGACCATTAAATGTAGGAGCCAGTTAGCGACTACACTTGTAGTTATGGGTAGTTGTAGTTGATGGAGTGCGATGAAAGATAGTTAAAGTTTATAGAAAATATATTGAAAGAACGTAAAGATACAGTGACGTTAATAGTTGATTGCTCTTTCTCTAGATGCGTAAAAGTGTTGTTGTTTCGTAATGCACACTTCTTTTATAACCTTACATATTACTAATATTCGTTGCCGTGCAACTTAAAGTAGGTCGCAAGTAAGCATGAGGAAATGTACGGTGATGAAACCGTACATTTTCAAATCGATCGAATAGATTAGTTGTTTTTTTTTTGTTTTATTATATTTTTGTTACTGTGTAAATAAAATGTATTAATAATAAATACTTACTCCAGATATCTTGATTCCATCAAACACGGATCCATCTTTGACCACGCCGTACACTTCTGAGCTGCTACGAATCTGAGGCAACGAGTCTCGGTGGATACCAAATAACCTAGAAAAATATATTTATTTGGTGTAATAACCACATCCTATGTAACTTGGGAATGCTTAATAAAGATCTTTTCACTAAAGCGACATTTATACGACAGTATGGCATTGGTATTAAAAAAAGAAACGAATCACTAAAAGTTAAATATATGTGATAACCTAAGACAAAATAACGTGTAGTGGGCAAATTCAAGAAACGTAAGAATAAGGTTAATGAACTGCATTAGCTGACTTTTCATTTATAGGTATACCGATCACATAAATAGGTAAAAAAAAAAACGAAAGTATATTGGTTTTTTTACACGTTATAACAACATAAAAGGTTGGGACATTCCAGTAAGCATAGTATTCTTGTAGCGGAACGACCCGCTCTTCCATCACTCAGAGATGTAACACAAATAGGTACGTATACTGATGAGTATTCACTCGGAATAAAGCCTATGGCTGTCAAAAACAGTGATATCAATTGTCATCTCACCTACACAGCATGGGGTCCCAGTTCAGGGTCTCCAGGTTCATGAGCAGCGTCCGCGACGCGTTGGTCACGTCCGTGATATGCAGGCCGCCGTGCGGCCCGCCCGTCAGGTTCTGTCACAAACGTCAAGGTCAAGAGGTCTTATTCCTTTTAAAATGCTGATTGATTTAGACATTTTTCTCTATGATCAAATATGTTTATTAATACTTGTGCTCACATTCATCGAAAATTATTGTTTCGATCGCACACCTCATCATGAGACTAGGAACAGAATACAGTTGTCTATTATGTAATAAGTAGTATTTATAGACTTGCGAAGCAACTGATATTATTCAAACATGCTCGCTACCTTTGCTATCTAGGTATCAACGATTCCAAACGATCTCATCATATCAATGCGTGTGGGTGTTGGGATTAGGTACATATTTAGTGGCTTCACTATGGGGACATTTTTGTCGAAGTTTCAGTAGATTTGTTTGGCATAGACCTAATTTCTTACTTAAAAAAAAAAAACAGTTTGGAATCCGGTAGAAATCTTCATGTTTATCGATAGAAAGATGTCCACGTAAATGATGCGGATGAAAATACACTTACCCAAACGATCTCTCCTCTTGTGGTAAATTAAAAAAATCTGGTCCTTCGAGCCGGATACGAACCAGTTGCAGGCAAAGTTTCCACATGTCTGCCTCTATTCTTCTTTCTTCTGCTCTGTCACTATTTCTGTTACTATCTATCAGACACTCACCCATACGATCCAAGAATCCACGGTTCCGAACATAAGCCTCTTGTCCCTGCCGGCACGTCGCACCGTCTTGGCGTGGTCTTTCAACCAGCGCATCTTCAGAGCACTGAAGTAAGGGCTGATGGGAAGGCCGGAGACGTTCTTTAGGTAGTTCTTGTTCTGGTCTGGGACTTTGGCGAGGATCGCGTCTACTGTGGAGTCTGTGCGTATGTCGTTCCATGCTGTAAACGAAACATATATGTAATAACCTCAATTTAAAATGTCAAGTACCCCCGACAGATGTAGCTGGTCATCATGAGGACCTCATTCAATGAGTTATATAGAAAATGCAACTAAAACTTAACATAACTACAAAAATGGCGGACGGCGTTTTTGTCAGGTCATGAAATTTCAATTTTCAATTAATAAAAGGACCCCGCAGCAAACTTAAGGAAAAAGTGGTTTCATTTAAATCGCACTAAATTTTAGTATGATGTAGATTCAACTCTCCTGATTATTTTTTTATAAGGGCACAACTCTCTCAGATCTACACTTTCTGAAATAATCAAGCATACTCTCTTTTATTTCCGCGACGTGTTTTATCGATATATATAAAAATCGATATATATGTATTACATGATACGCACTGACAGTTACTGACGTAATTAAGTCAAAGTAGCCATTGCTGCCATCATGTGTTGTAAGTACTTTCCTTATTTTTATTCATGTACTTATAATAACGTAATTAATAATTATCGAACATAAAATATGACCTTTGTAATGTTTCTGTAACGTTGACATTGCATTTTATCAATTATCTATGTTACGAACGACATGCATAACAGAGCAAAGGGGAGGAATTACGTAAAACATATATGTTGTATAAAACATTTAAATTGATTATTTCAGAAAGTATACGTCCGAAAGAGTTGCGCCCTTATAAAAAAATAATCAGGAGAGTTAAATCTACATCATACTAAAATTTAGTGAGATTTGACTGAAACCACTTTTTCCCTAAGTTTGCTGCGGGGTCCTTTAGTTTTCTAGCTCTCACAGAAATGCTAGTAAGATCATTATTAGCCATATCAAATATATTTCAAACACGGGTCAACTAGCCCGCAAAATTACACGCAGCTTCACACTAAATTAAATTTATATTTGCAGTTTGTTTGAAGACGATTCGACTACAATACACTTTGACATACCTATAGCAGGATGTAATGGCTCGCCAGTAAACCTGTCCCATGCTATCGTCGTCTCCCTCTGGTTTGTGATGCCAAGTGTGACGATGTCATCCTTGGTGTAACCTGAAATCAAGTAACAAACAATAAAATTAGCATTATTTTCATAGCATGTTCACTAAGTAATTCTCATAATTTTTACAAACCAATTTCGATAATATCATATATATATAATATTCTAATATATTTAAGAATGGTTTTCGTTGGTGCGAAAATACCATGTCTGTCTGTCTGTCCGTTTGTCACCAGGCTGTATCTCATGAACCGTGATAGTTAGACTTGATATTCTCACAGGTGATGTATTTCTGTTGCCGCTATAACAACAAATACTAAAAACAGAATATAATAATTATAAGGGGGCTCCCATACAACAAACGTGATCGGTTGCGTTAACTTTGCACCACATTGCTATCTGGCGCCATACATGCCAAGTTCAAACTTAACTTAAGCCGGCCAAAGATGGGATAAGTATCTGTACGGAACCCTCCGTGCGCTAGTCAGACTCGTACTTGACTGTTTTTTTTTATCCAGGGTTGTATACTTGATTATAGTAAGAACCACTTTCATGTCTGCTTGTTTATTTTACTGGCTTGTCTGTGAAAACTGACAGCTATCAAAAATTCCGGAACAAGAAAATGTCATGAACATGAATCATTATATACATTATTACATTATATACCTTGGTAACTTTCATCTTGACTGATTGTTGAGTTTCGTTCGATGTTTCTCCTCAACAGTGGTCTCCTGTTTTAAATGCCGGTAGATTCAGACATGTAAAAGTTTTTTCATCACACTTGCTCGTAAACAAGCGTTTACATGCTAGAAAACCGGGCGGTAAATCGTATATTATGCCTTAGGGCGGTAAGGCGTATATTACGCCCTAGGGCGGTAAGTAATTTTGGTATTGACTACTACTACTACTTTTGTTTTATTTCCTCCAAAGTGTGATGAAAAACGTCGTACGTGACTCTGGTGGTAAAGGAATTCCAAACTCGTGTCATTAAATCGCCTTCGGCTTCGGGCTTCTAATAGACACTCGTTTGTAATTCCTCGTTTATATACCACCCTTGTAACGTAATGTACTAATTATTATTTCATTTCATTACGTACCTTTGACAGCGAGTTGTTCAACGGCCTTCTCAGCACAAAGCTTGATGTGGTGTATGATTTCCAGAGGATCCTGTTCTGACCAGCCCTCCTGTGGCTGCACTTCAGTCTTGTCTAGCTGGTATGCTGCTAGTTCTTCGGATCTCTCCGCTTCATAGATCTGAAAATAAATAATGACACAAAGGTAAATTACGAAGGAAAAATTTAATGCGATCTACATTTACAATCTAAGCATGACTTGAACCTGCGACCTCTACGTTTCCGGCGTATTGCTCTCCCAACTGAGATAGATCGCTACGTCAATCACATCACATCTTCCATTCCATAATTCTTACGCTACTGGAGCGCCTTCTGCGTCATATGTGTTTAAAATGCTCATTAGCCATACCCTAGGATTTGCGCTTTACACGCACGATCGACGATAAAAAGATTCTATAAAAATATTTAAATCTGAAAATGTTATAATAATTTGATCAGTTCCAAAACACCCACTATAGGTATCAAGACCGCGAAGATGAAGTGGGACTGGGCTGGACATGTCTGCCGCATGCATCCGGAACGATGGGCCAGAATAATCACCGACTGGACACCGCAAGGTTACCGGAGCAGAGGCAGAACGAAAAGATGGCGGGATGTCCTGGATGCATTTAGTAACGAGTGGAGGGAGCATGCAGCCAATAGAGATGAGTGGCGCAAGAGAAGGGAGGCCTTTGCCTAGCACTGGGACACAATTATATGCTAGTAAAAAATAAATAAATTGATCAGTTACGAAATGTTAGAAGTGTTTCTGCGTTATTTCTTTTTAACGTTTTTCTAATATTTGGTGAAGTTAGTGTTTTCATTATTCATTTACTTCACTTGGCTCTTACATTAAGGTCGGCCACACACAGTCTGAACTCAGATCGAAGTGACGTCAGAAAGTGTCTCTGTCTCTGTCTGTCATATGGCGATGTCTCGCTTGCTGACGTCACTCCGTTCTGAATCTGGATCTGAATTCAGACTGAGTGTGGCCGGCCTAATACGTATTTTACTATCGTGAAAATAAACTGTGTCATTGAAACACACATTCAAAAATACGCAGAACCAAATAAACAACCACTAACATTTGGACATTACATTATACTATTTTTAATTGTACTAAAACTAAAAGGAAAACATGTTTTGAATACTGATTTTTACGACGTCACAAGCCAGTATCGTCATAGACACTTCATACTATATACTCGTATATCTTATACTAACAGATAGTTTTTGACATTTCATAAAGAGTAGCTGATTTGAACTGTCATCAAATACCCTATTATAGGTTTGTTTATCAGAAACCATGTTTTATACGAGTACTTATAGAAGTAAGCACATGTCACTTTACAATCTATAATTAAATTGTCGCACAAAAAGATACGTACAACCGTTGTTACTATGTTGCATGAAAAATAATACACAACAACTAGACTTTCGTGTTTATAATAAATATAATAATGTAATATACCTACTTGAAGGTTGTCTGAACGTGCCTGTGAGCAACTAGGTGATTTAACAGTATACAGCCATGCATGCAATGCAGTTAATCATTTTAAAATAATAGCTCTTCGACTACTTACTTCGTTGCTACATGAAAACAATTTACAATGACATGCAGCAGTCATGTTTCATCTTGAACTATATTGCAAAAGTTGATTTATTAGTTTATCATTTATTAGTATTTGTTAGTTTGTCCTTTTTCACTGAATCGCGTTAATGAACGTTGAGTTTTTTTGGTCGGATAGTAACTTAGTATTTAAAAAACCGGCCAAGTGCGAGTCGGTATCGCGCACCTAGGGTTCCGTACAACTTCCTATCCTAACTGGCCAGGTTAAACCATTGATACAAATAAAACAACTGCAAGTTAAGTTGCATCTGGTGTGTATGGCGCCGCATACAAAATATGAGGTGCAAAGTTAACGCAACCGATCACGTTTGTTGTATGGGAACCCCACTTAAATATTAATTTTATTCTGTTTTTAGTTTTATCTGTGAAAATTTCAACTGTCTAGCTATCAAGGTTCATGAGATACAGCCTGGTAACAGACGGACAGACAGACAGACAGACGGATAGCGGAGGCACAGTACTGTGGCGGAGGCTTAGTAATAGGGTCCCGTTTTTACCCTTTGGGTACGGAACCCTAAAAAGTACTTATTTTACATGTGATCTTATATTATATAAGCATATCGGGGTTTTCGGAGCGCTAATGATTAGACACTAGGCCGACAGTATCAAATTCATCCGTGCTCCTAAAACCTCGGGACACGGATAGGTAAGTAAAATAGCACACACATGCAAATTAATGACAAGCCACGTAATGTTTGCCGTCGTGAGGTGTGAATCAATAAAAACCAATACGAACTATTTGTTAGGCACATTCGAATGAAAACCAGTTTGAAAAGAATTAAACAAAAACCTTATGACGGATCGTTTAACTAAGGTAAATATTTTGAATCTGCGGTACAATACAGCTGGTTTAATGAAACGGAGTAACTACGTCTTTTTAACGCGCTTTCATTAGGTTAAAACTTATTGTAAATTTTTTTTAGGACAACAAATACGTCATTTTTAGGGTTCTGTACCCAAAGGGTAAATACGGGACCCTATTACTGAGACTTCGCTGTCCGTCCGTCCGTCTGTCACCAGGCTGTATCTCAAGAACGGTGATAGCTAGACAGTTGAAATTTTCACAGATGATGTACCTATTTCTATTGCCGCTATAACAACAAATACTAAAAATAAAATAAAACAAATATTTAAGTTTACCCATACAACAAATTTGTTATAGATTATGGTACGGAACCGTTCATGCGCGAGTCGGACTCGCACTTGCCCAATTTTTTTGTGCATGTATTGTTGTTGTCGGCAGATGTGTTTGGGGCTGATAAAAAGTCGCGATAAATCGTAACTACTGATTTTCCGTTTTGGCTGTTTAGGACCTACTTGTCTTTTTTACATGACCGTTTTAACTTTTTTTTAAGTTTGTACCTCGACAAACAAAGGAATTTAATACATTATTGTCTATTTTTGAGAAAAATCGTTTTACATCATGATTTTTTCTCTTTACGTAAGAACGCCAGGCAAGGCTGCAGTCGTGCACAGAGCCACTACTGGTTAGTATTCACATTTATTATTTACCATAAATATGGATTCAAATTGACGAAACGAATAGGATTTATTTAAACGTGTTTCTACATCACGCAACAAATGCTTCATCACCATAAACTTAATAGAAATATAATAACAATTAGTTTACGTGAGCAGATGTTACTGCTTTAATAGAAATATATAATAACATCCCTTTATGTTTAAGATACGTAGTAAAAAGGGGTGACATGTATCCTATATCTTCAACGGACACTATTCAAACGTCGATCGCGTATGATTTTTTTATGATCTTACAATTACGACAAAATTATTATTTTATGTGAGCCAACCTCACAGAAATCAATCTAGTAAGTCTAGTAGGCTTGTGTTATAACTAGACGACGATATACAATAATACATACTTAAATAAATATAAAACATCTATGATTCGAGTTCATCACACAAATATTTGCCCTAATCCACAACAGTCAACCCAACAAATATTCGAACCCAGGACAGCCGGTTCAGTAGGCAGCTTACAGTTCCACTGCACCAACCGCGTCGTCAACCTCACCTTAAGTCAGAACATCGTCATAACTATATCAACCGAAAAGGGGAGCCTAAACCGCAATGGCCACAGACTAGATACACATATATTAACAGAGATATAAACCCTCCGAATGGTTTGACTCTTGCATAATGTCAGTCAACACTTACCACGACCCTGACTGTCTTGGTTCCGTCGTCGATAACGCCGACCAGTGACCGCCGGCTGCCATCCTTCACTGGCATTTCGCCGCCTGAAACAGAAAAGATAGGTAACATGAATATATGGGCGAATATACAAAAGTTGGGTAACTTTTCGGGATATTTTGTTTATGATACTTTTTTAATCAAAATGCTACGAATTCGGGTATATAAGATAGGTAATGTAATGAATATATTGCTCAAGATTGGGCCAGTCACTTTTTTAAGTAGAACCGGAGAAATTTCGGTTTTTCTGAATTTGACTGCCAGGGGACTGACGAGGCTGACAAAGTACTGACAAAATACACAACTTCATAACATATGCTTGATATTTATTAAAATTTAGAAATAAATCTCTTAGGAACCAATCTATCTATTAGCCACAGACGTCCACTGCTGAACATAGGCCTCCCTCATGACTCGACACAAAGTCAGAGGTCATCCGTCCATCTAGTCGGGGGCCTTCCCACGCTGCGCTTTCCTATACGTGGTCGCCACTCTACGACTTAGCTGCTCCAACTGCCGTTCATTTACCGGGCTACATGGCCTGCGCATTGCCATTTCAACCGTGCAATCCTGTGAGCTGTGTCGGTTACCCTGGTTCTACTGCGGATATCCTTATTTAGAATAGAATAGAATAGAATAGAATAGAAAAAGCTTTATTCAAGATAACACATCATTACAATTACAATATTACGTACCTAAGTATTAAAGACAGAGTACAAGAGATGTGCATCCGAAATGGTCTCCACTCAGCAATGCTGTTGGCTTTGCTAGGTAGCAATGCCCACGGCGCTGGTTTTCTGTGGAGCCAGAGGGACGGTTTCGCGGGACAGCATACAGTGCGACTTGTATCAAACATGTATTTCTGATTCTTTCGTGCTCAGAAACTTCGAGCATAGCCTTTATTGAAGAACTACAGGACCATCTCACTGCTGAGCCATGTTCATCAGCTGTTCTTCAGAGTCATTACCAATCGTCTCGCGCACAGTCGATTTCTAACCTCCCGAACAATCCGTATTCCGAAAAGCTTTAGCACCATATATCAAATTCATACACTGCGGCAGGTTGTACAGAAGAGAATGGAGTATAACCTAACCGGCCACTATGTTTGTGAACTATGAAAAAGCCTTTGATTCGATCGAGACATGGGCTGTGCTTCAATCTCTCCAGCGGTGCCGTATCGACTATCGATACATCGAAGTGCTGAAGTGTTTGTACTCAAACACCACCATGTCAGTCCGAATCCAAGACCAGAGCCTATCCAACTGCAGCGAGGAGTAAGACAGGGAGACGTTATTTCTCCAAAACTGTTTACTGCTACACTGGAATATGCCTTCAAGCTACTGGATTGGAACGGACTTGGCATCAACATTAACGGTGAGTACCTCACTCACCTTCGATTTTCAGACGATAGAAACTATTTTTAGTCTTATTCTTATGTTTTTAGTCTTATTCTTAGTCTTCATTCACTGAAGTAATAATTGAAAAAACTGTTTAACGTGTAATACTGTGAGAAAGATCTATATCCACAATTCAAACAGCTTTTTAATTGGCTTTACTACTTTGAGGTAGTTTAACAGTATACATTTTCTAAGTAAGCATCCCTGTTTTTTTATAAGTCACTGCTATTTTTGGTATTCTCTATAATTTTGTATTTGTTGTAGCTTGTTCGAACTTTTTTTTATCTCTTTATGTAGTTTCTTTTAATTTAATTTAAATAACACTTCCGCAAAGGCCCTTCTTCACTGTCTCCTTCTTTTCCTTTTAGTAATATCTTCACTCATTTCTCCAATTCTGGTTTATGGAGTTTCTTCCATAGATTTGACAACTTACTTAGACTGCTTTTTGACTCTCCTATATTTTGGTCGATGATTTTTCAGTCTAGTTCTCAGTTTTGAAACCATTGCTTGGTTCAATATTTTTTAATTGCCTATTTCTGGACTTTTTCTGTCTTTCGCTTCATTTGCTCTTTGGTCGTCGTTTATAATAGGTCATTTGTTCACCATCTATTGATTATGCTTCGTGGTCAGTAGTTCTGGCGAACAAAGATATAAGTAGTATGATTCAGAAGTTGTTTTTTTTTGCGTGTACTCAGATGATTTTTTTATTTTTTTTTTGTGGCTAATCGTTGCTCCCAAGGTGTTATTTCCTTAACAAATGTCTATACCCCTGTTCCTTCTTTTTTTAAGAAGCGGCACGATGGTTTGAACTGAAATAAGTAAAAATATACAGCTTCAACACGCTACAAATGTCAGTACCCTGGAAACCCGTCAGTCCTTTGGCGCAATATAACACAAAGGACTGACGCCAACGGACTGATGAAAAAGACATGAATTTGGGGTTATCTTTAGAATCAACATTTAATTTGATATTTTCGAACATCAACTAGCTACATTTTAACAAAACAAAGTTGACTGTGTATAAATTCAAGTATAACACAGATTAACAAGGAAATAACGACTTACCATAGGACTGATTTTTTGACTGGATCGGCACGTGTTCACATGACAACCACAACTCTGGTACAGGCTCAGTAATAGTGGCCGTAAAATGGCTCGACCTGCAGCTAACTTTACTATGGACTTTGAAATTTAACGCGGATTTTAATTTGAGTCGCCGATATTTAGCGCGAAATTCCAATTCAAACAACAGACAGCGGACTGACGAATAAAACTGAACACAAAGTTTCTTATATTTTTTACAACAACAGTGAGAATATTATATTATGAAAGTAGTGTTATACATTATTAAATACATCATAGATTGTATTGAAACAGTAAGTTTTCTTACATTAGAGGTAATATTTAATACACAGCCATTTGATTGCCCACTTTTGAAGTTGTGACATGCCAAAGTACTGACGTTTTAAGGATAAATTGTGGAGTTTCACAAATTTGTATTTAAAATGAATAGCTGAAATTGGGTGACCAAATAAAAGGCTTTTAGTAGTATTCAAATAAAATTAAAAATATAAACAAAATATAACAAAACATTATTTTATTGCCCTATGACATCGAGTTACCCATTTTTTGTAGAATCACCCATAACTTGATGTTGGCTTGGCGCAATGGTAGATCCGCTGCCTACTGAGCAGCGGTCCTGGATTTGAATCCCAGCAAGGGCAAATATTTGTGCAGTTCATGGATAGAACATCCATGGTGATCACTCCAAATCAAATGGGTGAGGAGGGAGAAAACGAAAACTAAGTATAAGAAATATACATAACCTGGAATTGAACCTGGTTAAAGTTCTGTAAGTAATCTCATGTCGTATTGTTATGAATGAAATTATGTACCTATGAATTTTATAAAAATATAGTTTTATTAAATCTAAAATCGACGCCATGGTTCCTAAGAACAGATTTCCCTATCTCTTATAGCTTGGGACTTCTCCCTACTGACCCATTTGGATTGATCACCCGGTATACAATACAATACAACAATACTTTATTGCACACCAATAAAAGTTTACAAAAGGAAACAAGTCAAATACAATTTATAAGTAACGGTAGACAACAGGCGGTCTTATCGCTAAAGAGCGATCTCTTCCAGACATATGTATATTTATCTATGTATGCGTATCGTCATCTAGTGCGCATAACACAAGCCTACTAGAGCTTACTAGAACTAGATTGATTAGTATGAGGTTGTCCGATATTTATTCGTTTGAAGACAGCTAGAGGCCAAGTGTGTCGCTTCGTTCTACTTGAGGGGATTCCTTTTCATTATCCTCTGATTCACTTGTACATTACAAACCGATTGTACTATGTACGATTTCAGCTACAAGAGTTGCATATCGAAAAGTACAGATTTGACGCCCCATCTTGCAACCACGCAACTATAGTTAGTTGACGAAAGTACGTGCCTATAATTTCGAGGAATTCGGGAACATACATTTAAAAAAATACAGTAATATACCGACGAGTTGAGAACCTTAAGAGGCCTTATTCCTTTTAAAATGCTGATTGTTTTAGACATTTTTCTCTATGATCAAACATATTCCTTAACATATTATTGATGTTACTACCTACAACAGGGCTATTGGGATTTATTGGTATATATTTGAAACCAACAGTTTGGATTTTTCATTGATAATTTTTGTTTCAAAAACTACTCGAAATTGACGAAATTCACGAGGAAAATTAGTTTTATTCACTTCAAAAACTTGGTTGAAATTATTAATATATTTGTCATAATATGAAAAAAAAACAATTTTAAAAGGAATAAGGCCTCTTAATGTATTAATTATTTGTCTAAGATTATATTAATGGAATTGTTTTATATACCATGTGTGGAAGTTAGATAACTAACTTAGATAAGTGCTTATGTTATTATCTTAGTGTCACATGTGTCGACATACGTCACCGATAAATGTTATGTCTCGCGGGTCATAAGGCGATCTTTTGTTTGATGAAGTGATCGGTGATACCTACTGTCTGCGGCGGCATATACTAAGAAAAATGGTAATATATAATTAAAAAAAAATACTGTTTAGTTTCTGCCGGCTTTGTTCTCAACTGTGCTATTATTCTCTTGGCAAGTAGCGACTTCCAAATGTGCCCGTGTGCCCTATTTACAGAATAGAGTTAATTATTTCGTTAATGTAAAACATATATGATAATTCAATCTTTACTTTAATGGTCAAAGTGACTTTCAAATAGTAAACAAGTTATTTTATACTCTTGCAGAAAACAACCTTCATCACACTTCAGAAAATTTAACAAGAAAATGCAAATTAATTTACGTCACAAATATGGTTGCAAGATCGAATGACCCTATTATCGGGAGAAACAACTTATTTTTCGGGATTTTGTGACTTTGGTCGGGAGAAACATAAATTTAATCACATTAAAGTAAATATATTAAAAACAACGTCGTTCGCTGCCAATAGAAATGTCTACATAAATAAATACTTACAAAAAACACAAAAAATAGTTTTCTCATTTAATCTATAATCTACAAAAATGTAATAGGGTAATTTATTTATAGTACTTATGGAAAAAATTGTATTTCCTCAGCGAACGAATAAACCATAGAACACGAGCTTCATACAAAATTACAATCAAAAACCGGCCCAACAGTCGAAATGCGCATGCTCACCGGTGTACCAATCACAACCACTCAAAAGTTTTCAATTACGCATAACAAATAAATGTGATTCGTCAATTTCCGAATGGCCAGCTGTGATTCGACAAAACGCATGACATTTGTCTATGGTAATATGGCGGTGACAGTGAAAACTCATAATTGGTGAATCTTTAATGCAATAAAGAGCCATTTTTGTTTTCTTCATTATAAATCTTGAATGTTAAGGTTATTGCTTACATACGAATTTCAAAAAAAAATTACATCTTTTAAGGAATCCTTGTTTGTTCCTTGTTGTTACTAATACTTTGAATGATTATTATTAATGCGTGCTGTAACTGTTGTATATATTATTATTTCTCCTTCTTTGTAATAACTAATATTTTACATGTAAAGTCGATACAATCTTTGTAGTGAAAAATATCAAACATAATTAGGAACTTATACGTTTTCCTACCGGACTGACGGAAAACGCATAGCCTTTTAGGGACGGTTTTATACAAGCACAAAAGCCCGGCTTGCCCTAGTAATATTAACAAACGATAAAAAATGATTTACTTGAACAATATAAAGTTGCGCGCCGTGACGTGTTTCATAATTTCAAATTTTGTCGACGCCGCGTGGTTCAAAATTTGTCCGCGCACCGACCGCTCCGCGCTATGGCTCGTCGCCGTTCTATGTCACCGCTAGTCATCTCCCTTGCACGCGTTTGCTTGCAATCGGGCTACATACCGCCTACTCTAACACATGGAAGTAACCTATGTATCAACATAACTATACGTTGCTTCAAGTGAAGTGAAGTTAGATACGGATCGGCCACTTGCAAATTTTCGCGTAAACAGGAGTGATTTAACTTCACGTTGTTTAGAAATATTTAGTTAGTGTAGTGTTTGTTTGAGCGTAGTAATAAGTAGAAGTAGGTAATATTTTAGATAGTGATCGTGTTTTGATTTTGTTTGTTGTTGTGATTACTGATTACTGTGGCTTTAAACAATGGAAGGGGTTGTTCCGTGCGATTGTGATGAGTTAAAGTGTGCAGGTCTTTTAATAGGCGAAGGAAAGGTAGGCACTCTAACTTTCGCTCAGAAAAAACAGCTCATATTTTCCCCAAAACCCACGCCCAACCTGTGTATTATTGAAATTGTACTTTGAACAGTAATGCGGCAATAAAATGGATTTACCCATAAGCCTAGGCACGCCACTGATTGCATTACTTTTTTCAAACATCGTATATAAATTAGTCATATGGCATAACACCATCCCTATACAAAATCTGTTCCGTAAAATAAATTAAATTAATATGTGTACGGCTTTATTTACGTATGAAAACTGATACCATCTTTTTTTTGTGTTTTCCTGAGTGATTAATACACCATTTCACTGAACATTATGGCATATTTTGTTACTTTGAGACTTCATAAGTTCATATATGTCACGTAATGCAACTGTTCGGCTGCGTCGCCATTTGCAAACTAGACACCCGTTTGACTCAAAATTTACGCCCCGCCTTAACTGACACAAAATCCGGGGGGCCATTTTCCGACGCTAGTTAGGCTTCTATGTTTTATTCGTTCGCTGTATTTCCTTTTAAAATTATAGTTAAAAAAAAAAAATTTTTTTTTCGGTAGATTTTTGACTTTGTCGGGAGTCCGGAGGACATACAAAAAATCGGGAGAATCACTCCAAATCCCGACCATCTGGCAGCCCTACAAATATACGATACTAGCTGCACCGCGCCGTGTTACCCGCTCATCCCACGGGACTACATTTTTCGGGATAAAAAGTAGCCTATGTGTTAATCCAGGGCGTCAGCTACCTTCATACCAAAATGTATCAAAATTGGTACAGCCGTTTGAGCTCGAACAACAAACAAACACATTAAACACACTCACAAGCTTTCACCTTTATAATATCAGAGTGATGATCAAACATTTGTGACCAATATGACGAACAGGTTGTCACACAAACACGTCCCACAGTAAGCTTTAGTAGGCTTGTTTTATGGACACTAGACGACGATAAATATACATAATAGATAAATACATACTTAAATACGAATGACATCCATTCATCATCATCCAAATTTAAATAAACAAATATATAAATAATATTCATATTCATATGTTTATTTGGTAAAGATAAAAATTCATTACACGTCATTCATTTTACACACATTCATATTATATAAACAATTTTAGGTAGTATTGATAACAAGTTTAAACATTATTGCTACAACAATAAGGTAATTGGGTCATCGATTTCTTTCAAGAAACTCATTGATATTATAGCAAGCTAATTTAATGAGCACGTCCTTTATAAAATATCAGACAACCTCACACAAATAGATCGAGTCCCAATTTAAGCTCAAGAAGACTTGTGTTATGGGTACTAGACGACGATACACACAAATATATACTTAAATACATAGAACATCCATGACCCAGGCCCAAATATTAGAGTTCATCACGCAAATATTTGCCCTTGCCGGGATTCGACCCCAGGACCGCCGGCTCAGTAGGCAGCTAAGTATTAATAGTAAGCAGGTATGTATTGATAGTTTATTGTCTATTGACAGTTCGCTGTTTCTTCCCAATACCAGTACAGGTCTTTGAATCGAAACCACAATTCTTCTAATTTGTTTTTACTATACATGAGGATGACTTACCTAATATGAATGTAGAAGGGCATCGGCCTTTAGATAATATAAGCGATAAAGGTTCTGAAGGTTAGATACCAATAATATTCAATTGCAAAGTTTTGAAAAGGACATGTCTATATATTTTCATCCATGCTACCATATGTCGTTGAGTTGCGAATGTGGACGAGGTAGGTAGTAGGCAATGAAGTTGCGAATGTGTTCCAAATGGGAATGTGGACGGAAAGACCCTAAACGGATTTTTAGCGCTTTGTTTTTCACTTAAAGCATCATTTACTATAAATGATTTATTACCATTTATTACCATTAATGATTTATTACCATTCTCATCAGCACTTTCATTACCATTAAGAAAGTAAGGGTACTTTGATATTGTACCTCTACTTTGGTAATGGTAATGAATAATGATAAATGAAAATCCAATATTGTTTTATATCTATGTACATGCATAAATGTGCAACACTATGCTATCGAGATTGAAAAATCAGGATTGTTCAGAGCACGAAATGCGTATATCCATAGATGTATATCGTGCCCTGAACAATCTTGATAGCATAGCACATTGTTTACTATCGATTTCTCAACATAATTTGAGACGATGGTGCCGAACATAAAGACACAATCTTTACAGTAGATGGCGCTACGATGCCACCTTAAGGCATGTAGAAATTAAGCAACTGGTTGAAAACTTCGATTTCTTCGATGCTTTGGCTAATAGTGGCTTTGATACCATAGGTAATACACCCGTCTAGGCCGGAAAGTCGTGGGGACGTGGGTTTAAATCTCGCTCAAAGTATTTTTATTTTTCGCTTCTATATAAACATTTAGTTTACGTTAGCAGACGTTACTGATTTAATAAAAATGTATTAATCTTGATTTTGACCACCAAGCTATGCAAAGATGGTTCAAGATGATTTATTGCACTTGATGATTCATTACCATTACCAATGTAATAATAATAAAGTAATGAATTATAAAGTGCAATAAATCATTTACTGTAAAAGATGCTTATAGTGATAAATAAAGAACAAAGAGTTAGACAATCACATTTGGAAATACGCGATTAAAATATAAAAATATCGTCTCCCTGCCAATCCTAAAGTCTCGCTTTAACATTTTCATGGCCAAGAAATAATTTGCACTAGTTGCCAAAGAACTACGCGTCATTACTCATTACGCGATTTTTGGCAAGACGACGACAAATAAAAAACTGGGTGAAGGAAAATTATAGGTAACTGACATCCATCACATTTGACGACGCGGTTGGCTCGGTTTGTAGTGCAGCCGCGTACCGAGTCAGCGGTTCTGGGTTCGAATCCCGGCCAGGGCAAATATTTGTGTGATGAACATGCATTAAGCCTCATGGCATTAAGTCCGCCATTTGTACTTTTACTTATGTATTTCGTGCAATAAAGTTTAAATAAATAAATAAATATTTGTGCCTGGGTCATGGATGTTATTTGTATTTAAGAATTTATTTATCTATATAAGTACGTATATCGTCGTCTAGTACCCATAAAACAAACCTTCTTGAGCTTAATTTGGGACTAGGTTGATTTGTGTGAGGTTGTCTGATATTTATTTATTTATTTATAATACAATCTAACATGAGTCAACAGTCTATTACGAGTAAGTACGTACGGTACGGGCCCTCTACGCTACTCAATGCAAGAATCATTCAAGAAAACACTATCATCCCACTCAAGACCTTGACAGGTGGTTAAGGAAAACCGCATTATCTGAATGAGCGTGGCGGGAAATCCTTTAGTATATAACCGGCCATTACAATTACTACCGAGATGAGGTAGAGGTAAAACGCATTATGACATGACGTGCCACGACTGGGCGTCCAGAGGCGCGGCGAGGAGAGCGACAGATCGGACCGCGGCCATACGAGTGAGCGAGATACAGTCTGACCAAAAAGAGTAGAAATTAAAAAGTCGTCCCTTTCTAATTAATGTAAGAAAACGGGGACGGCACTACAGTATTGCCACTTTTTAAAAGCTTTTATTTAGCTTGCATTGTATGTTTAAAGTATGTTTGTTCGGGTGAAATCTTGCAACTCAATTTTGAAGCAGATATCGTCAACCGCTTGAGCTGAAATTTTACATACTTACTTAACTTTGATGACAATACAATAATATGGTACAGTCGAGTTCATTTACATCTACACACTTACGAGAACAAAAATATCTGAACACGACCCTATTGTCAGGAGCATAAAGTCGTGTTCAGATATTTTTGCTCTCGTAAGTGTGTAGATGTAAATGAACTCGACTGTACCATGGGACTGATCTGATGATGGAGCCGGAAGGTGGCCATAGGAACTCTATAATAGAATAAGTTTCTGTCAAAAATTACATTTTAGTGGCAAGCTTTTATAGCCAACTGTACTTTTCTTTGGATATCCATCAAATGCTCACTGAGACGATTCTAAAGAGCCCAAGCTCGGTAGGATTGCTTTTTCTATTATAGAGTTCCTATGGCCACCTTCCGGATCCATCATCAGATTAGCCCCATGGTACTATATTATTGTATTGTCATCAAAGTTAAGTGAGTATGCAAAATTTCAGCTTAATCGGTTGACGATATCTGCTTCAAAATTGAGTTGCAAGATACATACATACATTGCAAGTTAAATAAAAGCTTTTAAAAAGCAATCCTACCGAGCTTGGGCTCCTTAGAATCGTCTCAGTGAGCATTTGATGGATATCCAAAGAAAAGTACAGTCGGCTATAAAAGCTTGCCACTAAAATGACATTTTTGACAGAAACTTATTAATTTTTACTCTTTTTGGTCAGACTGTACACGTACCGCGCACCGCTCTGTCGCGCAAAATCGTGTTTTTTTTTTTCCATGGTAGCTTGCGGTTCCGACGGGCCCTTTGCACTGCTGGTGCCAGACGTGCAAGCACCGAAGGCAAAATCGTGGTATGTTCGTTATGAATGTATGTGTATAGCCCAACAGAGGGTTTCACAATCCACGCCATATTGCGGGTTTTTAGTGGTACTAATTTATGTAACTGGCAACGACAAATTTTTGGTCACTAACGTTTAACGTCGTCGGTGAATGTCACTAATGTAAACAAACAGGAAACAGGGCTAAAATATTCCGCAATTTTCAAGTAATTATTGCATAATAAAGCCAAAACTATTCCTCAGTGATGAGTCAATTCCCTCAATAGTATTCAGTATTTATTTCGCAAGAAGAACGAAGGATTGAGCAACATTCCGGTAAACAATGTGTTGAGTTTGGTTAATGACGAATCCTTGAAAATCGCTAGTGACGTTTACTAATGCAAATATATGACGTATGCACATTATTGCCATATGAAAGCTGTTTGTAGCGCCACTATTCCTGGGCCGGACCGACACTTGGTTATGCTATACATGGCTTCATGTACAGTCGCCATCAGACATATCGCAGCATATAAGGCGTTTATAAATATGTGAACATGTACTGTAACGCCCAGTCAATAAGAGGCGTGTTCAGATATTTATGAACGCCTTATATGCTGCGATATATCTGATGGCGACGGCGACTGTACATAAAATGCCGCACCTTTGCATCTAAACTTTATTTCGCAAATACACCACATAGATGCAGTGCCGGAAAACATACGATTAGGGCTGTCATCCGTCCGGGTTTCCCCGGATTTTTCCTAGTTGTAGGCCGTCCGGGGGCTGTCTGGGGGGGGTTCCCCAAAATATAAAGCGATTGTTATTTAATAATATTATTTTCGGTCAAGTCCGGGGAGAAAATGCGATTTATGTCAAATGTCCGGCTTTTTTTAAGTATTTGTCCGAGTTCGGCGAATTTAGAAATGGCAGCCGTACATACGATGAATGAAACGTCGGAAAATATTTCAACCCGATTTGTACTCCTACGCTATCGGTTAAATTTTGGAGGGGGAAACATACGAAAACGAAACCTAGAATTATATGTAAAAATTTGCATATTTCCTCTTAAGATCACATACAATAAAAGTAACTTAACTACTCACAAAATTTTATCACTCTAAAAATCATCACCTGGGAAATTTTATTGTGACAACGTAAACGTGACCATAAAAAAGCCGGTCTCGTGCGAGTCGGGCTCAAGCAGAGAAGGTTCCGTACGAACTATGAAACGACTGCATATTGCTCTAACGAGAAGATAAACTGTACTGAGCGACAAACTTAATTGTACCGTAGGAAAACTTTTTTACGTAGGTACTTTAAATACGGACTATACTCGTAATTTTTTCGGTATTACTTGCCAAATTTCATAGTTCTAGGTCAACGAAAAATACCCTATAAATTTTGATTCCCTTGAGTGCCGAAATATATACTTTTTTTGCGGCATAAACGCCTGTAACTATTTTTTAACTTACTAACGACTTGAGTATATGGTTTTAATTTCAAATCGATAATGCTATCGAGGTAAAAAGGTACTTGACAGACATACGGACGGACGGACAGACAACAAAGTGAGCCTACAAGGGTTCCGTATTTTTCCGTTTAACCTTGTTTATAGACAAACGTTTCATCCAATTTACATTTCATAGAAATTTCATTTTACCGAAAGCATTTTTTTCTGGAACCATAAAATGTTTTGGAACGTTATAACACAAACCGAACCCAATCTAACCTAATCTAAAGGTTGACATTTTTAAGATTTCTGAAAAATATACGAGGAAAAAATTGTCTATGAATTGAAGCATTCCGTGAAGTGCTTTTCTATAATAATCCCATACAAGACGTTTCAACTGGCAGGGTTAACCCATTCATTGCCGAGGACGCGAATTCGCGTCCCGTGTATGTGCAATGGTAATGCCGAGGACGCGATTTCGCATCCTCGAGTTATTTGTTTTTTTTTTTTTTGCTAGAAAACAAGTGTACTTAAATGCTGATACCAAAATGTTACTTTACTTATGAATGATAATATTATACTGTTGCTGGTTTTTGGATTCCGTGCATTTGTAATTTTCATAATTCTTATCTCGGATGCCGAAGAAGCGAATTCGCGTCCCATGTATGTGTAATCGTAATGCCGAAAACGCGAAATTGCGTCCTTGACAACGTAATGCCGCGGACGCGAATGCGCGTCCCTGACAACGTAATGCCGCGGACGCGAATTCGCGTCCTTGAAATGGGTTAACCTAATGCCGCGGACGCGAATTCGCGTCGTCGCTTGGAAGGCGGCACTGCGTGATGAGTAATAATATGAGGCGTCGGCAATGAATGGGAACCCATTCATTGCCGAGGACGCGATTTCGCGTCCTCGAGTTATTTGTTTTTTTTTTGCTAGAAAACAAGTGTACTTAAATGCTGATACCAAAATGTTACTTTATTTATGAAGGATAATATTATACTGTTGCTGGTTTTTGGATTCCGTGCATTTGTAATTTTCATAATTCTTGTCTCGGATGCCGAAGACGCGAATTCGCGTCCCATGTATGTGTAATCGTAATGCCGAAAACGCGAAATTGCGTCCTTGACAACGTAATGCCGCGGACGCGAATTCGCGTCCCTGACAACGTAATGCCGCGGACGCGAATTCGCGTCCTTGAAATGGGTTAACCTAATGCCGCGGACGCGAATTCGCGTCGTCGCTTGGAAGGCGGCACTGCGTGATGAGTAAAAATATGAGGCGTCGGCAATGTATGGCGCCGGTTACAAAAATGAGGTGCAAAGTTAGCGATCCCGTTTGTTGTATGGGAGCCCCATTAAATATTTATTTTATTCTGTATTTGTTGTCATATGTGAAAATTTCAACTGTCTATCAACTAGCTATCACGATTCATGAGATACAACTTGGTGACAGACGGACAGACAGACACGACGGACAGGGGAGGCTTAGTAATAGGGTTTTTACCCTTTGACTACGGAACCCTAAAAACCATTTATATGGCGCGTCGTAAGGTATTAAATAAATAGCGATTAGGATTACTTTTAGGAAAATTACACATTATTATAGCTCCTAGACACCGTTAATTAATTACTTTATAAGTACGGGCTTATCTTGAAAGATTAAGATATAATCTATTATGATAAAAGCACATAACTGCTAGAATTTAATCTACACTTTATAACTACTCATCTATTGCTGTAATAAAATAATATAATTTCAATGATTTACTGGCTTTATTTTGTGTAATTGTCATAAAATGTCCCAGTTTGTCACTATCTATATTAAAGAGATATAAAGCAACCTATTAAGATACTCTCAGTCGAGAATTCCGTATTTTTTTGTCCGTATATTTTTTAATATACGTTTTCCTTTCTGTTAAGTGTCTTCCGTGAAACTATTAAGACTATAACCAAGTCTCATCCACCGAATCAAATAAGGTTTCTCAAGAATTTCATTTTAGTGACCAGCTTTTATAGCAGACTGTACTTTTCTTTGAACATCCAACCATTGCTGACTGATACGATTCTAAAGAGCCTAAACTCGGTAGGATTGCTTTAATTTATTACAGAGTTGTTAGGGCCACCTTCCGGCTCCATCACCAGACCAGCTTCAGGGTACCATATAACAGTATTGTGATCAAAGTTGAGTAGGTATGCACAATTTCAGCTCAATTGGTTGAAGATATCTGCTTGTAAATTGATTTCACCCGAACCATACGTTACATACTTAAATTGCAATAAAAGCTTGTAAAAATTAAAATAATTAGAACATAATACATACATAACACTATTAAAAACACTATTCTTAAATAAAAACACACTGGCTGTTAAAAAAGCCCTTACCGTCATCCATTTCAAATTTCGAATCGCTTAATCACTAGCCAAAACAAAAAACAAAAGTTACACTTTTAAAAAACCGCGCGAATTTCAAATTCCGAACGTGCGAATCCGCGTAAACATCCATTCAGACTGTCGGAACCAGTCTCTTATCTATGGACGGAGGCGCGTCAGTCCACACCCATTCTTTATCGTATAATGACGTATTTTTGAAGATTACGGGGCCAATAACGTCCGATATCATACGGGAATTCGGTAACAGGATAAAATATTGTTTCTAGTTGGCAGTTTATTAGTGGTTATAAATAAAGTATAATAAATTGACGACGCGGTTGGTGCAGTAAGGCAACTGCCTACTAAGCCGGCGGTCCGGAGTTCGAATATTTGTGTGATGAACTCGAATATTTGTGCCTGGGTCATGGATGTTATTTGTAATTAAGTATATACAGTCGTGGCCAGATAATTAAGAACACAGTTTTTTTCTTCATACAACGGCATACAAATATGACTTTGGAAATTTGATAAAGTCGCTAGTTCAATAATAAAATTGGTCAACCGCATCCAGCATTTTTCATCAAATTTCCAAAGTCATATTTGTATGCAGTTGTATGAAGAAAAAAACTGTGTTCTTAATTATCTGGCCACGACTGTATGTATCTATATGGCTGCCACAATAGATCAATTATGGTCGATGCGGCACACAAAAGGCCCAAGTGAAAATAATAATAATAATAATAAATTTATTTTCCGATCTCGGAAAAACCCAAACGATTCCACTGCCAGAACCATATTTACCCGGTATAGAAATTTTTATATTCAGCTATTGCGTAAATTGAAAAACGAGTATGAAATTAACAACATTGATCAAAATAAATATAACCCTAAGAAGCTTTGGAACAGTATTCGAAATATAACGTACAGTAATAAAACCAAAACGAAGAGCAATGAGTTATTAAAATCTAAAAACACAAAGCAAGAGTCAATAGATAGCTGTAACGAATATTTTGCAAATGTTGGACCGAACTTAGCCAAAAAGATTCTCCATGATATTAAACACGACCAGGACTCTCTTACAGCTAAAACTAAGATAAATACCTCAGTTCCAGGTTCGTTATTTATGCAGCCCACTGATGAATTAGAAATAGAAAGAATAATAATGGACCTGCGGACAGATAGTGCTCCTGGCATTGATGGCATCACTAATACCTTGCTGAAAAGAATTAAAAATTGCATTATATTGCCACTCGTATACATATGCAACATGAGCCTATCAGAAGGCATATTTCCTGACGCTTGGAAGATCGCAGCTGTGACTCCAATTTATAAATCTGGTGACAAAAGTAACTGTAACAATTACAGACCGATTTCTTTGCTGGGATCCCTGTCGAAAGTCTTGGAAAGAGTCGTCAATAAGCGATTGGTAAACTTTTTAGAGAACAATAATATACTCGCGAATAAACAGTTTGGTTTCAGACGTGGCAGATGTACCGAAGACGCGATCTCCTTATTGACCGATAATATTTCTAAAAATCTTGACCAAAACGAAGCATGTATTGGAGTGTTCCTTGATCTTGCCAAGGCTTTCGACACGGTCTCCGTCCCGATTCTGATTAAGAAGCTAGAGCTATCAGGCATAAGAGGAATACCGCTACAGTGGATACAAAGTTACTTATCCGGTCGATTGCAATGTGTCAAAGTGGACGACCTCGTCAGCGATGTGAGGGAAACCAGCTTCGGAGTACCGCAAGGAAGCATACTCGGACCAACTCTTTTTCTCCTTTACATTAACGACCTGGCCTCCCTAGATTTATTAAACGCTACTATAGTATGTTACGCTGACGACACAGCGATTATATTTCATGGCACGTCATGGGATTCCGTTTGCTCTACAGTTGAAGAAGGCATGTCTGCTGTAGCGAAGTGGCTTCAAAATAATCTATTGACGCTCAATACAGACAAAACCAAATACGTATGTTTCCATAAAACGGCGGCCTCTGCTCCTTCCTCTCTGAATGCAGTGAAAATTCATACATGTTCTGGAGCTGTCGTTTCATGCAACTGTGGAAATATCACGAGAGCGACCTCTGTTAAGTACCTAGGAGTTGTTTTGGATGAAAAACTCAAATTCGTAGAGCATATTGTGGTCACTGCTAATCGAATAAGGAAATTAATATATATATTTAAAAAATTACGGGATATAATGTGTAAAGAACGCCTTAAGACGATATACATTGCTCTTGCGCAATCTATACTAACGTATTGCATATCGATATGGGGCGGTGCCGCCGGCACTCATATGATACTCCTAGAGAGAGCCCAACGAAGCCTTTTGAAGGTAATGCATTCAAGGCACCGTAGGTACGCTACGCATGCCTTGTTTACGGAGAGTGAAGTACTCAGCGTCCGCAAGCTATATATACTGAGATGCACCGCCTTAGCTCATGTGCAAATCGTTAAATTGCCAAATTACCGAAACCTGATACAAAAACGCACTTTCAATTTTCCTTTGCCATCAGTAAGATCCCATTTCGCTAAAAGATTCGGTTCTTATCGTTATCTGTACATATATAAAAAAGTCAACCACATTTGTAACATAAAAACCTGCTCACTGAGAGAAACTAAAATTAAAGTAACCAATTGGCTAAGCACCTTGAATTATAATGACACGGAAAAAATACTATCATAATATTGAATGCAGCACGCTCACTAACACACACACACACACACACACACACGCACTCACTCACACACACACACACACACACTTACCTATATCTTCGCATTCCCTTCCCTAGCACATAATTAATTTCTCACGTGTAATCTTTTTTTTTTTTTTTGTTTTGTTCTATTGTTTCACTTTTTTTTTTTTTCTGCTTTATGTGTATTGTTTTCTTTGACGCAAAACTCAATGCATTATGCAATATTATAATGCGGTAATTGTATTAATGTGTTGTCCTACAAGACAGGCATTGCCTAGTGTAGGTAATACAGGTAGTCGACCCATTTAACAAAGCTGAACAGTGTCCACTAATTGTACAAATGCAAATTATATATTCTATGTATTTGGAACACTGTATAAATAAACATTTTTTACTTTTTACTTTACTTTACTTTTTTTATTTATATAAGTATGTTTATCGTCCTCTAGCGCCCATAAAACAAGCCTACTAGAGCTTACTGTGGGACTAGATTGATTTGTGTGAGGTTGTCCAATATTTATTTTTTTACATATGTATTTATTTTAAGTACTAAAATGTGATATGGCATATTCCAACCTAGAGCGACACTTTGGGAGATGCCACGGTCTTATGCAGCTATTAGTCACTGACGAAAGGGATACAACAATACGAAGGAGTGAGAGAAAGTTATTTCCATACGTGTCTCACATATTGCTACATCCCTCTCGTCAGTTTAGGAAAGTGTAAGCCGCATAAGGTAAGGAATTCTAAATACCGGCAACAGCAAATAACTCTAGCTTTGAGGAAAATGGCTCGCGAAATCCTTTCCTCATTCAGAAGGTACAGTATGGGAAATCGAGTGACGTAGAACTCTGTCGCAGTAACGTGGACTGTCATTTGAGCTTCAGTGATCATTATTTGTAATTACGACACGGTTCTACGCCGAACAATTATCTGTACTTACTGAAACATATACTTTTGAGCTTCTAATAACACATTTTCTTTTTGTTTTCATCTTATTCGTTACCCCAAGCGTTCGTTACCGAGCGAGCGAAGTGTACACGTTTCAGATTGGTCTAAAATTATTTCTTATGTCTGGATGTTTATTTGTCACGCTTCTCGCCTAAAGATACCTACGACAGATTCGATAAGTATATAAATTTTATCTCAATTTAGTTTTTCGAAATTTTGAAATGATGAATATATGAGGGTTGAAAAAGTACTTTTGTGCAGTAAACCAGTGGAAACGCACACTAAGGCGGTAATCATCTGTCACAAAATGCCTCAAAACGCATCCTCATCGTCACCAACTCATGCGAAAGCGATTCGTAGCTTGGTTTAATTTTCTGCACTAGGCCCGTAACGTCTTCAAAACATCACATGATTTATACAATACACTACTATACTATAAAATCGCTGTTTGAAGACAGTTGAGAATGTGGGCGTTGTTTTTTTCGTCACTAGAGCACGTGCCAATCTTTATATAGTAAGAATAAATAGCACATTACACATCAAGCGTCGAGCTTACAGAGAGAGAAGGATGAACTTTGACATATTATTGCGCGTCTCAGTTTAGGCTTGACTGGAATGGTAGTATATCATGGACTTGATTATGCACACCAAGTACAGTACTTTTATCTCACGAGCGCGGGTGAGCCATGTTTGTGTGAGTAGATGTACATGCACATTGGCTCTGTGTGGGTGAGCCGGCACTGAGCGCTCCCGAGCTTCAGCGTCGTGGTGCTTAAGAGTGCTATGACATATGCTGAGTGGACTCCATTTTTGCAACCAGAACACCGTTTAGCTCATAGAATTACTATAGAAGTATAGATTTAAAGTTAAATTTAATTAAAAAATTTAATTCAATTATTTAGATATAAAATTTTGATGTAATTGGTTTGCAAAATAAACGTATCTTCTTCTTCTTCATCGAGGGCGCTACATTCGCAGATGTTTAGGTATCAGTCGGGCGAGAGTGAAGCCATTCAAAGCAAAACTATCACGAGTGAGTATACTTAATTGACCGAATGAGAGTAGAGACTGAGTTTCAGCTGGCGAGAAATTCTTTCGTATATCCACATAATGGATGTCCAGATGCATAGCTGTTCTCGTATAGAGGTCGCATAACTCAACCAATTCTCATGAAATTTTCTAGGTAGGTAGATTCGATAAGAGATGGGCCGAAGATTCGGTATTCGGTATATTCGGCAAGTTTTTCAATGTTCGTTCGTTCTATTCGGCCGAATAGTTAGGTTACATTGCCGATAACTGCCGAATAAACAAAAAAATACTTTTTCCAGAACTTGGACGTTTTTGGGTTCATCCTAGTTACTCAGAATCGATAGCATTTTCAATGCGAAGAAAAAAAAGTGTCCTAAGATCTGTACGGGAATTTTAGTTTCCACTACGTAACGATCGTGCAAAAAATAGAAGTTCACATTCAAACGTGACGTATTGGAACGGATAAATTTAGTACACTTTTTTTTTTCTTAACACAAAAAATGCTATCGATTCTGAGTAACGTGAACCCAAAAAACATCAAGTTCTGAAAGAAACAGATTAAAGTTTTCTTTTTAAAAATCGCCCTTTATTTATATAAATTACTTACGGCATTTCACAAGAGGAGACCACTATTGAGAAAAAACGCCGAAAGAAACTCAAGATTACATAACCACTTTAAAACTCACCTCCACTCCTATCCTTGACCCTAAACTTCTTGAATGAGTAATTCATGTCCACTCTCACTCGCGAATCTATTCAAAAGCCCTTAAATTGGATTAAATCGAGTATTAAACGCGACAGACTTATAGTCTCGGTTCATGATTACTAATGTTTATTAGGTAATGATAGTGGATGGGTGCCAAAATAGAACATGAATGAAAGAGCTGTACGCAATAATAAAGAATTCAATGTATAAATACTCGTAACTAGTTGCCCGCAATTACGTCCCAGAACGCTCCTTTTTACCTTAGTTGGGTATAAAATAGCCTATAACCATAATTTGGAATTCCAGCTATCCCTGTATCAACCTAAATTAAAAAAATTAAATACCCCCGACACTTAGCTCCTCATCATGAAACCCGCATTCAATGAGTGATATAGAAAATGTGGAATTCTTAGCTTCAACATTGGCTGAGATCTTGTCACTTGTTCCAATTAAAGCTGAATATCTTGGAGACTACTGGTCCTATTTCCACCAAACATAGCTAAGAACCAACTAGACGGAGAGGTCTATCGTTTAAAAAAATCGCACTCAAATTGGTCCATCCATTTGTGCTACAATGCCACAGACAGACACACAAATACACAGATACACATGTTAAACTTATTATACTTATTGTATAAAAAAATATTATTGAATTTGCGTACTAGGCGTCCGTTTGCGGCGGAAATTTGGCCAAAAATTGCCTACTACACAGTTTTTTTATAAATAATAATAAAAAAATGTGGTATTTCCACATAAAAACATAGAATCGATAAAAAAAGATTCTATAAAAATATTTACTACACAAATTGTATAATATTTTGCTCAAAAATTAAAAATGGTCCGACTTGAACATTTTTTACCAATTCTGTTACTAAATTAAAGTAAAGTATGATTCAATTTTGGAAAAGGAAACAGACTAGAACGAAACCTTGATTTGTATGGAAAGATGAGCAGTATATTTCCTCTTAAGTCCCATTTTGTTATAAGTAATAATGATTGAAAATCGTGTGAGATTAACACCTTGTGCAAAACAGTATAAAAAAAATTGCTGTCTGGCGGTCTAAACACAAAAAAAGTCGTACAATAAAAACAATGATTAATTATCAATTTTCATGATAATGCTGTTTAGTACTATTAAGTATTCTGTGGTTTAGTTTATTTCTCGGTTTAATTGTTTGGAAAAATCCATTACTGAGCAACAAGAACCGTTGTAAATATAAATAAATAACATCCTTATAGTCATTCAATATCAGGAGATCAAATTGAGGTCACAAGATGTCCAAAGTACAATCTACATTAAGTTAACGATGATACCAGTATTAGATAAGTTAATGATGATAGAATTACTAAGATATTGCGACGCATCTGTGAAGTAGCAACGAAAAATACACCTTATAGCTGTGTGAATAATCCTAATAATATTATAAACGTGAAAGTTTGGATGGATGTACGTTCCACTTAATCTCAAAAACTACTGGACGAATTTTTATGAAACTTTCCAGTTATGTACCTTATTATGTATATCAGAATAGGACATTAAGCTACTTGATGTCAAATTTTATCCCTTTTAAATAAACTTTGTATGGAGAGCAAATAATTGTAGTTGCAACAGCTCTCTACATGTCATCGATTTGACGTAAACTAATCTATTGAGTAGTTAGCTATTGATTAGTTAATAATATTTTATTAATGACTAGTTATTGCCCACCACGTCGTACGCGTAGAACTCCTAATGTATATATGAATAAATAAATGGAAATAATTAATAATCAAAATCCTAGGCTGTGTGAGTTCATAAGTGGATGAGGATTTCGGGAGTCGCAAAATTGGTCATAGGATGGCATCTGAATGAGTTAAAAATGTCAACAAGCAGGAAAAATGAAGGAGACAAGCTCAGAAGAGACCAGAATATTTATGCTATAGCCAAGACAGAAAGTTGATAACTTGTGTTCGAGTGGACTGTTGAAATGAAACACAACCAAGAAATAAACTTATTTATAAAATAGGAAAGGCTAAGTGCCAACAATTTAAGATATCATACCTTCCCATTTTCTTTCACAACTTTGTGGCGAATTACGGTAATTTTTGCCTCCGATCCATCTGAATTTCCGATGCCTACTCTTTAGTTTCTGAACATGATTAAATAGGAGAGCATTCAAGTACCCCTGCCATATTCACTGGAAAACCCTGCCGTAGACTACAGATACAATGGTCTCTGGTCAACAGCTTGGTCTCATAGCCATACACAATACTGCGGTGAAAAAATTCAAAGTGACGTTTTTGACAGCAGAATACTCAACAAAAATACCAATCCTAGAAGTTAATCTCTCTAATTGTAACTTTTACTAGCGTTGCCATGCGTCCGCATAAAGCGACATAGTTAGGCTTCTTGATATTGTGTCTGGCCAACCTAAAGAAGCTTCTTACAGAAAAAGAATTGTCATACCTATTAATACTGTGACAAAAAACCTAAGTATCGTAGGGTGTCCGGCCTTTTTACCAAAATGTTCGGCCAAACTGGCTGGTCTGTCCGGCTATTAGGTTTGGTGACCTGGCAACCCTACTAATGGTAATGTAATGATCATAACAAATTAATGTTTAGTTTAGTATTTAAGCCACAATATTCTTTTCTTCCAATCTTACAGATGAAAGTGTGTTCTATTTGTGTTAATTTTCACCAATACCAATGGAACAAAATATCAATTTTTGCAAAGGCTGACATAATCACATAGCCTTGTATTTATCCCGAATCCCAAGACGACATAACAAATAAAAGTTTTTACACAATGTGGCAAAACAATGGCTACTTTTGTTGACATATTATGAGAATTTATTCCGACACCAAAGTACTAATACCGAGCTCACAAGGTCAGTACGTACAGCGAATTAATGAGATTAACGTGGCATAAATTCGTTATGATCAAAGTACGCTTCACAATTAAAAAATTCAATTAAAAAGTATAGTATGCGGAATTCTTAAGTCGGTAATTATTGGGCAAATATTGATTATTTTAAGGTAATTAACGCTAGTGGTGGTCGTATAAAGATATTTTATAGTTCTTTTTTAACCATAAAATCTTTTTTCAGTTATAATATTTCATGAAATCATGAATGATGTAAGGATTAAGAAATACCTACTATGATTTTGTAACTGTCAAAAATTATTTACCTTTATGAAAACTGATGTGGCGCTATCACAACTCACAGTATTATAGTTTTAGCACTGGATTAACATATTAGTTTGGTCTTTAATTCAGAATTATTTAGAGTTTTAGGATCGCAAAAATAATTGACACCCGCACACGAGTCCAGACACCACAGACTACTTTTACTTTTATTTTTTTTGCAGGTGCAGGGTGCAGGGACATATACTCATACATTGTGTCATCAGGGTACGAATGGATGGATGACAGAGACATCTAGCCAATAGATGATTAACTAAACACAATATCTGTACCTGTCAGCGAAGCATGGAACGAAGCATGATGGGGACAAGAAAAATAGATAAAATCAACCATAATATAATTAGTAAATCTACAAGGACCCGATGTGGTGTTCAAACTAAGAGCACTGAAGTGGAAATGGGCTGGCCATGTAATTAGAGGAGAAGATAAATGGAACAAAGTAGTAACACTATGGTACCCAAGAGAAGGCAAGAGAAGGAAAGGAAAACCTTTCAGGAGATGGGAAGATGATATGATTAAGATAGCTGGCAAAACCTGGACTAGACTGGCAAGGAAAAGAGAAGATTGGAAAGTGTTGGAGGATTAAAAATTAATTAAATTATATGCATAAATTAACCATTATATGTATCTGAAAAAAAGGCTATAAATAAATCAATAAATAAATAAAGACAATGCTCGGCCTGCTAATCCTGCTATATTATTAATTTAATAGGTATATGTGTTGTGTGCCACTACTCTAAAATTTCATCTATGTATATAAAAGGCAATCCCCAAGGGATAGAAGTAGCAATGCATTGGCAAAATATAATTTAGTCCTTCACACGAAGAAGAAGAAGAAAGCATAATAATTCCTACTTTTTGTAATTCTGGAATCATTAACCCTTCGTCTGTGAGATTAAAAAAAATCTTGCGTTCAAACCTCATTTGTGCTGCAATGAGTAAAAAAATATGTCCGTAAAAAAATGCAAAAAGAAGGTTTAATATGTGGTCAGGATCCTATACCAACACAGACGAAGGGTTAATAGGTAAATTTTGAACAATAATTAATTAATGCGTACAAATACCTAAAACTTTGGAATTATTGGCTGTTCCACATATATTTTTATGTATCGCCCGCACTTGAAATGATTGGCATTTCGTAAGTCATTGGTAATAACATCTACAACTAAAACAAAATAAACTGATAAATCAAGATACTTAGTTTTAGTTCACTTTTTTACCGCGGGGAGCACCACTTGCTAGGAGTAGTGCATAGTCACTCCTCATAAAGCATTTATAAAGTACGCTGGTGACAAAAATCACTATAACTAAAGTATTTATGTTATTACTTCATATAAAATATAGAAATGGGTAAATTGTTTTTAAGGATATTCATATTTGCATACAGTCTTGATTAAGAAATCATCGTTTGACCACGGCACTGTGAATGTATTGGTCTTGTCTTCGTAAATGCTTCAGCTAGTGTCAACTGTTATATTTACGGATTGCTTGGCTGTATTCGCTGTATTGGTTATTTTTTATTTTATTTTCAACTTTTCTTCGGTTTACGGTTCGGTCACAAACGTTTAAATCAACAAGATAAATAACAGATATGAAAACATAAGATTCGTTTTTACTGGCAGATTATTTTAATGGTTAAAAATCCAGTAATGATAGTTTCACTTGCAGCGCCACCTATCGGCGAGTAGCAATACTAAGTTTTCATTTCAACCAAAGTTTTCATTTTAGTGATACTGAATACTGTGATTTATGTAAACATTGGTGACTGGTGTGTCAGTAGATAGCGTTACTATCGTGGACTTTCATTGATACAACCAATGTATAGAGTGTGACAAACGAAACTAACGCCATCTATTGAAACTGTTTCCAACGACATGCAGCTTTCTTCTGGGGCAGTGCGCTGCCTACAGCCTAGTAACACGATGTCGGTTACAGCCGTAAGGCTACCGAGCAAGCCATAAATTACGATTATTACGATTAGAGGCCTTATTCCTTTTAATTTTTTTTTTTTCATATTATGATTTATGACGAATATATTGATAATTTCAACCAACTTTTTGAAGTGAATAATACTTTTACCTAAGTTCTAGGTAGTAACATAGCTATTTCATGCTTTCATTGCGTGCAGTCGAAAATAAGTTGAAAAAAAAAATCCGCGTGCATTTTGTAAATTTCGAGTAGTTTTTGAAACAAAAATTCATCATCATCATCATCAACCTATTCTTGTCCACTGCTGGACATAGGCCTCTCCAACTGCACGCCATTGTAAGCGATCCTCGATCGGCTACTCTCATCCAGCTCTTGCCAGCCACCCTGCACAGAACATCGCTCTACCTAGTCTGAGGGCGTCCCACACTACGCTTGCCGATCCGCGGTCTCCACTCAAGAACACGTTTACCCCACCGGTTATCGGTTTTTCGGCTAATATGGCCAGCCCACTGCCACTTCAAATTGCTAATACGGTGAGCTATGTCGGTAACTTTGGTTCTCTAACGGATAACTTCGTTCCGAATTCAATCCTTCAAAGAAACTCCGAGCATTGCCCTTTCCATAGCTCTCTGAGCGACTTTAAATTTGTGGACCAGCCCAACCGTGAGTGTCCATTCGGCACCGTATGTCATTACGGGTAGGACGCACTGGTTGAAAACTTTCGTCTTCAGACATCGTGGAATTGGCGATGTGAAGACCCGACGAAGTTTGCCATATGCTGCCCAGCCCAGCTGTATTCTTCTATTAGCCTCTCTCAACAAAAATTATCAATGAAAAAACAGTAGGTTTCAAATATATACCAATAAATCCCAATAGCCCTGTTCTAGGTAGTAGGTAACATCAATAATATGTTAAGAAACATGTTCGATCATAGAGAAAATGTCTATAATAATCAGCATTTTAAAAGGAATAAGGCCTCTTAAGAAACTATCATTCTGTTAAACATTTCTACCACTCATAAAAATTATCCATCCATTCTCCGGGCTACATGGCCTGCCCATTGCCACTTGAACCATGCAATCGTAAGCTATGTCGGTTAACTTGAATCAGAAATGAGGATATCCACAGAAGAACTTCTGTGGATATCCTCATTTCGGATATACTTTTTCTACGACTCGACATTTCATAAATAAAATGCAAATAAACAACAAAGAAAATAATTACATGTTCCCGCTCGGAACAAACAAAATTTTTTTTTTTATTTTATTGACGTCCATCGATCTGTCAAAAAATATAAAGGTATACTTTCACTATATATACTAAACATCCATGTACTGAACATAAAACTTTTTTTTAAGTTGGCAGCAATGCCTTAGTACAATAAGTTTTTTTTAAATTGCAAATTGTGTGAATGCAGCTGTTTATCTTGTAATCTGTGGTACTAAGTGATGCTTTTTTGGCGACATTATAACATCGTTTAGCAGTGTTTTTTTGGGCAGTAGAGTATACACTTTTACTGACTTTCATAATTTATGTCTTTATATTAGAGTAAGTAACTATATAAATGACAGAAAAAAGTACTGGAGTAGAAAAAAGTATAAAAACAATATTTTCTTGTATAAAATTGGTTTATTTACACTGTGAGTATTTGATTACAATATCCTACTAACTATGTAAGCTAAATAGTTACAGCAAAATGGAAATAATAGAATAAGCAACAAAATAAGGTTAACAAGAATAAAGCTATAAGAAAAAATAATTTAATACGAGTAGGTATACATTTTAGAGTAAGAACATAATATCGCGGTAATTAAAAGGTCTACTTAGCTGTTAATGGCTAACAAAGCATGATGAAATTGAAAATAGAACTTAAGGTAGATTTTGGTTCTGATTTACATATATATAATATACATCAGTAGAGTAAAGCACGATAACTACATTTGACTGGCTCTATTTCCGTATTAGTTATATATTATTTAAAATATGTTATAAGTAAACATACTATCGACTCCTCTATGTCTAACATCTTAGACTTAGTAGTATTAGCGCGATGTGTCTCTTTATTCAGTGCAAAGCGGCATCTACCTGGAAATTTGCGAACAATTGGCTCTTAATGGCCTGAATTTGTAATACCCTGCTGCCCACAATACACACAATGCTTATCATCACATTTGTGAGGAAATAAAAATACTGTTTTTTTTTACTATAAGCATTGGCTTCACGGCCATCAGCTTAAAACAAAGTTCAAATAAGATGTCAATAATAGTGGAGTTGATGGTAAAATTACACATTACCTTACCATACTAAAGCGTTTTGTACTTCAAAAGTCTCATAATATGGCTCATAATCCCTTGACATAGCTAAAGTCGTCGTTATATCACAAATATATTGACATATCAATTGTCTAAGTCCATCAAAATGTCAACAATTTCACATTTCTCTAAAAAAATATAAATTGTTATACCAAATTGGACTTAGTCTATTTTGATATGACGCGAGGGTGATTCAACAAGCGTTTGAACCAGCATCAGTCCACTGTCATAAACATTGAAGGAATAGCTACGCTAAGCAGCAAACTTTCATACTAATCATATTAAACTGTAATCGTACTGCTTTTCATACTTAATCAAAAAGCATACTATGATCAATTTCCTTGGTATTTATGACAGAGGACTGATAGCGGTTGAAACGCGCCAAAATCACCCACAAATTATCACATTGCATCTCTTAGACCCCATAACTATTTATTATCTTCCATCGATAGAGCTAGAAAGGAAACCTGTACAGATTAAAAGTGGGATCCAAAAATGATCTTTGATCTCAAACAAAGGAAAACGACAAACCATTTTCATCCCACTTTATATTTGAACAGATGGATGCTAGCTGCTTACACACATTAACACTGCTAGAGTTATATTATACTACTATTTGATGCTCTCGAAACTTTCATGCTCTTAAAATATCAAAACCAAGCCAAGAAGTTGAAAAAGGCTTTGCCTTGTTTCGGCTTTTAGGGCGCCATTTTCCTCGCTTGTTCAGTTTGATAGACCCAGTTTTAAATTCTTTCATCAATAGCAGCATATAGCAAATATGCCATAATTCTAACAGCACACCTGTCCGCCGTCTTCTAGTATCCGCCATTTTGGTTGTAGCCGCCATCTTGTCCCGCGTAGCCCTGGCTGTTGGCGTCATATCCGGCGCCTGCGCCGGTGTCTTCGTAGGAGATCCTGGGCTTGTAACCGTCCTGGTCAGCTTCGTATTCCACGGTCTATAACAGAAGATTGGTAAGTAATAACCAGAGATAGGAAAAATTACGGTAAAACATAAGACTGTCGCAGTATAGCTAGTGCTAAACATTTTTTTATCGATATTGATTATGAATAACATTTTATTTTGAATGCATTGTATTGGACAAAAGCTGGCTAGCCCCCTCTACGAATTATATTATAGAAATTTGGTAAATAAATAGGATACTCAATTCTTGGTAACGCAGACAAAGCCGCGGATTAATGCTCAGGTCCGGACTTAGAAGGCCAGGGCCCTAGGCACTTGGCATTTGGGGCCTCCTCCCCTATAAGGAGAACATTATTATAGCCTTGGCCTTTAGCCTTGTAGGCCTAGGGGTAAATACGGCACTGTAATGCTTATAGCCTTACCTGTTTCCTGCCATCAGGCAACAGCACATAGTACAGTCCCTCGGCGCGGTCGCCCATTCTCGATTCGCGATGTCCAAAGTCGTTGCCGGACGCGTCATCTTTCACCATGTACTCGAAGCTGTAGTTGGCTGGCTCCTGATCAAAATATAGTACGTTAGTAGGTAATCCTTCTATTACTGGGCAAAGCCTTCCCTTCTTTTCTCTACTCGACCCCAGTGCCGATGCGGTAGTGAAATGTTCTCCCTCAGTCCCCCCACCGTCAACTAGGGTGGAAGTGATCTAGGTGATATTTCTCGTCAGAATGCTTCAAGTATTTAAACACAGGAATCACTGAATGTTAGTTAAGAATGATCCTATCGACTCGTTTAAGTAAACTTGTCTCAAAAGCTCAATCAATTATCGACACTGGGGCCTATGAATGGTTGCCGCGCGATAAATAAAACCCGCTCCAGACCTTCCGATCCAATCTGATTTATCGGAAGCAATCGGACAATGTGTAGTGCAATTTTCCGATTTATCGGAAGAAATCGGATAATGTGTAGTGCAATTGTCCGATTTATCGGAAGAAATCGGATAATGTGTAGTGCAATTGTCCGATTTATCGGAAGAAATCGGATAATGTGTAAAGCAATTGTTAGGACATTTCCTCCGACTAATCGGATCGGATCGGAAGGTCTGTAGCGGGTTTAAGGAACATTGACTCATCCGTCACGTCTCAACAAAATGCGAGTTTGAGTGACGAATGCTTTGTCACTTATTTATCACGTTATAAACGCAACCATCAGTATCATAAGTAGGTCCCACTGTCAGTGCTTGCTTTTATCGCAATTTGTACAGTTCAGAAATATTTAACGAAGGTTTTGATTGGACAACTTACTCCGTTGCTACCGTCATCATCAGCACCATTCCTGCCAGCACCAGGTGGGAGGTACTGCCTGCTCTGCGCATCTCCGAAGTTACCACCCTGGGAATACTGCTGACCTGCAAGTAAAACATTACATTCAATACTCAATACTCAATCATTTATTGTAATATCACAAAAGTAGGTACAGAAGTTAACTTAAAGCTACAGATAATTGTGAACCCTGTTGGGCACTGCAATGTTAAGGAGAGGAGGACTTACTAAGTGTTTATAATTTATCTTCTAAGTATTCATTTAGCGTGTAATAGATACATTATAATATATATAAACACAAAGGATAAATAGTTAAGCCAAAATTTTACGCAATCTACTGAAGTGAAAGTGGGAATCGAACCCAGGACCTCTGCTTCGCCGGAGCAGTACTCTCACCACTGAGCTATAGGACCACTATATGGTTAGCATGAAATAATGTATCTCATACCGCTTTTTAGAGCGCCCTCTGTATTCTGATTGAAATGCTAAGCGCATTAGCTGATCTCCTGAACGCACGCATTCACGTACGTAATTCATTATGACATCAGCCGAAAGATACCCACAGCTGGACAACGGCATCTTCCATAAAACATCTATAGCCGAACGTGTTCTGATCTCATCCAACTGTTTCCTGCATTCTGGATCAGATCATCGGATCGCATTGCTTGGGTGTTTCAACGCCTGTACCAACGGACATTGGCAAAACAAATCAATTGTAAAGAGAATGTAGATAGCTGATCTATATTTTCATTTTCTTTATAATTGTTAAAGGAGATTTGGCTATATTATTAAAATCAAACCTCCATATTTTTTTGGTTATGATACTGATCCCAATATTATAATGATACGATAACAATCCCGTTTGTAGATTTGCAAGAAATGAATTAAAAGTACTTACCAGCACCAGGCGCTCCGTACTCCTGGCTCGGTGTACTGAATCCAGGGGCTCCGTACTGCGTCGAGGGTTGCCTTGCTTGTCCAGGGGCACCATATTGGGACGAGGGCTGTCTTGCTTGAGCTTGACCAGGAGCACCATATTGAGACGAGGGCTGTCTTGCTTGAGCTTGACCAGGGGCACCATATTCAGAAGACGGTTGCCTGGTTTGAGCTTGGTTGGGGGAGAGGTACTGGTTGGAAACCTGGTTGGGAGGACCATATTGATTGGATGGCTGTCTGAACTGAGAGCCACCGAATTGAGATTGTCTGCCGCCGAATTGAGGAGGTCCGTACTGGTTGGAAGGCTGCTGGTTCCTGGATTGAGGGGGTCCGTATTGGTTGGATGGTTGCTGAGGGGGTCCATATTGATTCGAAGGCTGTTGGCTTCTCGCTTGAGGGGGTCCGTATTGGTTGGAGGGTTGTTGCGCCCTGGTTTGTGGGGGGCCATACTGATTAGAAGGAGCTCCGTTCTGAGGAGGTCCGTATTGGTTGGAGGGTTGTTGGGCGCGGAATTGAGGGGCTCCGTTTTGGCTGGAAGGCTGTGGGGGTCCGTATTGATTGGATGGGCGGCGGGAGCTGGAGCGGCCGTTGCTTGGGGCACCGTATGTGGATGATGGACGTCCTCTGTAAAAATAATTTTAGGTTGACTACTATTTTCAACAAACACGATGTAGAATAGCAGTAGTAAGTAGTAGTATTTTAGATTGCATGCACAATTCAGAACACAAAAATACAATAGGTACCTACACAAAGAAGATTAGGTAAAAGTTAACGTGACATAACAGGAGGTGTATCACTCTTCAGAAAAACTCATTTACTAACCTATGTAAAATTATACCAACATCTAAATAAATAAATAATAAGGGTCAATCTAACACAAATTGACCTAGTCCCAGACTCAGCCATGCTTTTACTATGGATACTAGACGACGATATACATAATATATAAATACATAAATATACATAACAGCCATGACCCAGAACAAATATTCGTATTCATCACACAAATATTTGCCCTTGCCGGGATTCGAACCCAGGATCGTTGGCTCAATAGGTAGGTGCATTACAAACTGCGCCAACCGCGTCATCTCAACGTAAAGTGAAAGAATGAAAGCAGCGCCGTCAGACTACTGTTTATTGGTTGTTTTAGTAAAATGCTACACGATTGAAGGTCGCGTGTGTGTCGCTATGATGAGCTAAGAATGCGTGCTGATTTTTAACGTACAAAGGTAGAAAGCGGGAGTCGCTGGGTGTACAATAGCCAAGCCTTTGTGTAGCCCATAGTACACTGATACTGATTCTTGCCTGAAGGACCTCGCTTCGCTCAATTACTACCTTAGAACAATTTTAACATCGAAAACGTGCATACTTTCTATGCCTGATTACAATATGCATCTTTTTAAAACGGCGTAACTATACACCTGTTCAATTGGCGGTTACGTTGTTCTATACTATTCAAGTAAAACTTATTCAAATGTTCAATAGTCATTAAAATAAGTCGTGATGATCGTGATACAGTTACGGGCATCAAATGATGGCATACTCGATGACAAAAGGCTTTGGTGAAACTGTTTTTCTTTGGCATAGGTCTAAGTAGTTGGCAATGGGGATTGGGAGCACTGCCAACTGCGTGGTATATTATCAATCTAGGGGTAGGGGTGTATCTTTGAATTTATGAAAATTGATGAAAACGACTTTAAAGAAATATATTCGGCTGTGTCCCGGCGTTTATTTCTACCTGACACCCAGTAGTTACGTCGCTCGTCGGCTATTAGAAATTTGAGTATTTTCAAAACTGCTTAATTTCCAACGGCGTCATTTTGCTAAGTTGCAAAGTTTTCCTCTGAAGCCGTAAACTTTTTACAATGCTTATAAAATAAACCAAACTTTAAAAATATACGCAAGAGTTTTTGATTTGAGACAGATTCGAGATACGAATTACGGCCCGTGATTTATCTAAAGTTTTACGTTTTGCCTTGACCAGGAAGCGAGATTTCCCGCGTAGCTATTAAGGTCTAGATGGAGAGATATAAATAATAAATAAATATCGGACCACCTCACACAAATCAATCTAGTCCCACATTAAGCTCTAGTAGGCTTGTGTTATGGACACTAGACGACGATAAACATACTTATATAAATAAATACATACTTAAATACAAATAACATCCATGACCTAGGTACACAAATATTTGCCCTTGCCGGGATTCGAACCCAGGACCGTCGGCTCAGTAGGCAGTTGCTTAACCACTGCGCCAATCGCGTCGTCAATAGATATCAAACAGTAGCGGGCAGAAAATTCCACTTACAGCCTAGGGTGACGAAAAAAGAATTAAACCATCAATTATTTGACGATGCGTTTGACTCGGTTTGTAGACACCTGCATACTGAGCCGGTGGTCCCGGGTTTGAATCCCGGCCATGGCAAATATTTTTGTGATAAACTCGAATATTTGAGTTTGGGTCATGGTTGTTCTATTTTAAGTATATATTTATCTATATAAGTACGTATATCGTCTAGTACCCATAACACAAGCCTTCTTGAGCTTAATTTAGGACTAGATTGATTTGTGTGACGTTGTCCGATATTTATTTATTTATTATATCGAGAAAGTAAACCGTTCCGGGAAAACAAAAGTTATGACTTGTGCTCTTGATTGTACCAAAGAACGGGCAAAGTCAAGGTTCAACTTTTATTGCACAATCGGTCTGACCTCGAGACTTGTTAGGTTAGGTTACGATCCAAACTAATCCAGGTCATTAACCGGCTTCAAAAAATAAGGTAATTTTTAAATACATTATTTCGAATCACAAATATATTTTTGGTAATGATTCTTTAATGTGAGTAGGTAAATTACCACCACATTTTTTTCATTACGAAATAGATACATAGATCAACACGCAAAGAAAAAATAAATGGCACTCATACGTGGTCCACACCAGGACTCGAACCCGGTATCTTAGGCTTACCGGTCCGACGTCTTACCTTTCGACCAGAGCCGCACTGTACATACCCATGCTTTAAATTTCCCTATCCGTTTTGATATCTGTACCTATTTTATTTTTTAATTTATTTATTTAACGTTAGCGCTTATTTAGCCTTAGTTTTTATTGTTTCTCAGTTGATTTTGTTTAATTTCAATCCTGGATGGTTCCGTAAAGAAAAAAAAAAAATACAGCAGTCAAGCCCACGATACGCTATGTACATTTCAGGAGGAAATTTTAGAATAGAATATACAGGGTGGAACAGATCGAGGGACTTTTAAGCAAACAGGGAATTGTTCAGACTGAGTACTTAAGTTTTCACCAATGAACTATGTAAATATTTCTATCCATATCAACCCTAGCATCTTTTGAACATCGCTTAAGTTAAAGACAGGTGTCCTGTATATATTTTGCCGTAAATTTGGGGGAATTGTTTGTTTCATGGACTTATATATCATTGCATCAAAAAAAATCCTCTGTATCCGTGAAACATATCTTTAAACAAACAACTTTGCTAAATGAAAGGATCCCGACCTGTCATTCCTGCCAAGTTTAAGTAACAGTTACTACATAATTATGCTATTAGACCAGTCAAAGTGGAGCATCTCAAATTAGCGGTTTGGCTGCAATCATGCACGTCATACGCGTCGAGGGGGTCACGACTGCTACACCAGTCAAAAAGCCATAATTTGTAGTTTATCATAACTATGGTAGACTAGTAGAGAATGCCATTTGGCATTAAGTTCACCATTTGTACTGACTATTGTTTTGTACCATAAAGTTTAAATAAAGTATCTTACGTTTAAGACTTCTTTGCCCTCCTAAGACCCAATCTATTTTTAGGACATTTGTAATACCTAGCGACCCAGTGACCTAATTTTAGGTTTTTAGTCTGTGTCATAATTCTAGGACCTTGGGTTGATATTTGATAAATTCATACATTTAATTGGGCCGCAATGAGTACGATCTCTGGTCTTTAAAATAGGCCGTTGGGTCTTAGGAAGTTGCACAAGTATAACGGTTACATGGTTTAGGCACTACTTATATTTTTGCAAAGACGACAGCCACCATTTTGCTGGTTTGATAACTTTATCCACGGGTAGCTATGACCGACATGCTATATCAGTCTAAAATTTGATGCTGTTATGCGACAGTCGAACTTAAATTCCGCTAAGGAAAGGTAAATACATAAGTAAATGTATAAGTATGTATAAGTAAATATATTAAGGACTGATTCACCTGCGACCCTACATTTCCGGCGTAGTACAGCGTTAATAGCTACGAGAGTAGAGTAGTCCTTATTATATTATAGTAGATCACATACAATTTTATTTATTTATTTCTTTAAATTTTATTGCACAAAACAAAAGTCAGTACAAATGGCGAACTTAATGCCGAATGGCATTCTCTACCAGTCAACCATAGGACCATACCGAGATGCTTCATGTGGGTGCAGAGTAGAAAATTAATCGTTCGGACAGCATCCAAGGTACAAGTGACTACATGTATCCATACTAATATTATAAATGCGAAAGTGTGTCTGTCTGTCTGTCTGTCTGTCTGTTACTTCTTCACGCTTAAACCGCTGAACCGACTTAGATGAAATTTGGTATGGACATAGTTTGAGACTCGGGGAAGGACATAGGATACTTTTCATCCCGAATAAATTTAGTGTTCCCGTCGGATGAGCAGGTAACACCGCGGGGCACAGCTAGTATTATATAACTTAACTACCATAAATACTATGATACATATATTTACATACTATAAGATGTATATATAAAGAAATTAAAATACTAACTATAAACTAAGAACTTAACTAACTAAAATAAAAGGCTAAAACAGATTAAATTTAATATTAAAAAAGACTTAAAAAATCTTAAGATGTATATATTATATATAATATAATAATAAATACGATGATATGTCTACTGCATAGGATGATGGACACTAGGTATCTATTCGAGCTTTTGTTCGAACAGGTGCTTACGTAGCAACCGCTTGAAAACTACCTTGCTTGGGGCTTGTCTAATAGAGAGGGAGTGTATTCCAAAGACCACTTGCCTGAACGGCGAAAGAATTGGACATGAAACCAGAATGTGAATGAAAAATGTGATTCCACACAGCAATGTAAACAGGACTCGAACTTGGGACCAATATTTATGAATAGTGTACCTACTTGTAGGTACCGGAGATAATAATTGCCCGCTTACCCGAACACAGCATCTGTCTGTCTCTGGGATCCTCCAGGGGCGCCATAGCTCTGAGATGGAGGAGAGAAGCCTCCGTTAAAATCCTGCTGCGGTGGAAGGTATCTGAAATATTAAAATTACATAATAGGTAAGAATGATGGTTTATTTTTTTAGGTCGATTGTTTAAAAGTATATCCTAGTAATAAGACAAGAAACGTTTGGGGAGCGGTATAAGGAGACCTCACGTATATTTTTCTAAGAAAAAAATATACCACACGAGTAACTAGATACTTTTTCTCAAACTTGCTCGGAAATGTATGCGTTAATGTCCCGATATGAGGCCATGAAGTTTCTCGTTTATGGCTCCCTACATTACTTCTTGGCCTAGGCCAAAAAATTAAGTATGAAAATCCATTATGCTGTCCGCTGCTCTAACTTTTTAAATTTCCTTACTAACGTTAAATTGGCAAAGGAAAAATTACATACAGCCAACCACCACCGCCCTCTGTAAGCATACTTGCGATATAAAAAAAAAAAACAAAATCTATGGTACTATATTTATGTGCGGTTAAACATGGTGCTCAAATAGCTGGATCAAATAACATATTTAAAAAATAAAAAAGGCAGCAATATTAACAACTTTTTTTCTGCTTATTCGTATTTCTTAGTGATTATAATATACTTTTAACAGACATCAAAATTACTTCTAGTGATGAGAGTGACGGGGAACTTATGAACAAAGGATGACGGGGAACTTTATGAGGAGGCAAATTTAGCCAAGCAAAATATGCTACGGGAAAAAAGTGAAAACGAATAATAGTTTTTACTTTTTTCCCGTAGCATATTTTGTTTTGTTTACTTGATTATCTAGTAGTTATTTTTATTTTAATATTTCCTCACATCGTTTGAGAAAAGCACTATACAAGCTTCGGCCGGAACAGGGATTGCAGGACTCGTTCTATCTGGCCTCGTCTTCGACTCGGCCATCTACCCCAAACTCGTCCAGCAATCCCTTACTTCACGGCCTCTGCAGTAATGTACTATTTCTCGGTTTCGTTAAAATACTTCAATATTGCGAGTCTATTTTACGAAATTCTGGCGAAAAAAGAAATGCAAGTGAGGTTGGTAGGGTGAGGGGGAAGGGTGAGGGGGGAGTAACAAAATACCTCACCAAATATCACCAGGGGGCGGGAGATGTCAAAATGTAGCCGAAAAAACCTCGCGAGATTTGTGCACAAGCCTTTGGGAGTTAGGGTGGTGAAAAGGTTTACGCGCTGGAGCGGCAATCCAGAGCAGGGTTCGATTCCCGGTGTCTTCCACCACGTAACTCATTTAAATTTTTCGGTTTACCCTTATTTTATAGAGAAACGTTTCATCGAATTTTCATTTCATAGAAATTTCATTCCATCGAATGCGTTTTTTTTCTGAAACCATAAAATATTTTGGAATGTTATAACACAAACCTAACCTAATTAATAGCTTGACATTTTAAAAATTTCTGAGAAATGTATGACTTCCAAGGAAAAAATTGTGTATGAAATGAAAATTCTATGAACTTGAAGCATTCGGGGAAGTATTTTTCTATAAAAAAAGTGAACACCCAATTTTTCTTCAATGTTTAAATAAATACTGACCTGTTGTCTACCGGAGGTTCGGCTAATGCAGTTACCACTAACAGAGCACACGCTATGAATATCTGGAACATGAAAAACATAATAAAAATAAATAAATAAATATTAAGAGAATAAAACTAACATTATTTCTACTTAGATATCAATTGTGTAGGTCTTAAGCAGTCAATTTTACTATGAAACATGATGTCTAAAATGAATAAAATACATTGTTTTCATACTCTTTGATTTATTTTTAAAAACATCCGGGTTCGATTCTTGAGCTGAGTAGCTGAGTTACAGGTTTTTTTTTTAAATGTATGAATGCTGTTTTCCTTTTTATTAAAATCGATGACATGGTTCCTAAGAAGAGATCTTCGTATGTCTTATAGTTTCAGACTTTCCCATACAGACCGATCTAAATGGGCCACCCTGTATATAACTATACTATGAAATAATGATCACTTACCCTCATTTTTGGTCCTTTCTGATGACGAAGTCAATCTGTAGATAACAAACACACTTTTTAATAGGTATCCAGTTTGGTTAAACTTTGGAGAATTATCATTTTCCTATAGGTATTTCATAATATTTTAATCTATTTTTTTTTTAAACCTACACTAGAAGTTAAACCAAATGTACAGTTTTTAAATAGGTATAAGACAGATTTTAAAATACAATTGTGATTTGTTACAAGTATGCGAAATTAATTCCATTTTAGCAATTTTAATTCGCGGAAAGCGAAAGAGTTAATTCAATTTGTAAATATAACATAGGTCTTATTCGTAGATGATATTTAAGAGTGTGTGACTTGCAGCAATAGGATATACCTAACACTTCTTCTACTGATCAAACACTTCTTTCTATTCCTTCCTTTAAAAAAAAGTATAAACCCGCCCATATGTGTAACAAATATTAGGTATCTATATTTTAATATTTTTGTTTTTTTTTTACAAATTACTTTTTTTTAAAGGTATAATTAATTCTTAAACACCGTAGTACGTATACGTACAGGAACAAATATTTAAGCTCCTCAAATCTTCATAGAAAAACATTTTTGATATGATTACGGGTTTATATATACCTATTATATATTTTTTTATGGTTTTATATTAAAAGCACAAGAAAATTATAATAATAGCAGACGTGGAGTTATATGAAGTTAAAATCATTTCATCGCTCTGTAATTTTTTATACGGTTTTATATTAAAATCATAGAAAAAAATATAATAATGGCAAACTTATAGCCATAAATTAGTATTAGGATAATATAACCGCTTTGTCATTTTGTATGAATATTGACAGTCTACCCCCTTCAGAACTAAATTATTTTTAGAAAAAACCTTATAAACTATTTAAACTGATTATTTTTAAATTCTAATATTCTTCAATTATCAACAAAAAAATACCCGCATTACAAATAATAATTTCGAAAAATATAATTGTTATTTGAATTAAACTATATAAAAAAAATGCACAAATTTGTTAACTATTTTTAAATATATTATTTAACTTTTTAAGGGCACGAAGCCCTTCTGAACGTTTTAACACATTATTTTATTAACACACACCTAATAAATATTAATAGTGTATATAGATAAGTAGACCAACCGAAGATGAGTCGATGAGCGAGTGATAGGCACCGCTGAGACAAGCGCTTATATAGGAGTTGGGCATCAACGGTAGATTGGTGCATCTGCCGAGAAAGGCTTGAATGGATACATACTCTACTTGTCTAGAGCTTAACTCGGTGAATCTAAGCTTTTTTTCAAGGATGAAACCTGCAAAACATTTAAGAAAAGAAAAACAAGGTCTATACAGGGTATTTATTTTTATTTGCGTTAACTTCGACATAATGCTTGGTACGTTAAAATAAACTATCTTGTAAATCAGTTTTAATTAATTTGGAAAAAGAATTTTTATTTTTCTTTTCATACAAACTAATTTAATATTGAGTTGATGGATGACCATTGTAAAGGGCACTTTTGAGTTAGAGAAATTTAGTGTCAATTAAATGTCAGTGTTAGAATTATCTTTGACACATGCATGTGTAAGAACTGAAAACTCTTTACTTGAACGAATTGATATTAAATAATATTTGGTTATGGATTAAGAAGACTACACTGGTTTAACGTACTTAAGTTAGAAAATTAAGATCTTGAATATTTTAATAACGGTATGAGTTAAGACATTAGTTTCGTGGAGAAATTTACTTAATTCGATCTGAAGAATGTGCCCTCGAAGTTAACGCAAATCAATAAAAACACGTAGTATGCAAAATTTCATTAAAATCGTTTAGCTATCGTTAAAACAATTAGATATATATATCACATCTAACACTAATATTATAAAGGCGAAAATTCGTGAGTGTGTTTATGTGTATGTTTCAAAACGGCGTCCGATGACGAATTTCCATGACAGGAACAGAGTGCTTTTACCCTAACTTGCTTAGCTACTTTTTATCTCGAGAGCATGGATTCCCGTAGGATCGTGTAAATATTTTAACGCGTGCGAAAGTCCGGAAAAAAGGGTGAAGACCAAAACTTAGCTCCCTCAATTAAAATTAGTACGATTGTTTCCGTTGTGCGACGACAATGAACTATCGGATAACGTGCCTTAAGTTTCTATTTTCATTGCATCGTAACTTTTTCCAACTGCTTTTTTGTCGTTTTGTATGACTAACACATAAATTTCCTGCATGCATTCACATGCACTTTTTGGTGCTTACTTATCCTTATAAATATTGAAGTCGAGCATACTCTCCTGCAACTGCATTCGCTCCAGTTGCGTTCGTGATGCTCGCCTCAGGTGTACAGCTCTTGTTGTCCTTCGATATTGATACCGTTTTGCCTAATGTCAGTCACATGTCAATCTACCCTTCATAGGTGAATCAATTCAATTCAATCATTTATTGATAAAAAAAATGTACTTAAGAGTGATGACTTAATTTTACATCTTAGGTTATGTATTGTGAAGGTTGTGCTTCACGGATGGTGCTTGGCCGTCAACTGAAGAATAAAGTAGTTTTAGATTTAGAATAAGACGTATGACATGAGTCATAAAAATAAAATGTATAGTTAGTTATCGTCTGGCCTCTGGGCAATAAACAGTTCTAAGGAAGTACCTCTGCTCTTATTATTCATCATCTGAAGCTATCCCCCAGCAGGCGTCACACTTGGTGGAGTCTGCGAAATTTTTAACTAGAGTCACGCGAGTATTGAAAGTTTCCCCGCTCCCAATTAATTTTGTCCACAGATTCTTGGGCATATGTTACAATTACGTACTGGAAGCATACGGTTTGCATAGAAGCCGTACAGGAGCGGAACGCACTGTCTATATGCGTACGAAGCGCAACGAAGATTAAGTGCACATTTGACAGTGTGGTATTGTATGTCGTGACGGCACTGCCGCAACGGAGCGAGTTCGACAGACGGGTGAAGTTGTCGAATTATTGAATCACCCATTATCATTTTTCATACTATGCGATTATAATTTGTTTGTGCATCGTTTCGGACTCCACATTAAAATGGAGACGAGTACTTTTAATGGCTTATCAGACGTGGATGATTTTATTTTCCAATTCAAAATATTGGCGCAAATCAAAAAATATGAACCTGAACAGTCGCAAGCAGCGATCGCAGCGTATTTATCAGGACCAGCGTTACAATTTTATAAGGCGAATCACGCAACTTTCACATCATTCGAAGATGTTTTGACGAAATTAAAAAACGAATTCCCGTCGAGCCAAAATTATGTACAAAGTTTTTATTATCGTCGGCAGGAGACTCATGAATCACCAATAATATTCTATTATGCTCTGGAAGCATTGGCATCTAAGGCCGGGAACATTGTAGAAACAGACTTTATAACTCATTTCATTAAAAATTTACATGACAACGTCAAATTATTCTTTACAACTTCAGCGATCAACACGAAGGCAGAGCTCAAAGCGGCTATCCAGCGGTACAATGAGTATCATTCGCAAGAGCAAAAACCCTCAATTGTGATCCCTATAAAAGAAAATCAGTATACAATGATTCAAAGCCAACAAGGTGGAAATCCACCATCACCTATGTACATTTCTTCCCCAAACGTGTCTACGGCACCCCAATCTGCATTTTCAACACCGATACCAGTACATACACCGGTACCAGTATGTGCAACGATGACCAACGACCAGGCAGTGAACACACCAGTGAACCGAAATTATCCAGCCTATAATTTCAGACAAAGAACACAGCAAAACTATCGTGGCAGCTACCAAGGAAATGCACATTCAAGATCAACGTACCGGAATGAAGAGAATCACCCAAACGCAGATGGACGACGCGGGACCGGAGCGGCGCGGCGTTAAACACACTACGCTCCGATACTATTACAGGCAATAATACACCAATACATAATAGGTCATATATAAATGTAGAAATATCTAATGACAATTATCTAGCTCTGATAGATAGTGGAGCAAGCGTATCTTGCATTAGTTTATCTATTGTCAAAAGTTTGAATATTAAATTTAATGACGATGATAGGATGTCGTTGAAGATAATCGGTGGCAAATTTGTTTGTACTGAGGGTTCAGTACAATTAAATATAATTGTAGATAATGTAGTATATAGTCACAAATTTAATATAATTGACATCAATTCTGACCAAATCATCATCGGTTATGACTTTTTGGTACAGAATGGTGCCAACATTGATTTTCAGGAGAATGTAATATGTTTACGTGGAAGATTTATCACGACATTGGTAAATAATATAAGGAAGGAACCAAGAAAACCAATGCCACTGGAAGAATCAAATAAAAAAGGCATCCGATGTGAAACGATATATTTTGCAGAAGAGAATAAGGATAGTATACAAATTGGCGAGGAATTAAACAATTCTCAGAAGCAGCAGCTAATGACACTATTGAATAAGTATGAAGATAGATTTGCATACAGTCCGTCAAATCTAGGAGCATACAATGCATATAAAATAGACATCGAAACGACTGATGAGGTACCAGTACATAAACCGCCATATCGAATGTCGGAGAAACAGAAGCAAATTATTGAAGAACAAGTTCAGGAAATGCTCAAGAATGACGTTATAGAACGATCTCAAAGCCCATACGCATCACCAGTCGTGATTGTAGAGAAAGCAGATGGGAAACCGAGATTTTGTATAGATTTTAGAAGCTTAAACAAGAAAATTAAACCAGATGCATATCCTATACCGCGGATTGAAGAATTATTAACGTGTCTAGAAGGAGCACGTTTCTTTGCCGAACTGGATCTAAATTCAGGATATTGGCAATTATGCCTCGGAAAAGGCAAAGAAAAAACAGCTTTTATTTGTCAATCAGGTTTATATGCATTCAAGAAATTACCTATGGGATTGATAACAAGTATGGCCCATTTTCAGAGAGCAATGGATACAGTTTTAGCGGAAATGAAATACAAAAATGTTTTGGTATATGTTGATAACATCATAGTATATGCTAAGACTTATAAAGAATTTTTAACGGCACTGGAAAATGTATTACGAAAATTTCAGAAGGCAAATTTAACCTTGAAACCAACGAAGTGTAAGATCGGGTTTACAAGTTTAACAGTATTAGGACATACTGTATCAAAGGATGGCATTGGACCCGACATGGAGAAGGTAAAAGCAATGCGAAATGCAAAGCCGCCATCTAACTTAAAGGAACTAAGATCAGTACTAGGTCTATTTTCGTATTACAGAAAATTTATTGACGGTTTCGCTCAGATAACATTGCCTCTGACAGAATTGACGAAGAAAGGCCGTAAATTTGAATGGTCAACAGAAGCGCAAAAGGCCTTCAATATAATGAAAAACAAGATTTGTGAAGCTCCAATACTCAGATATTTCACGACAGATGAAGATGTGACAACAAGACTGTATGTAGATGCATCAGATCAATCTTTGGGAGCATGTATTATGCAAGGCAAATCAGATCTACGGCCAGTAGCATTTGCTTCGAGGAAATTAAGCGACACGGAAAAACGTTATACAATTACGGAAAAAGAATGTTTAGGTCTAATATGGGCACTATCATATTTTAAACAATGTTTATGGGGCATGGAATTTGAAGTATTTACGGATCATAAGAGCCTCGTATGGTTACGATCACGTAGAGATATGAATGGACGTTTGGCGAGATGGGCCTTGGCCATACAACCGTGGAATTTTAAAATAATCCATTGTAAGGGAAAGGACAATATTCATGCAGATTTCCTAAGCAGAAATCCCCTCTACAATGATGAAAAACCAGAAGAAAATATCGCACCGAATCAGGACGATTTATGTTTGTATAGCTTTGAAAAAATAGATTTATTACAGAAACAACAGGCTGACGAGGAATATAAAAATATATTTGAAAAATTATCAAATATGAACCAATATAAAGGTTATCACACGAAACGGAATATTTTATGCAAGAAAGTATGGGTTGATAACCAGCTGAAAAGTGTCACAGTTTTACCACAATGTTTATTTACAGAATGTATGGCAGAATTACATGATAACACATGGAGTGGAGGACATTTTGGTTTATTTAAAACCCTAAGAAAATTCAAGAATCGCTATTATATTCCGAATGCAGAAAAGAAAGTAGAAGATTATATAAAGTCTTGTACAAAGTGCCAGGAAAAGAATATTGTACACCAGAGGGCGCCACTGCAAAATGTGAAGATTCAAAACTTTGGTCATCGTATAGCAATGGATGTGCTTGGCCCATTCTGCAAATCAAAGGACGGACATAGATATGTCATTGGGGCTATAGAATACATGAGCAAATTTGCCATTTGTAAAGCGGTACCTAGAGTTACAGCAGAGGTTATCGCACAGTTTCTTGTTGAGAACATATTCTGCACCTTCGGGAGCATCGAATCAATCATCACAGATCGAGGTACAGTCTTCACCTCAAAACTGGTGCAAAATACAGTAGAAGAATTTGGAGGTCGACTTCTTCATACGACGGCATACCATCCACAGGCGAATGGCTTAATAGAAAGATTCTTCAAGACATTGACAACAGCTATGTCAAAATGTATACAAGAAGATCAGAAGGATTGGTCGTCAGCATTGCCAAGAATTGTCTTCTCATACAATACCTCAATTCAAGCATCTACAGGCGTTGCACCATATCATATAGTTTTTGGACGGGAACCGCATTTTAATCAAGATTTGAAGCTAAGACTACATGAGGAAGAACACACTACGTTAAAGGAGAAAGTGGATTACATACAAGAATTATCAGAGAAAGCAATGAAGAATATAGAGAAGGCACAGCGCTCTCAAAAACTACAATATGACAAGAAGACAAAATCAGTTCAATATGAGCCTGATGATTTGGTCATGATTATAAAACCAAGACGGTTGACTGGAAGAAGTTTAAAACTTTGTAGATTATTTATAGGACCCTATAAAATAATCCACCGATTATCTCCATGGAATTATGTGGTGCAAAGACTCACTCCTAATGGTCGTGCCAAGAATGTAATAATTCATGTTAACAGATTGAAGAAATTCTTCAATCGTTAATTAAAAATAAATTTAAACAGTTCTATATTTCTAGGGTGTAAATAATAAAACTATTATTTTTCAGCAATTTTTAATTCAGGCTGACTGTACAAGGATGCAGTTATGTTTGTTGCATTTGCAAGTGTCACTGTTGTAACTATAATTTAATTTCTTTCCACTATATATTAGCTGCATTTCTAAGATATTACTATAGGAAGTTCAATTTTTAATTTCTTGCACTATAAATTTATTGCACTTTAAGTTTATTGCATTTACAATACCTTTCCTTGTAATAATAATAACTTATAACTTTCACAGAATTCCAATAATTAATTATAACACTGATTTTCTTTTCAGAACTTTAATGTTTACACATGTTATAATAATCTTTTATTTTCATGTATCACACTGCGGAGGCCATACATAGCTGTCCCAGCTTTCTGGGATTTCAGCTACTGGTGTGACTGAATGCGGCTCGCATTCTTCATCCAGGCGGCGGCAGGATCGTGGGGTCTTGGCCTGTCGGGCCAAGGACTCTGCACCCTGCATCAGGCCAATGCAGACTGAAGATTTTATTTTATGTTCATGTCTGTAATATAATAAATTTTATTAATTTTAATTAAATGTTAGGTAGGATTTCTTTAATAAAAATAACTTTAGTTTCGCGTTTTAATAATAATTGACTTTTCGACAGTGACATAGCATTTTGACATGTCATTATGACGTGTACCGCTATCGTCGATGGTCGTAAAATCAATTATGAGGTCGTAATTTCTTTTTGTTTAGGAGTGGTACAGATAGCTGGACTAAAGATAATACTTTAGTCCAGGTATTTATTTAGAATAAGTGGTAATTAAGGTACAGATTTCTGGGGCATATTTAATATATATGCGCCAGGATTCTAATATTAAGCTAGTAGTAGACGATTGTCACTGTTTGTTTGGATGACTGAGACAAGTGTCATAGACAATGTGTCAGACATCTAATATAAGGGCAGTGACATATCGTGGTACAATTGTTTGGAGCATGCGACGTGTGTCATACTCCAGGCAGTTAAGGTGGGAACATTCGAGGCGATTTAATCGGGTAATTTATTTAAGCCGGTTTTACACCAGGCGATTAAATTGTGGAAGCCTATCTTTTTAATATCGTATCGAATGGTCTATGCTTTAGAATAAGTCGAATGACACTTGGGGTAGTCAGATTGGTGCCTTGCCTTTTTAGCAGGGTTTTTGTCAAGGCGAAGCCAGTGTCAGACAACATGTCAGATTACGTAACATGCCATAGGCTAGTGTCTGCTCATGTCCTGACCCTGGTTATCTCTTAGCAAGAGACCATCTGGGTATGAATGTATGGGTATCCCTGCATAGGTAGGGACTTATTATGTGTTAGGCAGGAGTAGTCTGTCTAGTGTGTCTGTATTAAGATGAATTTCCCTCGTCCACCCCGAGACGGCGGGAAATGTGAAGGTTGTGCTTCACGGATGGTGCTTGGCCGTCAACTGAAGAATAAAGTAGTTTTAGATTTAGAATAAGACGTATGACATGAGTCATAAAAATAAAATGTATAGTTAGTTATCGTCTGGCCTCTGGGCAATAAACAGTTCTAAGGAAGTACCTCTGCTCTTATTATTCATCATCTGAAGCTATCCCCCAGCAGGCGTCACAGTATACAGATTTGAGCCAGCGAACTTTTCTTGTTGTTATTTTGTTCCGTGACCCAGAGGACAATAGTGATTAAACTTCTGAGGAATTGTTGATAATTTATATTACTGGTATTATCAGGAGATAGTTTACGTAAGGATGGGCTCATAACTACTGCAATTACAAAGTTTTTGGTAAATATAACCACTGAAAATCGTAGTTTAAAGAGTGACCCAGGGGATATCACCATGGCAACGAGCAACAGAAAAAAGTTGATTGACCCACTAAAGTAGAGCATATTTCCCTGCGACTACACTCACCTCACAGGTGCAGTTCTCTTAATATCCATCGATATTGATACCATTTTGCCTAATGTCGGTCACATGGTGTACCCTTCATACTTAAGTAGAGCATACTCTCCTGCGACTGCACTCACAGGTGCAGCTCTCTTGATGTCCTTCGATATTTATACCATTTTGCCTAATATCAGTCACATGATGTAACCTTCATACTAAAGTAGAGCATACTCTCCTGCGACTGCACTCACAGGTGCAGCTCTCTTGATGTCCTTCGATATTGATACCATTTTGCCTAATATCAGTCACATGATGTAACCTTCATACTAAAGTAGAGCATACTCTCCTGCGACTGCACTCACAGGTGCAGCTCTCTTGATGTCCTTCGATATTGATACCATTTTGCCTAATGTCGGTCACATGGTATCAAATAATTTGACCGAGCGAGTGAAGCTTTTTCGTTTCAGCTTGGCGTAAAATTCTTTCGTATGTCCGGATGGACGGATTTCCGGTTGTTCTCGCCTAGACATCGCATTTCTCAACCGATCTTCATGAAATTTTGATTAGGTTCGTTAGTTATAAAGTTTTTTTTTTAGATTAATTTGTCCAATTTTTTCAAAATGGATATAGGGGGTTGAAGGTTCGCTCCTCAACTTTCTTTGAAATAAGGAGCATTTAACAAATGCACTATCCTATTTTTAATTTGCAAAGACAGTCAAGGATCATTTTTTATTAAAGCAGTAATGTCTGCCAGTGTAAAGTAAATGTTTATATAGAAGCGAAAATTTTAAATTTTTATGCTTTAAGCGGGACTTGAACCCACGTCCCCAGCTTTCGGAGCCAGACGGGTGCATTACCAATTATGATATCAAAGCCACTAGCCAAAGATCAAATTTTTCAACCAGTTGCTTTATTACCACTCAAAGCATGTATTCTATTTTATTTTTCGCTTCTGTATAAACAATTATGGTTAAGGCTCCTTATCCGTTTAAAAAATGCTGATTGTTTTAGACATTTTACTCTATGATCAAATATGTTTCTTAGTATAAGTATTATTATGTGTTACTACTTAGAACAGGGTTATTGAGATTTATCGGTATAGGTATATATATTTGAAACCAGCAGTTTGAATTATTGATTGATAAGTTTTGTTTAAAAAATTACTCGAAATTTACAAAATTCACGCAGAAAACTGTTTTTAACGTATTTTCGACTGCACGCAATGAAAGCATGAAATAGCTATGTTACTTTCTAGAACTCAGGGAAAAGTATTATTCACTTCAAAAATGTGATTGAAATATATCAATATATGGTCATAGTATGAAAAAAGAGTTTTTTTTAAGGAATAAGGCCTCTTAAGGATTTCGGTAATCAAGTCTAATTTAAATAAATGTATCGATATATTACGTAACTGCTTATTCCTTTCAACTCTCATTTCATGTACCAAATTACCAATTATAATTATAATTCACCTTTGAAATTCGTATAGCATCACGATTCGATCTCATTCAGTAAAAGTAAAAACCAGTTTAGAATAGAAGAACCAAGGATGTGGATAGAACGCCCAAGTTCAGGGCAGTCGGGTAAACGAGGCCATGGATTGAAAAACTGACATTGACATATATTCAGTTCGTCTCTGTGATTGTCCAATCATGGATCTAGTTGCCCACTGAGCCGGCAGCCCTGGGTTCGAATCCCAGCAAGGGCATATGTGTGATTGAACGACGTGGCTGGTGCAATATAGATCTCGAGGCTTTCGTGCACCCTAAAAAAATATTTGAATTTATTATATTATGTAAAGAAATATAAGAAAATACATAAAATAACCGAAATCTACGGCAACTATGTCTGCATGGAGATGTAGTCTTCGACCTATCCGCAAAAAAATAAGCTGTCATTAATTTCAAGCTCAATGTCGTTCGTTTTTTTTAGTTAGACAGCAGACTAAAGTAACCTATATAATTATATGTGGCATAGTTTTAAAGTTACAACTGAACTTTTTTAGAATTAGTAAATTAATTCATAATAAAATAATTAGTGACCTAACTAATTAGTAAAATAATTATAGTACGTGGAACCTGACAGTGAAACTAGCCCACCGACTACACGTCACACAGCGAGCTATGGAAAGGGGTATGCTCGAAATCTCGTTAAGGGACAAAGTCCGGATCGAGATTATCCGACAAAAAACCAAAGTCACTGACGTAGTTCAGAAGTGTAGCAGACTGAAGTGGCAGTGGGCTGGTCACATCTGTCGCAGAACCGATGATCGGTGGAGTAGACGGGTTCTCGAGTGGAGACCACGACTCGGCAAGCGTAGTGTAGGACGCCCTCCGTCCAGATGGACCGACGACCTGAAAAAAGTGGCTGGTGGTGACTGGATGGCGAAAACGGGAGATCGGGCCATGTGGCGAACCCTGGGGGAGGCTTACGTCCAGCAGTGGACTGCAATAGGCTGAAATGATGATGACGGGGCGGGTTATTTGAGTAAGCTTTTGGTTATTTGTCAACATTTTGTATTTTAAGAGAATGTAATGTGTGTGTATTAATTGTGTTTTTCGAGTGTAATTTTGAAATAAAAACATTATTTCACAATTAGTAACCTCGGGAAAATATAAAAACAGTGGTTAAGTACTCTTTTTAAGCGGGATACTATAATACAAATATTCTTTATTGCACACCTCAAACATCAATCAAGACTATACAACAAAACAACAGGCTGAGGTAAACAGGCGGTCTTAACCCTAACTAGCGATCTCTTCCAGACAAGTTAGGTAGCGGAGTAGTTAATATGTTAGAATTAATTATCTACTTAGTTTTAGCGTCATCGTTACAGTAGCGCACGACGTGACCCCTGCGTGTACGCAACTACACTCTAGGGGGATCTAAAACGGACTTTCATATTCGTTGCTTCATAGCGTATACGTCTTTTTGATTTTGGATGGCGGGATGAAACGGAGCGCTTGGGAAATAGTCGTGATTCAGTTTTAGTTTTGTTAATACTTGGATAATATTGTTAATGTGAAAGTATGGAGTCAAATTGGGTTTAACCCTTAAATGCACACAATTACACTAATTTCATTTCTGAAATGACGTAATTAGCAATGAAATCAGTTTGAGATTTCGGGACAATCTTGACAAAGTCTTTATTGACAATAATTCAGATTTTCAGATTTAGACTTGTGTCATTTCAGTAACGTGTAAATATACATCATATACAGCATTTAAGGGTTAAACAGCGCCTCGCGCCCCTCGTGTATATCACGCGATGAATAAATGATATATAGCATCCTGTCACTTTCGCACTAATCTTAGTGTGGTTCAGAGTGAAAAGAGGAACGAAGTGAGATCCCTCGATGTTCAATTACTTGAGTAATCTGAATTATTGAATTGCGAGGGATAGGTATTGCATGTTCCATTTTATGTTTACAATGAAGCGAAAAATTTAATTTATTTTTATGGCACCTGGCCTGAACCATTATTTTTTTTAATTTTTCGCTTCATTGTAAACATAACAGAACCTTAATTATCAAACACAGCCGTAACATTGATATAAAACTACTAAAATAATTGGTAACGAAATAGAAAATAATAATTGAACTTTAATTGAAGTCTTAATTTTGTACAAACTTTTTGAGAAATGCTCTCATATAGTTTTATTTTAATGTACAACAGCGTAAACTTTACAAAAGAGAGGTCATGTACTAACGTTTTTGAGAAATACTTCGTGGCGCTGTGGTCGGACCGTTCGAACCCAGACTTCCTTAAATTTCGTCTTGTCCCACTTGGAGACAGAATGGTTTAATTACTATTACTGGTTTACGAGAATAGAGAACTTGCATGAAGTTGGAATTAGTAAGTAAGTAAAAAAAAGTAGTTAAACACTTTATTGTACACAACGTTTAACGTTTAACGCTACCGTGGAGGGGGTAGGAAAGCACTGTTGCGTTAAACGTTCAACGCAACAATCCCACGGACAATGCGACGGATTTAAGGTTATGTCAAGGTACGTCTCTTGTGAATATCAATTAATTGTTAGGTTTTCTCTTTTGAAATTACAATTTCTACCCCTTCCTATTTTCATTTCCACATTACGAAGTTTCACTTCTTCCGCGCGGAGGGCCTCCACGCACTATTTTATCTAATGGGTTAAGACTAAAAGTTAGTTATTTAGGTGATAGTCTTACACCCCCGCCCCCCCCAACTTACACCTCTCTTAATCTCATTTAATTGTAACAACGTATTATTTAAATAAAACAATTTAAACGGAATATATCGCGTATATTAATTATTTCACCCTCCCTGACGTTTCGGTACCTTTACAGATACCATTGTCAAAGGTTGACTGAGAAACACAATTTGTCTCTGTCAAAGTTACATTTGTACAAACTACCCATTCTACCCATCTGTAAAGGTACCGAAACGTCAGGGAGGCTCAAATAATTAATATACGCGATGTAATCCATTTAAATTGTTTTAATTAAATGTGCGACAGTCGCGGAAACCGATGAAAATATAATGTATTTTATGTTGCACACTGAAAAAAAAAGCTCAACTAGTTTAACTCCTTGAGAAACGGCCAAATAGTGCTTAGTAGTAATCAAAATTATGCTAATTTTTCGATACGTGTCCTGGTTACTAGTAGCCCTCAGTTCGACAGTCCTCCGATTTATGTAACTAACAGCTAACATTTGGGCTACTGTTAACAATACATTGTTTTCATGTAATTACGACTTCAACGTGACCGCCATCAATTACTGAGTTAGAAAAGTTGGTACCTGATCACCGATTAAAAATCATCGTGTATATTCATACCACACACATAATTCTCAAATAGACTTAGATATTACAAGAACAAATGTATCTACTTAGTTTTAAGTTTTATTTTATTTAGCGTTTTGTTTTTCTTTGTTAATTATCAAAATGGATTAGCTTAGTAGTAATACAAGGTTACTGTTTGTGTCGGTGATGAAATAAAGTTTCTATCTAACTAAATCTTTTCTTTTTTGTGCAAGTTCCCGGTTCGCTCTTATGACATGGCGAGGTAAAGTTATTGCAGACAATAACGAAACAATGCAACATTAAACGACATATTGTATTTCAATATTCTCCAATGTATTAAGTTACTCTCAACAGTATTCTATTAGATACTAGTTTCAGCCGAGATTTCATCTGCGTACAGTCCGACCAAAAAGAGTAGAAAGAATAAAAAGTGTAGAAAAAAAAAAGTAGAAAGTGGCAATACTGTAGTGTCCTCCCTTTCTAATCAATATATGAAAACGGGGACGACACTACAGTATTGCCAATTTTTAATTTCTACTCTTTTTGGTCGGACTGTAGAATAGGCATGACGTAATTGTGTCTGAGGATGTCAATCGATTCTATTTATTATTAGGATCAAATGTCTATATGGGACTAACTACACTTAGACTGCTCTAAAAGTCAGAAACGACCATCATCAACTTTCATCTTTCAACGCTAAAAACGGTCCATACAAATGGCCACCTTAATCGTGATGTCATTATTATTATTATGTATATCGTCGTTTAGTACCTACCCATAGTACAAGCTTTGCTTAGTTTGGGACTAGTTCGATTTGAGTAAGATTGTCCTTTAATATTTATCGTGTCAAGAGCGGAAGGCAGGAGTCTCAATTTCCTTGACTGTTCAGAACTCCGAGACATCTCCCCTGGGCTGGAAGAGATCCCTTAAATGGATAAGTTTGCCTTTGTAACATGCTTATTCTTTTAAAATGTACTTATTTCTTGTTTTTGTGTACAATAAACTGTTTACATACATACATCCGAATAGGGACAAGATGAGAATGGGTTCAAAATGCGACCTCTAGGCGAGAAAAGCCGAAAATCCGGCCAACCAGGCATCCTAACATCCATACGGCCTAGCGGTCGCATTTTGAACCGATTCACATCTTTGAACCATTTTTTGGCCGAGGTGAAACGGTGACACTTCGCTAGCTCGGTCAATAATTTTAGTGATTTACTCATGGTATATAAGTAAGATACAGCGCAGGATAACTTTAGCCTGGAGAAAATATTGGAGCTTGAAAGAGATTATGAAAAACAACACAGTTAATTTAAATGTCAAAAAGAAGCTATTTGAAATTATAATATTACCATGCCTTACATACGGTTGCCAGACGTGGTCACTGAGAAAAGAAGACGAAGAAAAAGTAGCTATTTGCCAACGTAAGATGGAAAGAAGCATGCTGGGAATAAAATTATCAGATAAAATTAGTAATGAAAATATTAGAGACAGAACAAAATTAACAGACGTAAAGAAACGGATTAGACTACTTAAATGGCACTGGGCAGGTCATGTCTGTCGAATGAACGACAATAGATGGACGAAAAGATTAACGGAATGGGTACCAAGGGATAAAAGAAGGAGGAAAGGCAGACCCAGAAAAAGATGGAGAGACATCTTTAACCATAAATGCGGATTATACTAGATGGAAAGGGCACGGGAAAGAGACACCTGGAAAGGTTTAGGAGAGGCCTACGCCGTAGAGGCGACTACTACAAACATATAGTAGCATACATACATACATATTAATTGATAAAATTACATAGTCATTGGAAATTTAATATATAGTTTAAGTTTATTATGTAAAGTCTGATTGTAGTAGAGAAATAAAGGCTATTTTTATTTTGTTTATTTTATTTTATTATAAGTAAGAAAATTTAAGGTGTGGCACTCCGGAATAACAGACTTTTGACGTCATAGGCACTCCGGAATAACAGGCGAGACTTCTGACGTCATCACGCTGTGATTGGTTGGTCGGTTCTGTCAATCCGTTTCTGTGTTGCCAGTGGTGTATCATAATACTCCCCGATTCCCTTGTTACCTGTATGAATCTCATAAAATCGTGAGCGTTTTAAATCAATCATTATAACAAAATTAAACTTAGTCAAAAAACATTAATCGTAATGCATAAATGCATAATCATTTGCACTTATGGTGTATAGGTTGGCTCACATTGTGTAAACGGTTTTTTTAAGTAGGTTAATAGTTTTTCTTTTAGTTTAGTTGTATTTTATATTTTGTTGACGATGTAAGTAACTAGTCCCTTTTTTAATAGGACCGATATGTACAGTAGTATAAAGGTCGTCAAAAAAAAAAATTTTTTTTTTGTAAGACTGGCGGCAAAAAAAATCCTTATAAGTATTTTGTTACCATAAGGCAATTGTCAATGAGTGACTTAGAAAATCTCACTTGCTAGTGTCATACCTTAGTTTTTTATAGCATTTTATAGCACCTAGAATATAAATACGAAGCGTTATATTTAATTCTAATTAATGTAAAATGACGCTTTAATGACGAATCGATTACTGGGAATCGACACTTACGCACAGAGATGACCTTCTTCAAATTCCTATCGTTCATCCATAATTGCTATCGTTATAATGGGGAATGGACGACATTTTTTAAAAATCTTGAATTTTAGTTTATTGGTAGGAATAACTCCCCTCATACTTAAAAAAATCAGTTTACTTGTGATGAACGAGATTCCTTTTTCTTTTTACATTATTTTGCGTGGCATATTTCAAGAGATGAATACTTTTCAAACTTGGCGAGTGTCATTTTGCATGTAATTCAAGTCCGTTCCCTCTTTGTTTACATCAGTGACATTCAGCGCCTTTCAACGTCAGTTACCAAAAATTTGTCGTTGCCAGTAAAATAAATAAGTACCACTAAAAATCCGCAATATGGCATGGGTTAAAAATCTGTGTAATAACTAATATAAGCTACTCAGTAAACCCGATGCCCATGCCCGAGAAAGCGCGTTAAATAAATCTTCATCTCAGCTTCGATAAGTTTTTCTGACTTAACTGAGTCATTACAACGACAGACGTACCAAGTGTTGCATTGCATCCGAGCGACAATAATTAGGTGGTAAAGGTATAGGTAACATGCCGGAGGTGACCTAGGGCTGAGATGAATTCTAATGACGACGCGTTTGGCTCGGTTTGTAGACACCTGCCTACTGAGCCGGCGGTCTCGGGTCATGGTTGTTCTATGTATTTAAGTATATATTTTTCTATATAAGTACGTATATCGTCGTCTAGTACCCATAACACAAGCCTTCTTGAACTTAATTTGGGACTAGATCGATTTGTGTGAGGTGACCATGACCCGAGCACAATATTTGCCCTGGCTGGGATTCGAACCCGGGACCGCCGGCTCAGTAGGCAGGTGTCTACAAACTGCGCCAAACGCGTCGTCAATAAATTAAAAACTAGACTTAATTTCGAGTTAATTTGTACCATAGTTGTGTGGACTGGGCTATAGTTTTACTGTACCTAAGTCATTCCGCTATGTGCTTTACTGCGTGCGCAGGTATTATTTAGGTATGCGATCCTTGATCCCGATGCGGTGATAGAGAACGCGTCGACACTCAGCTTTGATGACACTAAGTATACTGCTCACTAAATCATTGCAGAATTATTTATTATTATAAAAACGGTTTAAACTCACGTAAGAATTGACAGGAACGGCTCGACATGTTTCGAACTCGTATGGAGCTCTTCAACAGGGGCCCGGGCCCACTGATAGCTGCCCCTGATGAAGAGCTCCATACGAGTTCGAAACATGTCAGGCTGTTCCTGATAATTTCACGTGAGTGTAAACCGCTTTATATAAGAAATAAATAAATATAGCATAATCTCACACAAATCGATCCTAGTCCTACGGTAAGCTCTAGTAAGGCTTGTGTTATAGGCCCTAGCTAGAGACTAATACGATAAAAATAAATAAATAAATAAATATCAGACAACCTCACACACATCGATCTCGTCCCAAATTAAGCTCAAGAAGGCTTGTGTTACGGGAACTAGACGACGATATACATACTAATATAGATAAATATATACTTAAATACATAGAACAACCATGACCCAAGCACAAATATTCGAGTTCATCACACAAATATTTGCCCTGGCCGGGATTCGAACCCAGGACCGCCGGCTCAGTAGGCAGGTGTCTACAAACCGAGCCAAACGTGTCGACGAAACAATAATATTCATCAATTAATTATGACATAATTAATTGATGAATATTATATATATAATATTACATTGTAATTTTGGTCGTAAATTATTTAAATTTATATACATATACACAAAGACAAAAGCATCTAAAATATATTAGATTTTTAATTTTTATTGTTTACAATTTAATAACAAGTGGAGTGTATTACTTTATAAAAAATACAACAAAATAGTGATGAAATAAAAAAAAATTATAAAATTTATTGGGTTCAAAACTGTTAGTTTTTCCTTATTTATTAACACAGGTCCATTTACTCCTCCTACCCTATTGCCACGTGACTGCGACGAAAATCCGGGGTCTTTATGCTGAATGTACTGTAACCAATGAGTTTACAGTGACCGCACTCGCTAGGGACAGTGTAAACGATTTGCATAAAGAATTGTAGTTCTACAAAGTAACCGCTAGGGCGCTGCACTATTCTCCATACAAATTGTTTACGCTGTCGCTAGTGAGTACGGTCACGTTAACTCAAGCCTTACCATGATTTGCACTACCCAATCGACCCTTTAACCTTGCGAAGATATAAAGTTTTACAGCGATATCAGCGGCAAATAGCGAAAACGCTGTAAGCGCCAATGAATTCCCTCAACGTTTACAGCGTTTTAGCTTTTTGCCGTCGATATGTAAATACCGATGGAACCAATTATGCCTTGGCTCCATAAACTGCTCTGAATGCATAACCATTAAGATCTTCGTTATGGCGATTAACAGAAATATGGGTATTAACTAATAGTAGGTACATTACTGCAAAGGCCGAGAAAGAAGGGCTTACCGGTTTAGTAGGTATAGATAGACGGATACGGATAATGATACGAAGCCGGCTAGACCTTTTCACGGCTTTTCATGTCTATACATGCCTTGCCGGCTTGCTTTTCTCAAACATATGCAAGGAAACAAATATAATTCAGCTATTCAGCCTGTTCATGAACACAGATGCCATGTTTAAAAAAATTACTTCCCGGCTTAGGCATTAAATTTTGTATGAAATTCCTTTAAGTAGATACTCGAGTAGTTCCGCCCGAAACGTGGTACTTCGAAACCTGTTATAACGCACGTTGTGACGTCATTACATTGCATGTTTGAGAAAAGTTAATATCTCTACAATTCTAATCTTCTATTATAAAATTGTATCGAAAATCAGTCACTCGTTTTCTCAAACTTCGGCTAGCCATCTTGGTTTCGTTTCGCCAAGATACTACAGGGATAGCTGCACATCCAAAGATGGTTATAGGATACTTTTTACCCAACTATTTTAAATTAAAAATACGTGAACGAAGTACCTTCTAGGTGGATTCTAAATAAATAAGGTACGGCCCCATAATCGCACCACCGAATCTAAATGAAGCCAGAAACTGACCGAAATACCCTTTGAACCGGTAAAAGTACAAGGTATTGAAATGGAACATCAAATCTAATTATTACATCATGCGTCTAGTGTTCATGAACATGCTAAACAGCTGTTTTTTTTGAGTGAAGTATATTTTTATTTTCTCGCATATGTTTGAGAAAACACTATACATGCCTTAGCCGTGAAAAGGGCTTGCCGGCTTCGTTCTCCCTTCGGTCGGCCGTCTATACCTACTCAGCCAGCCCTTATTTCCTGGAATCTGCGTTAATTTCGTAAATCATGCAGAACTGTTGCGTTCAGGACGGATCTGATATGATTGTTTGAACATAATGATTGATTATCCGCGCATGGCCCGAGGATTTCGTGATGCACTCTTGCGCAAGCATTTAATACCTCCAGAATCAGTCCACGATCTTAAATTAAGAATAGGTACAGTTAGATGATCGTAAAATTCTGGTAATTTGATACTAATTTTACAACTGGTGTCGGCTTTAATAAAGTTATGCGAAGGTAAAAGGCTCCAATTGGAATTACGATTTAATGTATTGGAGCGATGAGCCAAGGATTCGATTTGTCAAGAGGACTTGGGCTTCGGTTCAAGTTAAGATCGATAAATCAAATCATTGATACAAAGATCAAAGCTTAAAGATTTAAATGGTGGAAGAGACTGGGAATTGGACCCAGTACCTCTGGATTGCGCGTTAACTTATCCGCCACCTTAACGCCCAAGCAACCTTTCGAATTGTCCTTATGTTTAGCATTGTTTATTTGGAAAGCTTTAGGTACACCTTAGCGACCTCTATGTAAATAATAAAAATAAATAAATAAATATCGGACAACCTCACACAAATCGATCTAGTCCCAAATTAAGCTCAAGAAGGCTTGTGTTATGGGTACTAGACGACGATATATGTACATATATAGATAAATATATACTTAAATACATACATAAAATAACCATGACCCAAGCACAAATATTCGAGTTCATCACACAAATATTTGCCCTGGCCGGGATTCGAACCCGGGACCGCCGGCTCAGTAGGCAGGTGTCTACAATTATATATAGATAAATATATACTTAAATACATAGAACAACCATGACCCAAGCACATATATTCGAGTTCATCACACAAATATATGCCCCGGCCGGAATTCGAACCCGGGACCGCCGGCTCAGTAGGCAGGTGTCTACAAACCGAGCTATTCAGCGAGGAAATGCTGCCAGCGTCTTCGGGACCATGCCGCGGGGGCACAGTTTTTTACACCTTTTTTAGTTTATTTTAGTTACGTAATTATTTTATAATATGAAATTGTATGATAACATAGTAGTAATAAATTTATCTATATATGTACATATATCGTCGTCTAGTACCCATAACACAAGCCTTCTTGAGCTTAATTTGGGACTAGATAGATCGATTTTTGTGAGGTGGACAATATTAAAAAAAAAAAAAACTAAAAATAAAATAAAATAAATATTTAAGGGGGGCTCCCATACAACAAACTTGTTAAAGATTATGGTACGGAACCCTTCATGTGCGAGTCGGACTCGCACTTGACGTTTTTCACCTTTTAATGCAGTTAGGTTCGGAAAAAAAACGAATAGAATGCCATAATCGTCTAAATATTTTGTTTGTTACTTAGACAATATTGATTCATAAGCGTCAACTGGATACTTTCTACTTTGTAATTAATAATTATTTATCCACAAACTATTTATCTAATAACTATCACTTTAAGGATCTAATTTTGTTTAGTGACTAAACCAAATATCTAATTTACATAATTTACTACTTTATTAGAACTCAAACTATAATCGTTACGTCAGGTTATCGTAAATTGCGATTATTCATTTGACATTTAATGTTTCATAAAGATAAACATTAAGTTTGCTGTCAATTTACCATCGGATTGCGTACATCTATGTATACTATTATAATTTATAAAATTGTAGATTTGTACTGAAAATTTGGTTTCTATGGAGAGGTCATGAGTTCAGGAAAAATTTTAATAGCGTGATGCAGGATCGTCATTTGTTTTATATGGGCGCGCGGCGCCATGCCAGCCTGGCGCCATCTGTTTTCATAAATTTCCTTTGTCTTCACATCACGCAGAAAGGGCTGGACAATTTTTTACCAATTTTGGTACAGGGATAACTGGAAATTCAAAGATGGTTATAGGATACTTTATATACGTTTATGGTAGAGAAAAAAATACGCGTACGAAGTTGCGGACACCTTCTAGTTGAAAATAACATAACTTGTATGAAAAAAAAAAACAAATAAAGACTGGAGATATTGTCAAAAATATGCAGAACAAAAAATGCAGAGACACCCTGTATATAAAGATGCTTCCAATGTAAACATTGCGTTGTTACAGTTTTGTAAAGATGCGTTCAATTAAATGTACTTACATTCGTAAATTCTCACGCGAACCATTCATAATCGTATCAATAACAATAACGTCTAAATTACGAACAAGGTCACTTATTAGGCGAGAATTTTTATAGTGCAGTCATGCGAATTGTCGATATCGATGAAATTAGCCGTTTGTCGCGCGTCTTAGCACCCGTCTTGCTCGCACGGTATTGAAAGGAAAATGACAGGTAGTCGGTGTCGCACGTGAAAAAGTCGTACGGGCTTTCGCTTTTCCATGTTAGTATTTTTTTATGATCGCCACATCAGTAAGTATAATGTATTCTGAGGATCAATCAATGGTCCCTTAAACGTAGGTACTATAATTATGTATATCAACCATTAAATCAAATACTCAAAAAATAAGCAAATAAGTAGTTAACAAAAAACTTAAATTTTCTTCTGCTCTTTTGATAAGGCCTCATTTTTATGAATTTTTCCATATTTTTTTGACCCGTGGTTGAAAAGTTAGAGGGGGACACTATTTTTTTTATTTTCGGAGCGAATATTTAGGTACCAAACTGCTAACTTTATCAAAAAATTATGTTTGGAGACCCCTAATTTTTTTAAAAGACCTATTCAAGACACCCCAAATACTAAAGTTGGAATGAAAAAAAAAATCACCCCCGCTTTAGGGGTACCGAAAAATTTTTTTTTTTTAGTTTTTAATTTACTGTTTTGTCGGCATAATACATACACATACTTATACCAAATTTCAGCTTTCTAGTACTAATGATCACGGAGCTAAGCCGCGGACGGACGGACAGACGGACAGACGGACATGGCGAAACTATAAGGGTTCCTAGTTGACTACGGAACCCTAATAAAAACGGTTAAAACTCACGTAAAAATTGACAGGAACGGCCCGACATGTTTCGAACTCATAATATGCCTGCCTGGTTACGTGTCGAAGACGGAAGATAGACTCTTGGGTCCACTTAACGTCAAAGTTTTGACTTGTTATATGTGCCTTCACAAACAGATGACGTTTGTGTCAAAAATTGCTGTCATCAAAATGCACATAATCTTGTAACCTTGTTTCAAAAATAGTTATTGACATAAAACTTATGTACACCAATTTAATTAGTGACCGAGTGGCAAATATGCAAATTAAAAAGTATCGATAACAACACATCTCTATTCTAACGCCCGGCACAATTACCTACTTATAATCGTGTCGAGCGATAATCGAGCAATCGAATAGCATAATCGTAATCGTTGAAATCGAATCATAATCGCATTCGGATCATACCGGGCAAGGTTACCGAGCACTATACATACAAAAGTGTACAATATTGTATGAAAATGAGCGCCAGTTAAGATATTTTTAAAGTAACGAACGCGCTAAACTTTAGCCAAATGTATAAAGGTATTTCATGTTGAAATATTACGGTCAGTTAAGACTTTTTGTACTTGGATGGATGTGGAGATGGAACATATTTGTATTGTAAAGAACGATATATGTTGTTGGGAAATGGCTGTCGGTTATGACGTTTTGTAGATGGAGGAGGCGGGAGAATCGAGTGAATGGGATGGGATGCGAACGCATTTCACAAGATAATCACGATTTAGCATAGAAATTAAAGTAATTTTGAAGTAGCTGTTATTTTAATAGTATATTATTGCAAACGCCGGGAAAGAACGGCTTGCCGAGTGAGTAGGTATAATCGGATAGTGATACGAAGTCGGCAAGCCCTTTTCACGGCTAGGCATGTATAGTACTTTTCTAAAACATATATTATGCGACGAAATTAAAAAATACACCACTCAAAAATATATCATTCAGATGTTTAACCAAGTCACGAACACGGACGCCATGTTTAAAAAAAATACTTCCCGGCTTGGGCCTTAAAATGTTGTATGAAATTTCTTTACAGTTCTCTCGAGTTCTTCCGCACGAAACGTGATACTTCGAAGCCTGTTGTATCGATAGTTCAAAATAAAATATTACCGAAGCTAAAATAAGAAGCCTAATTTTCTAAACCATCCATCCATTATTTTGACAACGCGGTTGGCGCAGTTTCTATAAAGCACCTGTCTACTAAGTCGGTCGGGGCAAATATTAGTGTGATGAATTCGCGTAATTTGTTCCTAGGTCATTGATGTTGTCTATATAGGTATGTATTTATATATATTATAATGTATATACCCATAGTTCAAGCTTTGCTTGCCTAATATTTTCCATTAAGCACAGGACACCGTGTACAATGTCGTCCATCCATACGATTATCAGATATACTGATATGATATAGTGAGTTGGTTTATCCTTCAGTGAGTGAGCTACTGACATGAATGAAAAAATATACTTCATTTGAAACACTCACTCGCGAACAACACACACCTACTGCTTTCACATAAAGAAAATCACTCGATTAAAGTTTTCCTTGCGATTGCTCAAATGGTGATGCATCGTAAGCTTCGCATCCTCCACTCGCTTGATAAACGCTCAGTTTCGCAATCTGAATCACCGTGGCGAAGCTTAATGGTTATGCATTCAGAGCAGACTGTATGGGTTAGGCCCATGCGGTTTTAATTAGTTCGATTTTATGTTCTTATTGAAATGGAACATCTTTTGCCGATTCGTAAATGTCATAGGGTCTTTCAATAGTTTTAACTGCCGTTCGTAAATTAGGAGGAGTTTAGACAGCGTTCATTACCATGAGTAAGTAGGTTTATAATCTGTATCGAATATTATTCGAATATCACAATTTAAATAACACGTTTCCGTCAATTCGTAGTGAAAATGTTAAAGGTTTTACTACGTTTTATGTATTCAGATTACTTCCCGGCCTAGGTCTTCAATTTTGTATGAAACTCCTTTACAGTTCTCTCGAGTTGTTCCGCCCGAAACGAGATACTTCGAAGCCAGAGGTATCGGTTTCGATTCCCGGTCCCTTCCACCAGTTAGCTCCTTTTTCAATTTTTCTTTAAGCTTTGATCTTTGTATTAATAGTTTAAGTATGTATTTTTCCTCAAACATGCAATGAAATATCGTCATAATGAATATTTCGAGAGAACTGTAAAGGAATTTCATACAAAATTGAAGGCCTAGGCCGGGAAGTTTTTTTTTTGAACATGGCGTCTGTGTTCATGAACGGTCTAAACAGCTGAATTATGTTTTTTTGGTGGTTTATTTTCTTATTTCATTGCATATCTTTGAGAAAAGCATGCCTTAGCCGTGAAAAGGCTTCGTATCACTATCCGGCCTCTCTTCGGTCGGCCGTCTATCCGCGGCTTAGCTCCGTGATCATTAGTACTAGAAACCTGAAATTTGGTATGAGTATGTGTATGTATCACGCCGACAAAACGGTAAAATAAAAAGTAGAAAAACACTTTTTTTCGGGTTCCTCTCGTATAACACCTAAAGAGGAGGTGTTTTTTTTTTCGTTCCAACACTATATAGTGTGTAGTATCGTTTCAGGATAGGTCTTTTAAAAATAATACGGGTCTCCAAACATTATTTTTTATACAGTCAGCAGTTTTGTAAATATTCGCTCCGGAAATCCAAAAAATAGCGTCCAACCCCCCTCTAACTTTTCAACCACGGGTCAAAAAATTATGGAAAAATGCATGAAAATGAGGCCTTCTTAATACTTTCAATGAAAGCTATATTGAATAAAATCAGTCGAGCCGTTGTTGAGTTATCGCAACATTTCAAAATATTCAGTGCCACATATTAGTTAAGTGCCATATCGCATTAAAACATTCCGCTCAATCTGGCGCGTATAATCGATAACTTCCAGAAGGTAATAAGTTGTAATTACAGTTACTTTAGCGTTTACGACCTTTTTTTAGAGCTTGAAATCTTTCTCGTAAGTCTATTGTGAAGGATGGGCAACTACGGAACCCTACACTGAGCGTGGCCCGACATGCTCTTGGCCGGTTTTTACCCTTTGGGTACGGAACTCTAAAAAACAACAACGAAGTAGTAGGGAAGCCTATGCTATCCCTATTTCCTTCTGGGGTACGGATCCAAAAAAATGCAGCCGCTGCTCACTTAAGAGTATAAAGACAAAAAAAATTTTTAACAAAAAAAAGAACCGACTTCAGTAAAACTAAAAAGCCAACAATAACCCGTTCAAGTACAGATTACATTTGACTCACCCTTCGAAGTCGATCCCAAACCACTCAGTTCTTATATATTTATATATTATAGTTTACGCGAGGTTTGGCACCGACTTCGAAGGGTGAGTCAAATTTAATCTGTACTTGAACGGGTTATATTGTTGGCTTTTTAGTTTTACTGAAGTCGGTTCTTTTTTTTGTTAAAAATTTTTTTTTTTTGCTTTTTAGTGATTCGTATGTGTGTTCATCATCAGTTTCCTTACACCAAATCCTATTTACTGAATGTAAATTCTTGACTTTATCAATAAATTACCGAAAGCGCCGTACATGTCCCTATAACATTTGAAGAGTTCCCTCGATTTCTCCAAGATTCCATCATCAGATCCCGACTTAGTGCCAACGGGACCAACTCGGAGTTATACCCTTTCGATAAAAAAAAAAATTGAAAATTGGTTCTCGATTCTTGGAGATATCGAGTAACATACATAGAAAAAAAAAAAAAAAAATTAGTTCGAATTGAGAACCTCCTCCTTTTTGAAGTCGGTTAATTTTTTTTAGTTCGAATTGAGAACCTCCTCCTTTTTTGAAGTCGGTTAAAAATAGAGAAACAAAACATTAATTTTAGAAAAAGAAAGAGAGGTGACATGAGGGCTTCCGTTTATCCAATCAGTAGCAGATCGAATTGCAAAAATGTTGATTCGGCCGGCCATTGCGGTATGACATGATGATGGGGCACTCGTGCGCAAGCCAAATTGCCTGCGAGACTCAGGAGTGCGTGGTGCAAGCTACGAGAGTTTCACCGCCTACCGAGACTGAACCATGGACCTACTGTCAATGCTTATAACTAATCAAACTAGTTTTAAGTTTCTTTATATGTAACTAGCGACCCGTTCGGCTTCGCACGGGTGCAATGCTGATAAATTATGCCTGTATGGGTATTAAAAATCTACTGCTGGTTTGGTTTTATGTAGTAATACTAGCTGCCCGCGCGGTGTTACCCGCTCATCCCACGATAACGATATATTTTTTTCGGGATAAAAAGTAGCCTGTGTGTTAATCCACGGTGTCAGCTAACTTCATACAAAAACATTATCAAAATTGGTCCAGCCGTTTGAGCGTGAAGAAGTAACAAACATACACATAAACACACTCACAAACTATCGCCTTTATAATATTAGTGGGATAACCTCACGGCACTCTTAGGCATAGAAGAAATGAAGCAACTGGTTGAAAGAATATGCTTTAGCCAGTGGCTTTGTTCGAACAATTGGCAGTTCATCCATCTGACTCGAAAGATGGAGATTCAAATCCCGTTCGAAGCATAAATTATTATTATTATTTTGTAACCGTTTTTTAACCGCTTCAGCGAGTAACCTGGGCCTCAAACTAAGGTAACTAATCGATACATCAGACGCACGATGCGTTGCCCAACCGACAGACTAGAGAAATGAGCTATATCTATTACTGGGACTTAAGTATATCGTGCATACTAGGTATAAGAGGGTGGAAGGTAAAGCCTGACCAGAAATATATGAGGGTTGTCAAGAGGGCGCTATTTATAAGATTTATATGGCAACAATTTTGCAACCAATCGCACGCACTATAATGAAATTAGTTTAAATACCTGTCAGTTCCACTATGTTAAACTCGTAATAATATACCATTTAATGGAATGCACTCTTTTCCTGACTGTATTTCGTGTTGTTGAAAGACCGGCATTGCACTTGTGACTCCTCTGGTGTTGCTGGTGTCTATGGGCGATGGCAATCGCGCCCACCAGGCATAAAAAAAACAAAGTTCAAAACCAAATGTTTATAAAGCAAAAATCTTAGCTTAGCTTAGCTTTACGGCCCAGAAGGGTGAATTGCCAACTGTTCTACCAAACCCACTAGAGCCTCAATTTTATCCACTAGTTGCTCCATTTCTTAAATGCCTTAGAGTTAGTGGCTTTGATAGAATAATTGGCAATGCACCCGTCTGCAGTCTGGCCTGGAAAGCCGTGGAGACATAGGTTCCAAACCCGCCCAATACATATATTTAATAAAAATATTCGCCTAAGCATTTTGGTTTACGTTTTGCTACTGTGTTCTGTGTTTAAGGGCGCGTTTCTTCCGAAGCGGATATACAGATTTCAACTCGGGTGATTAGTCTATTAAATTAATTCCGCCCGTCTCCGCTCCGCCTCGCTTCAATGCCCCCTTACTCCCAAGTGGCGCCTAGTTTCGTCGGTTTTATCAGTCACAAACTCAACTTAATCGGCAATACTGTCGCAAGCCAAAAGTGCATGTCTCCACGTACTTACATTATGAATTTAGCGGAACGACTAACGTGATTCCACGAATTATCGAGATAGGAGACCTAGGTTTCGTAGTTACGAGACGGATACGACACGATCAGGCCCATACCCTGTCGCCGGGTCTCCATCGTGTTACCGATGCAAATTGTGAACAGTTGAACACACTAATTAAAATTATAAAAGGGTCATTCATTGTCAGTTCAAAAAACAAAATTTGTCCCTTCGGTGGTCAAAAGTTAAGAGCTTGTATGAATCTTGGTTATGTTGCTATTACATCGGATTATAGAAGAGGGAACGTTCTTTATTCTGACAGGCATTTAATCAGAAAATTTGGCCCTGGAATCCTTAATTTCGCAAATGTCCACCGGAAAGACGCGCACCTAAATCTGACAATGACCCAAAAGCGAATGTTTGTGAGTGTGTGTTTGTGTGTATGTTTGTTACTTTTTCACGCTCAAACGGATGGACCAATTTTGATTTTTGGTATGAAGGTAGCTGACACCCTGGATTAACACATATGCTACTTTTTATCCCGAAAAAATGTGTTCCCGTGGGATGAGCGGATAACACGGCGCGGCGCCGCTAGTTTTCAATATTCCCAAAAAGTATTTCCTTTCAGTGAAATTTGCGACATTTGGGACTAACCCAGTCGATCCATGGATATCATAAGTCGTATCGTATCGTGATCGTGTCGTAGTCTTATCGTCGGCACCAGCGATGTCGTGCGCGCGTGCATCACGAGCTACATTCTCCGCTAGATTGCGAGAAATTGATCACTTGAGATTTTGAGCGCTGTTGATATAGCTGCACGTATTGGCTGTTTTGACATTATTAGGTCACTGTAATCTCCAGTGCCTGAAGACGAAAGTCTTTGAACAGTGCGTGTTGCTAGTGATGACTTACGGAACTGAGACATGGTTCACAATGGGACTCATAATCATAAGCATAAGGCGGTGATGAGTCACGCAACGTGCAATGGAAAGGGCTATGCTCGGAGTTTCTTTGCGCGATAGAATCGGAAATGAGGATATTCGCAGAAGAACCAAGGTAACCGACATAGCTCACAGGATTGCCCGTTTGAAGTGGCAATGGGCTGGGCTGGCCATGTAGCCCAGAGAATGGACGGCCGTTGGGGCAGCAAAGTCCTAGAGTGGCGAACACGTATAGGAAAGCGCAGCGTGGGTCCGCCCGACCCCACATGGAATACCTACTGTTTCTCTAGCTCTCAGCTTATCTGTCTAGACCGTTCAACGGAGAGCGAGACGTATCGTCAGCTGCCAGCGAATTTCAGATCGGTTATTCAGTCGGATCAGTCCTCATCAGGGACTAAAGGTGAGGTCAGACGAGCGTAATTTCGGTCGCGCCATATCACGTCACGTGATCACGTCATACCAAGTATGGCGCGACCAAAATAAACGTCTGGATTCACCCTAATGCCTTGATCACACGTACCGAGACAGTGGGCGAGACAGTGCTCTCGTCCCTGTCACACACAAGACAAACGGGCGAGACAGAGCACTGTCTCGCCCGTTTACTCGGTACGTGTGATCAAAAGGCATAAGAAGGAATTTCCATGTTTGTCGATCCTACGCCGCCTTGGCGCGTAACGGCGGAGATATTTGCCCACTAGGGCAACATTGGACGGTTTCACGGTTATTTATGTCTTACATGAACTACTCACCTTAACATATTAATCATTCATTCCGATATGATTAATCGCTTCAGGCTAAATTTAATAGCTATTGATCAATCTTTGCTATCGATAATTACTAAGCTTAATCGTGGATTTAACGTTCTAAAGTGCTATATATTAATAAATAAATATCGGACAACCTCACACAAATCAATCTAGTCCCACAGCAAGCTCTAGTAGGCTTATGTTATGTACTTGTACACTAGACGACGATATACATTATTCATATAAATACATAAGTACATACAAATAGCATCGGACCCAGGCATAAATATTCGAATTCATTACACAAATATTTGCCCTTGGTTTTTTTTACTGATGGGGAACGCTGGGAATCGAAATCGGTTCGGATATTAACAATTGAAGACCATTTTTGCCGTCGGGATTTTTTTAAATATACGATTACCTACATGTCATGGTTACAGATACACGAAACAATATTCTTTAAGTACAATTGGATTTTATTACTAGCTGAACTGATTTGTCAGTATAAAAGTTAATTAGTATAAGTTATTTCGTTACCCAGAAATAATTCTTAAAATAATAAATGAGAATCTTAATCGCTGACATTAGATTGAGTTTTATTGATAGAGTGATAAATGGTCAAACCATTACACGGTAATCTTTATTACATTACGCCCGTAACTGTCAGTTTACTTTGACTAATAAAAAAAATTGGGCAAGTGCGAGTCCGACTCGCGCATGAAGGGTTCCGTACCTATACATATATATAATCTATAACAAGTTTGTTGTATGGGAGCCCCCCTTAAATATTTATTTTATTTTATTTTTAGTGTTTGTTGTTATAGCGGCGATAGAAATACATCATCTGTGAAAATTTCAACTGTCTAGCTATCACCGTTCTTGAGATACAGCCTGGTGACAGACGGACGGACGGACAGCGAAGTCTCAGTAATAGGGTCCCGTTTTTACCCTTTGGGTACGGAACCGTAAAAAGAGAAATGAAATAAATGAAGGCCTTGTCGAAACGGCTGATCTACGTTTCGGGAGCCCCCAGTACCCTTACCATGAGTTGACGTGACCGTACTATTTAGCTTGCGACAGCGTAGACTATTTTAATGGAAAATTGTAGTTCACAAAGTAACCGCTAGGGGGCTGTACTATTCTCCATACAAATTGTTTACGCTGTCGCTAGCGATTACGGTCAAGTTGACTCATGGGTACTGGCTTACCTCTGTCAGAGAATCTCTCTGACTATACAAAGAGGTAACAGTAGAGGTAAAGATGTAATGGTCCTATTACCTGTTGGCTGAATGTATGTATGTATTTATGTATTTATTGTTTATTATATTTATGTATTTATTTGTTTTTTTTATGTATATATTATTATCATTTTCCGATTTTTGCACCGCCTAATAACAAAATCTTATTTTTTTCAAGTTCTCCACTACCCAAAGGTTGTCTGGAAGAGATCGCTCTTTAGCGATAAGACCGCCTGTTGTTTACCTCTAATTGTAATTTCTTGCATTGTATTTCTCCTGTATATTTTATGAGGTGTGCAATAAAGAGTACTTGTATTTGTATTTGTAACGCCGCCCAGCATGCTGGGGACCATGTCGCAGGCGGACCGTTTAGATGGGGTTATTTTTATGACCCTTTTTTTAGGGTTCCGTACCCAAAGGAAAACGGGACCCTATTACGGAGACTTCGCTGTCCGACCGTCCGTCTGTCACCAGGCTGTATCTCAAGAACGGTGATAGCTAGACAGTTGAAATTTTCACAGATGATGTATTTCTATTGCCGCTATAACAACAAATACTAAAAATATAATAAATATTTAAGGGGGGCTCCCATACAACAAACTTACAGATAATGGTACGGAACCCTTCGTGCGCGAGTCCCACTCGCACTTGGCCGATATTTTATTGTATTAAGGTAAGGTGGGGTCAGATTAACATACTTTATTGTCTATAGGGGTAAAACTGACAGTTACTTAGTTGTTGTCGAATATTTGTGTGATGAGATGAACTCGAATATTTGTGCCTGGATGTTATTTGTATTTCAGTAAGTATTTATCTATACAAGTAGGTATGTTTATCGTCGACTAGTGTTCATAAGAAAAACCTTAATTTATATTTAAGTATTGGACTGTTGCAGCCTTCTCCCGGTCTTAGTCTTATCCCTTACCTTATAGGTTATTTAGATTTAGGCTTTATATTCATCTGTTTAATCTTATTATAATATGGGAGACATGAAAAATCCACGTAAGTTGTTCGTTATTTTATTCATATCCATCTATTTGCATCACAGTTGTACCATAGACAAAATATCCTTACTCTATGGTTGTACAATATTAGTTAAAAAGGTATAATCACAATAAAATTAATAATACAGTAACTTATTATATTATGTAATAATGGTTTATTCGTTAAGAATTAACTTAGGTTTTTGGTTCACGACGCACTTTACACAGAAAGAACTGCAAAATGAATACGCAGTTATTTATTTTATTTAAGGACCCTGACATCTAGCGGCGCGTAGCCAAAACTTTAGTCTTGCTATTCGACACAAGATGTCGCTAGTAAGTGCAATCTTACTGTGAATTTTAGCGTCAATTTAGTCGCTCACAAAAAAACCCGTTTTAAAGTATAACAAATAAAAAAATAGGCAGACTCGATTTAAATAACACGCGAGCTCGATTTTACGGTCCAGCCGTAAGAAAAAAAGGAAAAATAATTATAAATGAAATTATGCTTAAAATAAAGAGCTTTATTCATTTCAACAAAGCTACATGGAAGATGAAAATCATCAGTGACTGCAACTACTAGTTTTTTATTTGAATATCATTAAAATAATATTTCAATCATTTAAAACACTGGATTGATTACTGAAAAAATATACTGGCAATAAATTTAATGAATATCATATCATTTGATTTTCTTTCAATGGTTATGTTATTAAAAAGACACTATGCTTTGTTTACATTTTAAATTCGGTTTAGCGACTCGCTCGCGTGCACTAAACAGTACATAAAACTACAAAGGAACATCCAGGTTAAGTATACGACGCTTCTTTTGTCCGTCTGTCTACTGCTTCGCTTTCTTCACCCTGTCTGGAATAAATAAAAATAATGATTGAAAATGTATGTATGTAATGAGAAGGCAATGACTGTGGAAGATGTAGTGAAATAAATAATTTGGGGTTACTTAACATTTCTCTGGCAAGGGTTATTTATTTATAAGGCATGGTAATGGTAAAACAATTTAAATTATTACTTTAATCATTACTTTAGGGTACCTAACTCATTATCTAGATACACCAAATTTGCACTTGTATGACTACTAAGTACATTAATCACTAAAATATTATTCTAAAATTAAACTTACTAAAATAATGTAGCTTGCTTAAACGTGACTTTAATTCGGCATCGTATCACAAGTCCGATTTTTGCCCATCTGTAACGTTTCGCCAAATTTACATTTGTCCAAACGAAATTTTTTGCTGAAGTTCCTGATATTTTTAGGGTTTTATAGATTTCGTTTTGAAGAACCCATGCCGTGAGGTTTCTTTTATCATTATTCTGAAATATTAACAGTTTTCGAATAAAAAAGCTTTCAGACAAAATGATAATTTGGCGAAACGTTACAGGTGGGAAACAAAACTTCGGACTTACGATAGGTAGTCCTTAAATTATTGGAGGGAGGTACCTCTAAAACATAGCTCAGAGGGATCATTAGTCAAAGCTATGGAAAATGCTTACAATATGAAGTCTATGGCTACTGGCAAATATTTGTACCAAGGGTACACAATGACTATGGGGACAGAACCCTTAGAAAACGAGTCCCATACTTGGTCAATAGCCGGAAGACATATAAGAACCTAAGCAGTAATCACAAGGGTTTAATACAATACAAAACAAGTGATTTTGTGGGTGTGGGCACCGGAGGTTTCACTTATAGGTATTGTTAATAGTTATTAGTAGATAGTATGTCGCACCCACTCACGGGACAATAGTGTCCCAGACCTTTGGGAGGCGTGCACGGAGCCGAAGCCAACGAGCAGAGGCCCTTTCGACAATTTAATGAAATGTAAGGGGTACACCATGCGGATGCTCCCCCTGCCTGTGTCATGGGACGCACACAGAGACAGCACCCGCTAGATGTAAGAACTATTGTGGTTGTATGGAGTCTAAACATGGTACTAGGCATGGTACATGGTAGATAGTATTATAATAAATGGCTTGTAATAATGGAGTTTATTTAAACTTACTGATGCTGGCAGGGTAAACGAAAGTCGTCGCTTCTTCACTGCCAAAGGCGTTAGTCGCGTGGCAAGTGAACTCGCCCATGTCACTCCACAACAGAGGCGAGATCACTAGCTCGCCTGAACGAAGCACCTGGAACAAAATGTTACTTATTTATTACATACATTTAAGTACATCGTAATTGAATTTGATAATTGAATGGAATAATATAACCTACTATAATTTAAATAATAAATAAATAAATATTTTATTAATCATACAAAACAAAATTTTATAATAGTGTCCTTGATAATATTATATAATTTATATAGCATCCAAGTACTTATAACAAATACAGAGGCAATATCATAATCACAGTTTTAAAATCAATAAATAAATATAAGATGTATATTTAGATTTATTTATAAAATGTCAATATAAATTACACTAAGTCAATTTACATGCACTTATACTATGATCGTCACATATATTAATACTAAGAGATAAAATATGATCACATAGATAATAAAACACCGGAATTAATTATAAAGCAGATAAAACAATTACATGTCATAATTTTAAACAAACTGAGATAAAAATGTCGAAGAAGCTCCTTAATGGATTCTCAAAATACAAAAATTAACACGGTAAATATTACTTATTAATTTTATTACACACATTTAGAGAGTTGCATTGACTATTTCATCTATGTACCTTCCTATGTACATTAGCGGAGTAAAAAAAACGTGTAATTATTTTACTCGTATAGTAATCTAAGTAAATATGATATTTTATTTAAGTAACACAACATAAGCTAGTAGTCTTGAAAAGTGTAACTTCTTTATGTTAGTCAATATATTTATACCGTCTACTCTTGTGTTTCTAAAAACTTGGTATTGAAAACAATAATTTTATTCCAGTATTACAAGGAACAGTGATGCATAGACAAAGATAAAGTTTAGAATTATTTAAATTATAGTGACAGTAATACTATTGCTGAAATTTAAGTATTATTATTATATATTTTTAATTAGGGATCAACATATATAATTAAGTTGTTTATTGTAAAACTTGAAAGGAATAAGTTTCTGTCAAACATGACATTTTAGTGGCAAGCTTTTATAGCCGACTGTACTGTTCTTTGGATATCCATCAAATGCTCACTGAGACGATTCTAAAGAGCCCAAGCTCGGTAGCATTGCTTTTTCTATTATAGAGTTCCTATGGCCACCTTCCGGCTCCATCATCAGATCAGCTCCATGGTACCATATTATTGTATTGTCATCAAAGTTAAGTGAGTATGAAAAATTTCAGCTCAATCGGTTGACGATATCTGCTTCAAAATTGAGTTGCAAGATTTCACCCGAACAAACATACTTTAAACATACCATGCAAGTTAAATAAAAGCTTTAAAAAAAGACGAATTGTCTTTCATGTTACATTAAGATTTACGCCCTCTATCGGCCAGTAGCACTAACCTTCATCCTAGGATCCTTCTTAACCGTGGCGCCCCGGCTGTTCTTCCACGCGACGTGCGGGCGCGGGTGCCCCCTCGCGTGGCACGGGAGCACCACGCTGCTGCCGATGAGGTCCATGAGCACCTTGTACGACACGAGGATCCGCGGCGCCAGCGGTATTAACCGGGCCCTGTCTAGTATTAAGTCGGTGCTGCCATCTGTGGGCGAGTAGAAAAAACTCTTTTATTGGAGCGGAGCGAGCGAAGCTCCCATGGATCGACTCGAATGGACTTTGTAACAATGCGCAGATCTCAGCGAGTTCTCAACCGATTTTAGAAATTTTTGTTTTAAAATGCACAAATAAAATTCGCTAGGTCGTGACGAAGAGAAAATTTCGAAAAAAAAAAAACCGCTCCAATCTATGGTGCAAGCTTAGCCGGTGGCTGACTCTGCATCGACCTAGTTAAATCTTAATTTATATCTAGCTGTAGATTTTAAGGGATAGAAAGATGAAGTAGGTAAGTATTGTGTAATGTTGTGTGGATGTTGTAAGGTAAATGATTCTTCTTTCATCTTCCGAAATGAATATTGAATCAGCTTTAGCCTCTGCTGAGTTGGGCGCAGCCAAAATGTCGAATTGTCGTGACAATTTGACAAACATGACAGTTTTTCCGGTGACAAATATTTTATGAAACGTATTGTCGAATTGTCAACTTGTCACCTAACCTGTCACTGACAATTGTAAGTTTTATGAAACAGGGCCCTGTACTAACCTGTGGTGTATACTACACTCGTGACGCGGACAGTTTTAGCGCCTGACGAAGCTACGCAAGTGTATTCGTCTCGCCCTTCGGTCCTGGTGACCAGTAGAGTGGACGACAGTCGCGCTAGAGAGGTGGGATTTGAGTCGAAAATCTCGTTGGATTCTTGGTCATACTGGAAAAAAAGACAACATTGTTTTTTTTTAACCAGGCCTTTTTTCGAAACAATCAAATAGTATATAATATCACAATTTTTAAAAGTAAGTTTCCAAAAAGCGGAGAAATAATTTCTGAAATTTGTGGAAAGTATCACAGGAATTGAAAAGAATAATGCAATTAAGTAGTAGTTTTTCTAAACGAATGTTGAGAAATTTCCATGAAGGAACATCCACATATTTGGAAACTTTCGCATTCTCGCAGATTCATGTAAATACTAGGTGCACCGCGCGGTGTTACCCGCTCATCCCACGGGAACACCAAATCTTTCGGGATAAAAAGTAGCCTATGAGTTAATCCAGGCTTTCAGCTACCTTCATAACAAAATTTATCAAAACTGGTCTAGCCGTTTGACCGTGAGGAAGTAACCAACATACACATAAATACACTCACAAACTTTCGCCTTTATAATATTAGTGTGTTTAACCCGCGGCACTCTAAAGCATATATGAAATGAAGCGACTGGCTAATTCGATGCTTCAGCTAGTGGCTTTGATAGAACAATTGGTAGTTACCTCGTACACGGGCTGGTTATTTTTGAACCAACGCACGGCCGGCGCGGGCGCAGCGAACGCCTCGCAAGTGAGCGCCACGGTGGTGCCCCGTTGGTGCGCCACGAGCGACGCGGGCGCCTGAGTTAGCGCCAGGAATGGGCGGGGTGCTGCCCGGTGGGATAATACTGGAACGAGATGCATTTTATGATGGTATTATTATCATTGTAGTTTTATAAAATAAATAAATATAAGACAACCTCACAGAAATCGATCTAGGTCCAAATTAAGCTCAAGAAGGCTTGTGTTATGGGTACTAGACGACGATATACATACTTAACTTATATAGATAAATATATACTTAAATACAAAGCACAACCATGACCCCAGCACAAATATTCCTGTTCATCACACAAATATTCGCTGGCCGGGATTCGAACCCGGGACCGCCAGCTCAGTAGGCAAGTGCTTACAAACTGAGCCAACCGCGTCGTCGAATTTATTATTATGATATACTTGAGTGAATTTAATGATTATTATTTAATTTTATGTTTCTATTGAATATCAATGCATGTAAATTAACTTAGGATAATTTATAATGTCATTTGTTACTATGAAATTAATTAATCTAAATCTATTATTTATTTCGGTCACCAGGCCTTCTTCCGACATGATCAAATAAAGGTAAAAAAAAAATATCACTACATTTTTAAATTCTCGAATATATCCCAATTTATGATTAAAAAATCAATTTCAAAAGTTTCCCATTCTAAAAGAGCGTAGGTGACAAGTAATTGGTCATCATCATCATCATCATCAGCCAAAAGACGTCCACTGCTGGACATAGGCCTCCCCAGAGAACGCCACCATGACCGGTCCTGCGCCTCCCGCATCCAGCGACCTTCACCAGGTCATCAGTCCACCTTTGGGGGCTACCCTCGCTGCGTCACCCGGTGCGTGGTCGCCACTCAACTCGAACTCGATGGCCCCAGCGGCCGTCGGTTTTACGAGCGAGTAGGTCACAGCACAGTAAATCATACAGTCGCGGACTATTAGTAAGACAGATTTAGTATGGACATTGTACACTATTCTTTTTGTAGGCTATGCTTATTTACTAAACAGGATTAGTAAAAATGTATAATCTTTAAGAGACCTTATTCCTTTTAAAATGCTGATTGTTTTAGACATTTTTCTCCATAATCAAACATGTTTCTTAACATATTATTGATGTTACTATCTACAACAGGGCTATTGGGATTTATTGTTATATATTTGAAACCTTCGGTTTGAATTTTTCATTGATAATTTTTGTTTCAAAAACTACTCGAAGTTGACAAAATTTACGCGGAAAACTAGTTTTTTCAACTTATTTTTGACTGCACGCAATGCAAGCATGAAATAGCTATGTTACTACCTAGAACTCGGCGAAAACTAACTATTATTCACTTCAAAAAGTTGTTCACAATTATGAACTATTTGTCATAATATGTAATTAGTTTAATTAGTTATAACACAAATGTATCATGTAATTGTTTTAAGTATTATTTACGAAAAAATGACTTACTGTTGAGTTTCTTTCGGCTTTCTTCTCAACAGCGGTCTCCTCTTTCGAAATGCCGGTAGATTCACAATCTGACTTGTAAAAGTGCCCCTGTGGCCTACTTACTGAATAAATTATTTCATTTCATTTCATTTCATTTATGAAAAAAATAATTAAAAGTAATAAGGTCTCTTAATACTTCAGACGTAGTTTTTTTACGAAATAAAAAAGTTCAATAATTATACATTTTGAGAAAAGGAAGTAACAAAATACAAAACCGAATTCAGTACACTCCGACCACGTTGTCTTCCAATTCGTGGTCTCCAGTTAAAAATCTCCACATTGCTTCAAGCTGTCCATTACCATATGCATTGATTTGATGTCTTTGTTGCATTGTATGGCTGTCAGTGGAAATTGAATTGCAAACTCGTTACCACGAGGAAGCCTGGGCCTGTTGTATAATACATCGGATACTGAATGTTTATCAGTTCGTCGTCCCTTTAAATTATCCCTAAAGATATCCTTTGTTTAAGGAATAATATTCTGCATATTTTCAGAAAAAGTGTGCAAACCACTTGTTGGCTCATAATTATAAATTTATCCTTTTACATTTTGGATGAATGTATGATTTATGTGTGTATATGTATTAATTGTTTATTCTATTTATATATTTATTTGTTTTTCGATATCCATACTAGTCCATACTAGTAGTATTATAAATGCGAAAGTGTGTCTGTCTGTCTGTCTGTCTGTCTGTTACCTCTTCACGCTTAAACCGCTGAATCGATTTTGATGAAATTTGGCATGGAGATAGTTTAAGATCCGAGGAAGGACATAGGATAGTTTTCATCCTGGAAATTATCCCTAAAAAGATTGAAAAGTGAGTAAGTAATTCATGATGACATTGATGACCCTGTAGAAAATGTAATGATTAGACCAAAAGCACAATTGCTCTTACATTTGCTTAGGCGCTTTTAATAATCCCTTTTATTAATTAAGGTGATTAGGTGGATATCTATCGTGTTGTACGAGGTTGCTTCCATACTTCCAAGTTCCACGCGGACGTAGTTGCGGGCAAAAGCTAGTAATATTATACCTTAATTCCCTAAAAAGCGTTACTGTTAGAAGAAAATATTATTAGTAAACTGAAATTGTGAAGATACTCACAATTAGGTTGGATATGGTTATCTAGTTCTAGCAGACGCATGTGTTTGTTGACGTTCGCTGCGCGCGCGCACGCCACCAGCGCTAGGACCACGAGAGCGAACATCGTAGTTGAGATTCGAGACCTGGGGACAATGGAAGCATAATTTTAAACCATGAATACAAAGATCAAAGCTTAAAGAAAAATTTAAAAAGGAGCTACCTGGTGGAAGGGACCGGGAATCGAACCCGGTACCTCTGGGTTACCGGTCCAGCGCGTTAGCCACTTCGCTACCTTCGCTCCACGTAGACCTGACGAATTTTTCCTTATGCTTTGTGTGTCGATCCTTGCATTGTTTATTTGAAAGGTTTTTACACCTTAGCGACCTCTATGTGAATACGTTAATATTCACATCTTACTGCACCACTTTGCAGCGGTGAACGAGCAAGCGAGAGAGGGCGCTGTTAGTTTTATAAATTTTATGAAACATGTAATTTCGTTTTTTTTTTATAAAATGAAATGAAATAATTTGTTCAGTAAGTAAGCCACAAGGGCACTTACAAGTCAGATTGTGAATCTACCGGCATTTCGCAAGAGGAGACCGCTGTTGAGAAGAAAACCGAAAGAAACTTGAAAGATATCGATACACTACAATTTGTATATTAAACCATTGATACAAAGATCAAGAGAAATTGAAATGAGTTATCCGGTGGGAAACCGGGAATCAAACCCGGTACCTCTGGATAGAGATTTTTCCCTGCTGACCTATTTGGAGTGATCATCCGGTGTAACTTTCTAACAACAAAATTGTTAAATCAATTCAAAAATAATCAATCCATACTAATATTATAAATGCGAAAGTGTGTCTGTCTGTCTGTCTGTCTGTTACCTCTTCACGCTTAAACCGCTGAACCGACTTAGATGAAATTTGGTATGGGGATAGTTTGAGACCCGGGAAAGGACATAGGATACTTTTCATCCCGAATAAATTTAGTGTTCCCGTGGGATGAGCGGGTAACACCGCGGGGCACAACTAGTTCAAAAATCATCTAAATCTGACAAAGACCCATTTATTTTAAATAAATGGGTCCTTGTCAGATTTAGATGCGCGTCTTTCCTGTGGATATTGGCAAAATTAAGGATTCCAGGGCCTAATTTTCTGATTAAATGCCTGTGAGAATAAAGAACGTTCTTTGTTCTATAATCCGATGTAATAGCAACATAACCTAGATTCAGACAAGCTCTTAACTTTTGACCGCCGAAGGGACAATTTTGTTTTTTGAACTGATCACACTAATACTATAAAGCCGAAAGTTTGTGAGTGCGTTAGTTACTTCTTCACGTTCAAACTTGAGCAATAAAATTCGCCATGGAGGTAGCTGACACCCTGGATTAACACCTAGGCTACTTTTCACCCCGTAAAAAAATTGTGTTCCCGTGGGAGGTATCAGCTTTATTCGTCCCATTCGCTTTTCGTTCAATTCTTATATCGTCATTCTTGTTTCATCGTGTTCGCTATCTGTCCCTATCTTTCTAAGTCCAAATCAGTAACTTGTCTCATTCTTATTAAGTCTTATTCGTTGTTCGTCACCGTCTTCCTTGGACTCATTCTTCATTCTTCCTTTTAGATTTTTGTCTCATTCACTTATTTGCCTCAATTTTTCCGGATCGTTCGATGCTAGTCACAATTGTTATTAGTCTCTTTCGTTTTTAGTCCAATTCTAAGTTTGTTACTTTCGTTTTTCGTCACCATCGATATTTTCTATCTTAGTGAATAAAACGTGTATCTTACGAGACGAGTAGCGAACGTACCCAAAGAAGAACAAGACGATTTGCCAGTAACGCCAAAATAAGAGAGAGACGAATAACGAATGTGACTAAAGATAAAGTGTGAATGATACTAAAAACGTATGGGACAAACAACAACATAGTCCTAGGAAGATCGTGACGAAAAACGAATACGACTTAATAAGAATGAGATAAGTTATATAATTGGACTCAGGAAGATAGGAACAGATGGCGAACACGACGAATTAAGAATGAGTGACGAATGCAGAATGAGACTTTGACAGAATAAGAGTTGAACGAAAAACGAATGGGACGAATAAAGCTGATACCCCGTGGGATGAGCGGGGAACACCGCGCTAGTTAAAAATAAAGCATGTTGTATAATGATGTAATAGCTTGCTTTCTTTACGTCTAAATTAGCGAAATCAAGAAAAACGCAGCTATTACACTTGAAAGATAATGGTTGCACTAACCACATAGGAGAGTTCTGTAATGATTCTCGGAAAATAGCAGTTAAACGCCAAAGTGATATAGTTGTCATAATACAAAGTAGTTGCTAAGGCTGTGGTTTTAGCGGCAGCGGGCCTTCATGCAAGCTTTCGAAGCATTTAGCACTTGTGTACAGTCCGACCAAAAAGACTAGAAATTAAAAAGTGGCAATACTGTAGTGTCTTATATTGATTAGAAAGGGAGGCTGTATTGCCACTGTACATTTCTGTACTGTACATTTGGCGTGCGGACGATTTTTGAGGATGTCAATCGATTCTATTTTTTATTAGGATCAAATGTCTATATAGGACTAACTACACTTAGACTGCTCTAAAAGTCAGAAATTACCGTCAAAGTTCAGCATTCCTACAGAGCACTACAAACGCTCCATATAAATGGCCTACCTACATAAGACATCATCTGTGGATTAGGTATTTGTATGGAGAAATAAGTATTTTTGTCATTTTCACCGTGAAAAAGTGCGTTGTCATACAATTATTGTTTTTTTAATTTATGAGAATTCTGAAGACAATTTTAAAATTTCTTTTGGATAAAAAAAAAATCATAAAATTTTCGTTTAGGTAGGTCAAATATTTCAAAAAATATATTTTTTTGTATTTTTTTACTTTTTGACCCCCCCTCACCCCTGGTGATATTTGGTGTTTTTCTTTGTTACCCCCTCCCCCTCACAACCTCACGTGTATTTTGTTTTCGCCTGAATTTTGAAAATAAGCTCGCTATTTTGAAATATTTACCAAGTGAAGATTTATTGTTAACGAAACCGAGTAAAAGTATCTGCTCATGTAGTAGATTATTTTCTTAGAAAAATATACGTGAGGTCTCCTTACCCTTCCCTCCCCCAACGTGATCTGTCGTGATTTTTTCGTGACCCCCTCTCCTCCTATCCAACCTTGCGTGATTTGTGCACAAGCCCTAATGTGACCTTCAAATTTTCTAATACTAAACCATTGATACAAAGATCAAAGCACAAAGAAAAATTTAAACCTGCCGGAAAAGACTGGGAATCGAACCCGGTACCTCTAGATTACCGGTCCAGTGTGTTCCCTAGGACGTGTAGTGGACCAAGCTGAAACGAAGAAGCCTCGCTCGGTCAGTCAACAAAATGAAGGCCTTATTTTTGTAGCAATTTTCTTCCATCGTTAAAAATTCATACATCTTTTTTTCATTACGATGGTTACAATTACGTACTTTACTGAAAGAGAATTTATGATTTTCCTTTACAATTGAAATTATTTTAGTCGACGTTGGTAATTGTTTTTCAAAGGAAATATTTTTTAATTATCAGAGGTATTTCAATATGTATTTCATCGTATTTATGTATATATTTATGTATTAATAGTAATAGTTAAGTAATTATTCTTTCTGAAAAAAATACTGACTGTTGAGTTTCTTTCGGCGTTTCTTCTCAACAGTGGTCTCCTCTTGTGAAATGCCGGTATACTCAGACATGTAAAGTGCCCTTGTGGCAAACGTGCAGAATACAGTTAATTAGTTCATTACCTATGTAAACTATCTAGTATCTATTGTATCTATCTAGTATCTTTTTGTATATGTGTATAGTTTTGGATTTAAGTTTCAATATCTGTAAAGGTGTAATCAGTAGTTTTCAGCAACTTTGCTCTACCATTTTCATAATTATTTTTCGTTTACTCTCTATCCTAAGATTGTCTGGAAGAGATCGTTTTTTAGCGATAGGACCGCCTGTTGTTACCAACTTTAATGTATTTTTATTTCTTTATCTATTATTAATATCTTGAGAAGAAATACGAAAATTTAAAAAAGTGTGTCTAATTTCGTATATTTTTCAAATAAAATTACAATACAACACAACAATATTATATTGCACTCCAATAAAAAATTACAAAAGGAAAAAACAAGACTTATTAATAACGGTAGACAACAGACGGTCTTATCGGTAAAAAGCGATCTTTTCCAGAGAACCTAGGTAGTGAAATTGATTAAATTATAAACTGGTAAAGTTTTGTGGTGACTCTAACAAGGTGGACTGACGACCTTGTTGGGATCGCGGATATAAATTGGATGAGGGCGGTGCAAGACCGATCTTTGAGGGGGTCTTTGGAGGAGGCCTTTGTCCAGTAGTGGACGACTGATATGATGATGTAATAGCATTTTTAGTATACTATGAATAGTAATTAACTTTAATTCACTACTTGGAAGAAAAATCGGACACTTGAAACAACATCGGGAAAAAGAGAGTAGGTCCATTTAATCTATGACAAAGTTACTTAAGTATAGATTAATGTATAAACTATATATTATATTTGTTATAATAGATTATTATAAACCGGTAAAACTAATTATTACGGACAACAGAAATATGCAGATATGTGACACATAACATCGTTAGATAGTTACGTTTATTATGTAATAATTATTACTATTTGATTACATAAATATCAATCACGTATTAAGAGTTAATTGATTTAAAAATATAATCTCCGTTGAAACGTGTGAGAATGTCAGTATATTTTATGTAAAAAGTCATTAAAACAGCTAATGATAAAGGCATTAAATGTGTCATATTCTGGCATGCGTTAAGAATACAGAGGAATTCGTATTGTAAATAACTTCGTAGCAAACAAATTGTAACCCAAAACCTTAATTTTAGCAAGATCTTAAAATGATCGCGGCACTTAAACACGAATCTAATTCAAAACAGTACCTTTTAAAAATCCGGCACAAAAATCACAGCACAAATTCAAATTCAAATTTCGAACGTAAGTTTTTTAAATGGTTGTGATCACTCGGTCGGTTAGCACGAAATGGACCAGTCCATATCGACTCTCTATTTATATGGCCGCCAAAGACGTTCGAATTTTAAATGGCTTAACGCACACCCTGGACGCTCCAATTGCATTCAAATTGCGATACGGGTTGAATCTAGAAATAATTTTCACACCAATCAGAAAGCGTTAAGTCAACATTTGGAAATTCAAGGAATAAATGAATGAAAATATCAATTTGGAAATTAAACCGATTAGTTAAAACTTAAAAATGGGAACGGAATTTGTATTAATGTAGTTTCCTAACTTGTCCTACCATTTTCCTGATTTAAAGAAGTAAAGCTATATTATTACACAATAAGTGAACAGCAATTATTATTATAGTTTTAATTTTTTTTTTTTATCATTTTATAATATTTTATTAGAGAAAAAACAACATAAAATTAAAAGTATAAAACTAAACCTTAACAAACTTAAATTATGATCTAATTAAACCTAACTTAAACTATTGGGGACCTAAACTATATGTACATATATCCCCTATGTCGCTACCATTAGGTAGGGTGCCCATAAGGCTGGCCGCAGTTTTAAATGGTGTTCCTGAATAAACTATCTAACTGGCTATGTTCGAAAAGAAAAAAAAAACATTGAAACTTTTGCACTTCTGATTACTTTTAAATTTATCGAATTTCTTTTTTTTTTTAATTTCAGGTCTTTATCTATTACGGTGGAAAAGAGACAGCCGTGTGAGAGAAGGATGGACGAACAGACAACAGAGGCTTAGTAATAGGGTCCCGTTAGCACCCTTTGCATACGGAACCCTGAAAAGGGAAACGAAATACTGCCAACTAATTTTTTCGATAATCTTTTTAATTTGTATGACAGACGAATGTCATTAAAAACGTCAAATTAAGCCCCTGTTATTAAAGTGAAGATTCGTTACAAGAAGCCTCTTCAGTCTCAACTTGAAGAAATTCAATGGGGAGACTGGGGGGTTTTGAAACAGAGCTCAGTTGAAATTGACATCAATTTCATTGATCTGAATCCGTTAGCGAAGGTAGGATGCGCACTGAGGGGCCCGCGGGCGATTGAGAGCGTTTAAACAGAATTGTATCCCTTATACGTTGTTTCCCTGTGTATTGTATTGTTGCTGATTCGCTAAAGGATTTAGATACCGAGAAATTGACGTTATTTCAAGTCAGCTCTGATTCAAACTCCTCGGTCTCCCCTAATAAGTGCAATTTCCGTCTTGAATATCGTTACATTTGATCAATGAATACTATTCAATACTCACATGTGTTGCATGACTACGGAAATTCCGCGGCGTAGTAAAAGATACCGATTATCTTATCTTATCATTTAGCGAGGGAACCCTTTACTACACCCTCTTTTGCGTCGTTATAAGTCTGTTCCGAGTGATACTTATGCGATAGCACATCACTACATAGTATAAAACAACTAGCGACCCGCCCCGGCTTCGCACGGGTGCAATGCTGATCAATTATGCATGTATTATACGTATAAACCTTCCTCTTGAATTACTCTATCTATTAAAAAAAACCGTATCAAAATCCGTTGCGTAGTTTTAAGTTTGCGTAGTTTGGGATTATTTGGTTAAATTTGAAACCTACAGTTTGAATTTTTCATTGATAATTTTGTTTCAAAAACTACTCGAAATTTACAAAATTCACTTGGAAAATTAGTTTTTTCAACTTATTATGAAATTATCAATATGCTAGTCATAATATGAAAAAAAGGTTTTTTAAAAGGAATAATTTAAGGCCTCTTAACCGCTTTTGGTTTTATGTGTGCGTGTCTACGAAAGGTTAACGCGCTGGCCCGGCAATCCAGAGGTACCGGGTTCGAATCCCGGTCTCTTCCACCTTTTCGTTTAAAAAAAACTGTAGAATTGAGAACTTCCTTCTTTTTTGAAGTCGGTCGAAAATAGATTATATGAGCCGGTTTTCACGCATCGGCCTTCGTGTCATGACGTCCAGCTATCGCTTCTTTGGTCTGCCATGGGGTCGAGGAGGAAGTTACATTCAGGGAATCATCAGCCCGTATCAGTCCACTGCTGGACATAGGCCTCTGAAATGAAATGAAATGAAATAATTTATTCAGTAAGTAGGCCACAGGGGCACTTTTACAATTCAGATTGTGAATCTACCGGCATTTCGCAAGGGGAGACCGCTGTTGAGAAGAAAGCCGAAAGAAACTCAACAGTAAGTCATTTTTTCGTGAATAATACTTAAAACAATTACAATGATTACATTTGTGTTATAACTAATTACACTGGTACACGTAAAGGAGATGTATAGATACTCCAAATCAATGTTAAGTAGGAACACTAAAATAAAATTTTAACGATAAATTCATAATATTAAATATACCCAGAGATGTATATAAAGTCTCTGGGTGTCATAACATGCAATAAAATATAATTACTTAATTAATTTAATTCCACAGAGATGTATAAGGTCTCTAGGCGTCAACGTGAATAATTTACAATAGAAAATAATTATTAAACCTTCATTTCTTAGAGATGTATATGGTCTCTAGGCGTCATTACATGCAATAAAATATTTTAAAATTATTAAATTTCTCAGAGATGTATAAAGTCTCCGAGTGTCATATTACACTAATACTCTCCCATGGCACGCCAGTGAGCTCGATTTTCAGCTTTCCTCTTCCAGTTACCCACTGTCCTACGAATGTCGTCGCTCCACCTTGTTACAGGGCGCCCTGCACTACGTTTACCGATTCATGGCCTCCTCCAGAACTCGTTTTCCTCAGTGGTCATCGGCTCTACGACAGATATGACCAGTCCACTGCCAATTCAGCCTGCTGAATCATCATCATCATCATCTCAGCCATAGGACGTCCACTGCTGAACATAGGCCTCCCCTTTGGAATTCCATATATACCGGTTGGAAGCGACCTGCATCCTGCCTTCCGGCGACCTTTATAAGGTCATCTATCCATCTTGTAGGTGGACGTTCTACGCTGCGCTTGCTGGTCCGAGGTCTCCACTCGAGCACTTTTCGGCCCCATCGGCCATCTGCTCTGCGTGCTATGTGGCCTGCCCATTGCCACTTCAACTTGCTAATCCGGTGAGCTATATCGGTCACTTTAGTTCGTCTACGGATTTCCTCATTTCTGATTCGATCACGTAGAGACACCCCGAGCATAGCCCTCTCCATTGCTCGTTGAGCGACTTTGAGTTTTGAGATGGGGCCGATAGTGAAAGACCACGTAATACGCCTGCTGAATAAGCTGTGCTATTCAGGGGAATACTTTAAATCTATCACACTAATAGTATAAAGGTTTGTGAATGTGTTTATGTGTATGTTTGTTACTTCTTCACACTCATACGGCTGGACCAATTTTTATAAATTTTGGTATGAAGGTAGCTGACACCCTGGATTAACACTTAGGCTACTTTTCATCCCGAAAAAATGTATTGTTCCCGTGGGATGAGTGGGTAACACCGTGCGCTAGTATCTACATATAAGAGCTACCGACTGCGCTATTAGTGCAGACTTCTGGCTGAAGGGTGTTGTGTTTCGGCAGTTCCGGGGCAATCTGCCGAATCCTGCGCCAGATCAGACGACGCAACGGAGCCACGCTGTTACGTCGCCTTAAATCAAGCTAGTTTTTTCTTTAAATGTAACTTTGTAGTTCACAGTGCGTTTAATTACTGTAATACTGTGTAACTAAATAAATGAATTTCTCGAACGATTTTCATGAACCAACACGGGCGTCCTCCCAATTGGACCACCGAATCAGATGTCAGAGCCATTGAATTAGGACGCCCGTGTTGGCCCGGAAAGCCGTTGGAAACGCACGCAGGTTCGAATCCTGTCCGAATCATTAAGTTTTTCAATGATCGCTTCATTTGTAAACATTTAGTTTACGTTAGCAGACGTTACTGCTTTAATAAAAATAAGTGATTTTCATGGAATCATGTGAGTAGGTAGGATGGCCCCTGACTAGCTGGACGGACGACCTGTAGGAGTCGATGGATGCGGTCTACACGTCGCACTTTGTGGCGAGCTATAGAGGCCTATGTTAAGCATTTGACTGTCTGTCAGTCTGTGGCTGAGATGGACCTAGGTTCGCAAGTAAACGTAAGTGTATAAAATCTTTTCACCGAATATTTGTTTTGAAATTTCACATAATGGCGAAAAATTTCAACAATATCGGAATAAACTCGTGATAGGTCACAGAATCTTCAGTTTCAAGCTTTTCTGTGTGAGATTCGGATATTTGTGTTTGTTGAATAAATTTTTTTTTGATAAGAGGCCTTATCTTTTTAAATGTATTTTTTTCATTATGACAAATATATTGATAATTTTAACCAACTTTTTAACGTGAATAATACTTTTCCTTAAGTTCTAAATAGTAACATAGTTATTTCGTTGCGTGCAATCGAAAATAAGTTGAAAGAGCCAGTTTCTTGGGAGAATATTGTCAATTTCGAGTAGTTTTTGAAACAAAAATTATCAATGAAAAATTCAAACTGTACGTTTTAAAATTATACCAATAAATTGCAATAGCCCTGTTCTAAGTAGTAGCATTGATAATATGTTAAGAAACATGTTTGATCATAGAGAAAAATGTCTAAATCAATCAGCATTTTTGAACGGATAAGGAGCCTTAAAATTTATATTTAAATCGAACGAGAAAAGCGGCGCCCGCGCCGATTTTAGTATGGGTTCGATTAACGCTGAGACTGTTTGAAATTCAGTTGAATCTGGAAACACGGGCCTCGGGGTGGCATCCGATGTTCTAGAACTTTTACTGGAAAATACCTATATACATTTTATGAAACATACTAATTTTTTAGGGTTCCGTAACCAAAGGGTAAAAACGGGACCCTATTACTGAGACTTGAGAGATTAGGTGTCCATCCGTCTGTCACCAGGCTGTATCTCAAGAACGGTGATAGCTAGACAGCTGAAATTTTCACAGATGATGTATTTCTATTGCCGCTATAACAACAAATACTAAAAATAAAATAAAATAAATATTTAAGGGGGCTCCCATACAACAAACTTGTTATAGATTATGGTACTTAACCCTTCATTCGCGAGGCGGACTCGCACTAGCCCATTTTTTTACAAAGATATCAAAGCTCAAAGTAAGATTGAAATGAGTTACCTGGGGCACGAGACCGGGAATCGAACCCGGTACCTCTGGATTGCCGGTCCAGTGCGTCAACCACTTCGCTACCCGAACTCCAACCAACCTTTCTAATTTTTCCTTATGCTCCGTGTGTCGATCTTTGCATTGTTTATTTGAAAGGTCTCGTCCCCCACGTAACTCATTTAAATTTTTCTTTAAGCTTTGATATATTTGTATAGAATTCTAGATTAATGAAATAATGAAATAATAATGAAATAATGAACTTTATTCTGCAAGTAGGCCACAAGGGCACTTTTACATGTCTGAGTCTACCGGCATTTCACAAGAGGAGACCACTGTTGAGAAGAAACGCCGAAAGAAACTCAACAGTCAGTCATTTTTTCATAAAGGATAAGTACTTAACTATTACAGTAATATGAATTATGAACTTAACTATACGTAGTTCTCGAAGAAAACATTGAAAACCATTTTTTCTATGAGGGGTCATGATTCCAGGAAAATCTCAATAGCGTGATGCAGGATCGTCATTTTGTTTTGTATGGGCGCGCGGCGCCGTGCCAGCCTGGCGCCATCTGTTTTCATAATTTCCTTTGTCCTCGCATCACGTCGAAACGGCTGCACGGATTTTAACCAATTTCGGTACAGGGATAGCTGGACATCCAAAGAGGGTTCTCCTATAATTTTTCAACCACGAGTCAAAAAATTATGGAAAAATTCATGAAAATGAGCCCTTATAAGTTTCAATGAAAACTATATTTATAACAACATTGTTAAAGTAAATAATGACACAAAGGTAAATTAAGAAAAAAAAAAAAAAGAAAAAAAAAAAAAAGAAAAAAAAAAAAAAAAAAAAAAGAAAAATTGAATGCGATCTACTACAATCGAAGCGGGATTTGAAACCGCGACCTCTGCGTATGCACGCGCAGATGTGCCAAATTTTTGTGGCTAAAACGCGAGTACGGGAGCTCTTACTATCATGGACGTATGATCAAGCTGAAGAAGCTTTGAGTTAAAGCACTGCTCACGTTCTTCTCGCTCCTTGCTCACTTACACTCACACTCACACTCACAGACAATCAAACAAATTTTAATGAACATTATTTATTATCACGCCCTAAATGTATTTATCATAGTATTGTTCATTTGTAAGTTTTATGATGTGTATGATACGACTTCCACGATAAAGGCTATGCCTAGCGTGGAAGTCACTGTTACATTATGTTAAATGTAGAAATGTTTCTTTTGGTAAAATAAAAATTATTCTATTCTTAATTCTTATTCTATATTGAATAAAATCGGTCGAGCTGTTTTTGAGTTATCACAAAATTTCATAAATTTCTTTTAAATTACGTAAGTGCCGCGCGGTGTCCTTATAATTTGAACGTTACACATATTAGTTAAGTGCCATACTGTAATAAGTAATTACAGTTACTTTGGCGTTTACGACCTTTTTATAGAGCTTGTTGAAAACCGCTGTTTTAAGCCCGTCTATTGTGAAGGTTGGGCAACTACGGAACCCTACACTAAGCGTGGCCCGACATGCTCATGGCCGGTTTTTTTTGAAGTTATCATTTTACCACCTGGTTAGAGTCCTTGGACTTACAAATGGCACTCAGTCGGTTCAAGGCAACTTCCACAATCTCGAATATCATCGAACGTGGTAATTTGTCTATTTAAGAGGCCTTATTCCTTTTAAAATTTATGTTTTTACTATGAAAAATGTATCGATTATTCAACCAACTTTTTAAAGTGAATAATACTTTTCCCCGAGTTCTAGGTACGTGTACGTAGCTATTTCATGCTTCCATTGCGTGCAGTTATAGATTAGTTGAAAAAAATAATTTTCTGCGTGAATTTTGTCAATTTTGAGTAGTTTTTGAAACAAACATTATTGATCATAGAGAAAAAAATCTAAAACAATTAGCATTTTAAAAGGAATAAGGCGTCTCAAAAAAATTATTGGGCTCCGTACCTCAAAAGAAAGAATAATGTTTCTTAAAGCTTATTAAATTACTCAAAGCTTCTTTTATAATATGTACAGTATAAAAGAAAAATAAATCCCCAAAAGCAAATATTACATGCCTCCTTTTTTCAGCCGATTGAAAAAAAAATCGTAGGTACCTACATTCACGGGGGTACATTCAAAAATCACGATCGCTTCCTTTGTGTGACGAAAGTTAGTCATACCAAATGGGTTACTTTCGTCATAAAAAGGAATCAATCAAGTTTGGTTTAAATTAAAGCCCTTAACTAATATGTACTTAAATTTTTTTTGCAATCGACCCGGTAATATTATTTAATACGACAGGAACCAGACAAACAAAGAAATTGAATTTTAAATGCTCATTGCGCAACAGAATTCCATGTAATCCATATTATTATAATTCACTTGTACCATGAGTTTACAGTGACCGTTCTCGCTAGTGACTGCGTCAAACGATTTGTATGGAGAATTGTAGTTCTACAAAGTAACCGTTAGGGGCACTGTACTATTCTCCATACAAATAGTTTACGCTGTCGCTAGTGAGTCCGGTCACATCAACTCATGGTAAGGGTACTGAAACGTGATGTGAATATTTTTTTTTTGTTATCCTTGACCGAATCTGATTGGAATTTATATTTTTAGGGGTCGTGTTTTTTAACATAAATAAATAAATAAATAAATATCAGACAACCTCACACAAATCGATCTAGTCCCAAATTAAGCTCAAGAAGGCTTGTGTTATGGGTACTAGACGACGATATACATACTTATATAGATAAATATCGAGGCGTATGCTGAGGATACCCTGGACCGCCATGCGCACCAATGTGTCGATCCTTTCCCAGCTTCGTGTCCAAACCCGCCTATCCACAATCTGCCAGCAGCGTATATTGACCTATTTCGGCCACATAATGAGGAGGGAAGATGAAAGCCTTGAAAAGCTGATCATTGTTGGGAACACGGAGGGCAAACGAGCCCGGGGACGGTCCCCAACCAGATGGACCGATCAAGTGAAGGGCCCTTCCTCAGCCAAGTTTTGCTCGGTCATCAGAGATGCGATGAACAGGCACCGGTGGAGGCAGATCATAAAAACTAGGTGTAGAGCATCTATATCCACCGATGACCACGATCCTCAGTCATGAGGGAGCGACCACAGAGAGAGATAGATAAATATAATACTTAAATACATAGGAACAACCATGACCCAAGCACAAATAATCGAGTTCATCACACAAATATTTGCCCTGGCCGGGATTCGAACCCGGGACCGCCGCTCAGTAGGCAGGTGCTTGCAAACTGAGCCAACCGCGTCGTCCAACATAGTTGTTACGATATACTATCAAATATGTTTCTTAACATATTGTCAATGTTACTAGTAATACAAACTAAAGAGATAAAACTAAAGAACTAAAATCTAAAATAAATTAAATTAAGCTAAAATAAATCCACCAAACTGTGCCCCCGCGGCATGGTCCCGAAGACGCTGGCAGCATTTCCTCGATGAGTCGCAATGCTGATGCGTTGTGCGAGGAAGCTGCCAGCTCTTCGGTCACCAGAAGACTCAATGAGCCTTTTACTGAGGTCATTCATCAGTTTGTGGGCACTGGGACCCCACGGACCTAGTCTCGACCCCAAAAGGAACAAAATTATTATTATTCATATACTTATATACGTTTCTACGACATAATCGAAACAATTCAGGCATTATCAGTTATTTATTAAAAAATCCCAGGGTTCCCGGAAAGTGCACGCATGATTTTGACGTCTAGTGTCAAATTATTCGTGCATCAAAAACCACGGGGTATGTTATTAAACAAACAATAGGCGTGTAGACTTTTTTTGTAAATGTCAATCGATTCTGTTTTAAATTGGGATCAAATGTCGATATCAGACTAAATACATTTAGAGTGCTCTAAGAGTCAGAAGTTCGACATTCCTACGGAGCGCTGAAAACGCTCCATACAAATGGCGAGCGGCCCGGAAAGGTAACGATATGGAAAAATAACTAAGTTAATCCTATTTTGACTGTGAAAAAAGTTTAAGTACATAATTAGGGTAAATCGCCAATTACTGGCCACCGTTCAATAACTAGCCACCTTATACTAAAAATTTACTATGTCTACCTACAAACTGAACTCATTTTAGTATAACGTGACCAGTTATTGAAGTTTGGCCAGTAATTAACACCTTATACTAAAATGTATTATGTTTGTAAGTGAACAGAGTTCATTTTTAGTATGAGGTGGCCAATTATTGAACGGTGGCCAGTAATTGGCGATTTACCCTATTGTTTTGTTGAATTATGAGGATCATAGTCACAATAAAAACTATCTTATTGTTTTTGCAAAGGAAAGCATTTTACTTTTAAACGTAAACGTATGCAAAGCTTCCAAATTCATATCCATGATAAGAGCATTGCTTTTCAAATACTGCCCAAGTGAATAAAAAGTTTATTTTCCGTAGCTTTAGCAATAATGTGATACAGCACGTGTCGTATCACGAGCAATTTTGTCGCATTTGTCACCAAAACTGTGTTTAAGATTTGAAATTCTGAATGATATCATAAGCACTTTGGAATAAAAAAACGAGGCTAATAGAAAACAGTATTCGATTTGTAAGTAGGCCTTTATAGTAGGTTGGGATTACGTTTTCCCTTATTAAATTTTACACATTAAGTTAGGAGGTTAATCGATGAATATTCAACTCGGCTGAACAGCGTTCGGGACGCTGCGTCATAATTTTCTCGTCGAAAATACCCCAGTGCCTTAAGACTAGTCTTTGAACAGTGCGTGTTGCCAGTGATGACTTAAGGAACTGAGACATGGTCGTTCACAATGGGACTCATAAGGCGGCTAAGAGTCACAACGTGCAATGGAAAGGGCTATGCTCGGAGTTTCTTTGCTCGATGGAATCAGAAATGAGGATATCCGCAGAAGAACCAGCGTAACCGATATAGCTCACTAGATTGCACCGTTGAAGCGGTCATGTAGCCCGGAGAATGGATGGCCGTTGGGGCAGCAACGTCCTAGAGTGGCGACCAGGAAAGGAAAGCGCAGCGTGGGACGGCCCCCGACTAGATGAACGGATGACCCCGTGAGGGTAGCGGGGTTGTGGCCTATGTTCAGCAGTGGGTGTCTGTGGCTGATAGAGAGATATAAATTTTACACACTTTAGAAAATTGACATTTTCATATACAATCTTCTATATATCGTTGTCGTTGTGGTGAATCAGTTGACCCGCTGGGTCATCATGGACTATCCTGTGGCAGAAGCGCAGGTCACGCCCCCCGTCATGCCAGCCTGAATGACATCATCCGTCGGGCCTTAGCCAGCGTGGGAGCGCCGGCTGTTTTAGAACCGACCGGCCTCGCTCGCGATGACGGTAAGAGACCCGATGGTATGTCATGGAAGATGGGAAGGCCGCTGGTCTGGGACGCGACCTGTGCCGATACTCTGGCGCTGTCCCATCTTCATGGCACTGTAGTAAAGGCTGGCTCGGCTGCCAATTTGGCCGAACTCCTCAAGCGGCGCAAATATGCAAACATAAATAGCGGATGCATATTTGAGCGGTTTGGGTTGAGACTCTGGGGCCCTAGGGTGAAAGCGTATTTAAGTTGGGCTCCCATATACAACAAACGTGATCGGTTGCGCTAACTTTGCGGCGCTATAAATACCAGGTGCAAACTTAACCCGGCCAGTTAAGATGGGAAGTGATCGTACGGAACCCTCGGTGCGCGAGTCCGACTCGAAGTTGGCCGGTTTTTTTTAGGTATTTTGAATACTCTAGCTGGTTTTTATCGTTTGTCTGAGTCACTGGAGACTTTAAGAAACAACCAGGTTCTTTGGGTTCGGGTTGTGTCTTAAAATATTCAGGTAACGACCAACCAGAACCCTCTTTTGCTCTTTCTATAACCATCTGGAGATTCGCAGCTACCTACTTCAAGTCTATTTCTGCTGACCCGACATATCTTCATCAGCCGGACGGCAATATAAACATTAAACAACTTCGATCGATCGCAGAAATCTTTCGCCGCACCTAAACTATTTACTAGAAAAAATAATAAACAGAATCCACCTAATAAATTGCGAGTGTTTTTGTTAGAGTCTGCTAAATGTGTTGAACGTAGGTAGTTTAGGGGTTAAAAACCTTTGACGTCTAAACATACTGTATTATATTAAGCTTAAAAAAAATGTTAACCTCACAAAATATCTTTCAAGAAAAGATTAATTAAACCATTGATACAAAGATCAAAGCACAAAAGAAAAAAATGCATAAGCTGGCGGGTGAGACCAGGAATCGAACCCGGTACCTCTGGATTACCGGTCAAGCGTTTTAACCTCTCCACTCTCTATCTCTTTCTTTGTATCAATGGTTTAATATAAAAATTGTGTTGTGTATCCACATTACGAAATAATGAGACATTTCATGTTTCAAAAATACATACAAGGTAAGGGTAAGACATGTCATGTTTTTTCATCCCACGCCATTTTGCAGATTTTTAATGGTACATTAGTACCACAAAATAAATTAATAAATTATTATTATACTGCCAACGACATACTTTGGTAACAGCATGACTAGCATAACTTTGACACGCGACTCATGTCGCGCGAGATAGTATCATCCGTCACTATCTCATAGTACTGTACAGATGGAGACAGGTAGTATATCTCGCGCGAGAGAGTCGCGTGTCAAAATTATGCTAGCCGTGCTGTCGTTGAAACTCAGTGAATGTCACTGATGTAAAAAAATTGATAATAATTTGCATTATTAAACGTCAGTTAGCAACTTGTCAAGCATTTGTCATTGTTAACCAAATTCAAAGCATTGTTTTCCGGAAAGCTGCTCAATCCTTCGTTCTTCTTGCGAAATAAATGATGGATCCTATTGAAAAAAACTTGGCTTTCATTACTGTGGACAGTTTTGGCTTTATTATGCTAAAACTACTTGAAATTTGCGGAATAATTAGTGCTGTTTCCTCTTTGTTTACATCAGTGTCTGTTATATACAGCGTGTATATTTGATATAGCCGCAAATTGAATCCAGACGGACATTTCAGTGCTACAGTCCGATATTTATAACAATCATTAATTTAGCGTTAACTGCAATAGCGTAATTAATTTTCGAAAATTTTCTGAGCAGCAATGTATGGTGTATTTATTACTATTGACAGTTGTCACATCACGATGTTAAGTGTCAAGAAACAACAACAAACAAATACATTGCGTGCTGAATTATTTTATATGGGAAAAAAATGTTCAATTTTTTTAATAATTTACGGTGTAATATATTAATAAATTCCTATACTAAGCCCGTAAAGTTTGCGGTAATATCAAATATACACGCTGTATATTTACTGACTTTCAACGTCAATTACCGAAAAAATAGTCGTTGCGAGGCCTTATTCCTTTTAAAATGTATTTCATACTATAACAAATATATAGATAATTTCAACCAACTTTTTGAAGCGATACTTTTCCCCAAGTTCTAGGTAGTAACTTTTCATGCTTTCATTGCGTGGAGTCGAAAATTAGTTGAAAAAACTATTTTTCCGCGTGAATTTTGTAAATTTTGAGTTGTTTTTGAAACAAAAATTATCAATGAAAAATTCAAACCGTAGGTTTTAAATATATACCAATAAATCCCAATAGCCCTGTTCTAGGTAGTAAAAATAATATGTTAAGAAACATTATTGATTATAGAGAAAAATTTCTAAAACAATCAGTATTTTAAAAGGAGCAAGGCCTCTTAACAGTAAAATAAAGTAACACTAAAAATCCGCAATACGGGGGTTAAAAACCAATTTGTCGGGCTATAATTATAAATGCCTTTGTTTGTCTGTTTTCAGCTCTCGGTATGCGCTAGTTTCTAGAAATTGAGCTATGTTTTCAAACATCAGCTTAATGCGAATTCTAAATGGGAATAACTGTGAATCGCCACTTTGGTATTTTGATGGAGTGATTATATTGTTTGCTGTAGTGAAATGCCTGAAAGGGAATGAACAACAATGCTTGAAATACTTGAACGTCTATGTGACGTCCTGCCTTTCTTCTTAGTTCCAGTTTTAGAACCTACGGAAGCTAGCCACTTGTACTCTAATATTATTAAACTATCGTGAGACATCTTTAATAATTATAATAAACGGCATGCACGCATCTGTCCTTGAGTAAGAGCTCCATATGAGTTCGGAACATGTCGGGCCGTTTCTGACAATTTTAACGTGAGTTTAAACGGTTTTTAGTAACGTGAACTCTTACGATTTATACACATATGTATTTAAACTTCTATATTATTATATATTTGTATTGAAATCAGTTTTTTGTGAAGGAGGGTTATCATTTCAGGAGAAATCTATCATCTGTTTGTTCTCTCATCACGCCGAAACGGTTAGTTAGATTTTAATCAATTTTAGTACAGAGATAGCTGATGGACATCCAAATATGGTTATATTACCTATACTTTTTACCCGACTATGGAAAGGGAAAGTTTTAAGTCTGTCTGTTACCTCTTCACGCTTAAACCGCTGAATCGATTTTGATGAAATTTGGCATGGAGAAAGTTTAAGATCCGAGGAAGGACATAGGATAGTTGTCATCCTGGAAATCGTCCCTAAAAAGATTGAAAAGTGAGTAAGTAATTCATGATGAAATTGATGACCCTGTAGGAAATGTAATGATTAGACCAAAAGCACAATTGCTCTTACATTTGCTTAGGCGCTTTTAATAATCCCTTTTATTAATTAAGGTGATTAGGTGGATATATCTATCGTGTTGTACGAGGTTGCTTCCATACTTCCAAGTTCCACGCGGACGTAGTCGCGGGCAAAAGCTAGTAAATAATAATTGATTTGGAGAGAATGGAGAGACAATAAGACATCTATATTTAAAGCCTCAGGCTCAGTGACAAAATATAGAGGGCGGCTTATAATTACATAAAGACAATAAGCCAATATTCTGCCGAATATTAAGTTTCATTACTGAGGAATTTGTATCCAAGCGAAAATCCCTATTTGAACCTACATATACGTAAGCTGTTATTATAGTCTTATATGAAATAAAGAGGATGTGTTGCTATGCGAACAAATTAGCTAGCTAATTTCTATCTATCAGCCGCAGGCGTTTACTGCAGAACATAGGTCTCTCCTATAGCTCGCCACAAAGTGCGATCAAGTGCAGATCACATGCGACGACTCCTGGCTACTCTCACGGTCATCGCGTCTAGTCTAGGGCCGTCCCACGTTGCGCTTTCTTATACGTAGTCGCCTCTCCAGGACTTTGCTGCCTCAACGGTCTCTTGGCTACATGGCTCACCCATTGCCACTTCAATTGCCACTGCGTGTATGTCAGTTACCTTGGCTTGTGCATACCTACACTGCCCTGACTAGGGGTTCAGAAATGGTACGTCCCGCATAAAAAAAATCCTAGTGTCAACTTTACTCACATTGCGTCTCACACTAGCACGCGTCCCATCTTGCCTCATTCTCAATCTTACCTGCCTAAATTCCTTTTCATTGGTCTTACACAAGAATGCGTTATTTTACGACCCCCTGAGATGGCGCCATTTTAACAATAGACGGGTGCGGATGACGCAATAGAGGGTAAAAATCGGTCAGTTTGAACCCCATTTTGCATCCCCAAGTTACTCATTCATCCCTTTTTTTTGGCACATTATTAGCGTAACGGAAAAATCTATTGTTTGTACAAACATTTAAATTTATAATTAATGGGATACTTACAAGGATAGCATCCAAATGAAAATTGGTAATAGTGTAATAGATAACGAATTTAAAAATATGTATTTTTAGGAGTTCCAATTATTATTATAATTGTCACTCTAGGCCGTAAAATGGGATTTTCGGCCGATGTAGAGAAAATCTTACTTCCTGGCTAGGGCAAGACACAAAACTTTAGACAAAACAAGGACGGTAATTCGTTAAGCTCTAGATCGCATATTTATGGCCCTTACCTTCGGTTTGGGCCACAATCACCCACATTTGGGACATTCACGAATTCATCACGGTAACTTGGATGTTCTAAATATTACTGAATGACAATAGTCAATACATATATAAATGTTCTTTATCGCAGATGTAATTATTAGTGGCTCGAACCGAAGGTGAGGGCCATTCATATGCGATCTGGGGCTTTACTAATTACCGCCCGTGTTTTGTCAAAAGTTTTACGTCTTCCCTTGACCAAGAAGTGAGATTTTTATAATTACCTATAAATAAATAATAAATAAATAAACAATAAATATCGGACTCTCACACAAATCGATCTAGTCCCAAATTAAACTCAAGAAGGCTTGTGTTATGGGTACCTACTAGACGACGATATACGTACTTATATAGATAAATATATACTTAAATACATAGAACAACCATGACCCAAGCACAAATATTCGAGTTCAACCCACAAATATTTGCCCTGACCGGGATTCGAACCCGGGACCGCCGGCTCAGTAGGCAGGTGTCTACAAACCGAGCCAAACGCGTCGTCAAGTTACCTATGTCAACATAGAATCCTACGGGGCTACTCACTTGACCTAAAAACGTAAGTACTAATAATTACACCTAATAACGTTAGATCTAATTTTCATTAGCCCTAATATTGTTATAATTATTTTTTTTATGTCATAAAACATAACATCAAGCTATGTAAGTAATTATTCCTCGGGAATGGAATTCCAAAAGTCCCACAGGAAATTCTCACGGCTATGACTAACTTATCCCTAGCAATGTCTTCTACGTATCCATATACATTAAAAACTGACAAATTACTTCGAAAAAGATAACATTAAAATAAGCATAAAGTCGTTTAAAATAAGGTTTACTTTTAAATAAGCATTAAAATGGAATAAATGAGCTTTGAAAAGTAACTCCGTAACGATTACTTGTTTCTATGAGGAAAATACCGCTACAATTATTATCAAAAGCTATTCAACTTTAATACTTTAAATATAAGGTATTTAATATAAATACTCTTTGGTACGACTAGTTGGGTCTATGGTTTATAGACAGAAAGACAAATTTGTTCATTTTATTAATGGAATAACGTTCATTTTAGAGTAAATATCGAGTATGATCAAGTTTCTGAACGATATAAGTCAAGAAGTCTTGTTTTGAGCTTTATTCATAGAAAACTAGGTACAATTTTGTGTGTGGCATTACAATGTACGTTAATAGACTAGTCGTCAAACTGTCTGTCCGTGGACAAAGTCACGTAGCTAACTAAACTTATTCACAAAATAAGGGCTTAAGTGTATGAAAAACTGAAATACACATAAGACTTTTTGACGTATCTGCTTCTACTGCTACTACGTTTATAAAAAGGTACTAAGAGTATTAGAAATTGGAATGAACTTAAGACCTTTTAGCGTATTTGTATGCACAATTTGTGTGTCATTGGCGATCAAATTGCATGTGATGTGATGCACGCACGCAATTGGCCTGAGGTTAACTGGAATAAACCGCGGGATTAAGTTCGACTTTGCACCCAGTTACTTTGTAAGAATATTGATTAAAAGTACCTACATCGGCCTGTGGAGGAAAATTTGTGGAATGAACCAGAGACTTGAACGTTATTAACCTACACTATTATATTAATTTTTTATACGGGAATATTAAATTTTTCGGGAATAAAAGAAGCTTATGTGTTAAACTAGAAGTCAGCTACCTTCACACCAAAATTTACCAAAATTGGTCTAGCCGTTTGGGCGTGAAGAAGTAACAAACATACACATAAACACACTACTTTCGCTTTTATAATATTAGTGTAATAAACAAAAATAAATATATAAATATCAGACTGAGGTTGTCTTTGTCTCACACAATCTATTCAAATTAAGCTCAAGAAGGCTTGTGTTACCTATGGGTACTAGACGACGAATAGATACTTATACAGAGATAAATATACTTATAAATATATACATAAAACATTCATAAGCACAAATCATCACACAAATATTTGCCCTGGCCGGGATTCGAACCCGGGACCGCTTCAGTAGGCAGGTGCAATACAATCTGCGCCAACCGGGTCATCATAATCTAAGTAAATATAATAAAATTCTAAAATTGTATTGAAAGTCCCGATCTTGTTTCTTAGTTTCTTTTGGCCCAGGCTCCTTAGTATGATATTATCACAAGGCCACAAACTAAATTTAATTTGCAGCATCTTATTTTCCGTGCACTATTTTACAGTAGTGGAATTGGTCCAATCACACAAGTCTTTTATGGGAGTCGGCAGAAAGTGAACTAAAAAAAATGCTCTAGTGTATAAAACTAGTCATAACTCACTAGGCCGGGAATCGAACGGGCTGACCGTTTTTTGCCGGGCGTTGCGTCATGCCGCTATTACGGCGCGACACGTGTTTCCTGCGCTACGGTGGCCGCACGTTTAGTGGTGACTTGGGCCAATCCTGAAATATTTTTGACTATAGGGCATTTTCCAGATACTTTTATGGCAAATGTTCTAAGTAGAATTACCACGGTTTAGTTCACGAAGGAAGAAAAAGATCATAGCCCTTTTTTATTACTTCCGTGTAAAAAATATCACATAAGTCCACCGCCTTCAATCAATCAATTTATTTATATCAAGATTAAACATTAAGTTGGGTTCGGTCGGTGTTGTCTACCAGATATGCGGCTATTATCGCTATTATAGGAGAACAGATATGGTCGGCAATCATCCTCAAAATATATAGGTAATTAAGTATAGGCGGTCCCGGGTTCGAATCCCGGTCAGGGCAAATATTTGTGTGGTGAACTCGAATATTTGTGCTTGTGTCATGGTTGTTCTATTTATTAAGTATATATTTATCTATATAAGTATGTATGTCATCGTCTAGTACCCATAACACAAGCCTTCTTGAACATAATTTGGAACTAAATCGATTTGTGTGATGTTGTTTGATATTTATTTATTTATAGATAGATAGTTTTCTATATAAAAGATGACATAGTTATAAAAAATATTAAAAATATAAATACTACTTGATTTTGGAACGTTTCAAACAGCAAAGCCTGATTAGTTTATCTAGATGTGTACATTGACACACCTTTTCACAACGCTGTAGCACACATTATTTAAGTATATTTATTATACTGATAAACGAAATCCAAGCTCATGATACTGTCACACCTTTTCCACGTTTGTAATCGTAATAGTATCTCATATTACAATCACGATCCCACGCTCTTTACATGTGAAACATTCACATTAAAATTAAAACAAACAGGTATATTGTATATTATACTTTAATCTTGGCAGCGATAAGCACTACAATATTTAAGATTACAGTAACATTTAAAATCAAGGTCTAAGATCACGGAACGAAATTGTGATTTGAAATGAATATTCTAGTTTTTAGGGTTCCGTACCTAAAGGGTAAAAACGCGACCCTATTACCAAGCCACCGCTGTCCGTGTGTCCGTCTGTCACCAGGCTGTATTTCGTGAACCGTGACAGCTAGACAGTTGAAATTTGTACAGATGATGTATTTTTATTGTACGAAAGAATCTATAATCATAAATAAAGAATAACCTATTCACAAAATTTCATGTGAGAAATGCGACCTGCAGGCGAGAACATTTTCGCTCATTCGTCCAAAAATTACTAAAAAAAATTCATCCCATACTTAATATCTTATCTTTATTAGGTGATAAGAGTTTTATTTTTATCCTCTGAAACATTTTAAAGAGAAACCCCAGCCATGTACAAACACGCGTTTTATGTCTGGACCTAAATTGATTTCTTATCGTTGGAGTCTAGATTACGCCTGATTAGACGTTATCTTTAATTGGCATAGTCTTTACTTATCGAAACTGCCATATAAGGATCCTCTGCCTTTTCGCTGAATTCTTTTTCGTCGAATGTTTAATTCGCAGAAGTTTCATATGGTAAGTAGAAAGCGTTTTTTCTATGAAACCGTAAAATATTTGGGATTGTTATAAAAAATCTAGCCTAACCTAAATGTATATAGGATGATAGTAAAATTTATGAAAAATGTATGACTACAGGGAATAAAAGTTCTGCTTGTACCCATCACATATCACAAGCCGTCTTGAGGTTAATTCGGGACTATATCGATTTTTGCAAGGTTGTCTGATATTTATTTATCATGGGCTACGAAAGAAACGGGGAAGCTTCGCTCGCTCTGTCAATAAATAAATAAATAACGTCTCCTTTAGCTTCCGAACGCATGGTCACCGCAGCCCATTCATTCAACTAGGAATGCGCGACTACCGAGAAAAGATCGCGCCACTATAAGATAGTCCGGCCTAAGATTGCAAGTTTGTGTGTACCAGGAAGTGGAACTCGGTGGAACGGTCCTGCGTGAATTTTGTCGAATTCGAGTAGTTTTAGAAACAAAAATTATCAACGATAAATTCAATTTGAAGGTTTTAAATATATACCAATAAATCGCAAAACCGTATTCTAAATAGTAGAAAGTAACATTAATAATACGTTAAGAAACATGATTGATCATAGAGAAAATTATCTAAAACAATCAGCACATCTCAAAGGATAAGGAGCCTTAACGCATTCGCTACCGCATAGTGCTACGGGCTACGCTCGTAGCCGATAACATGGGAAAAACCGTATGTAGCGAAAACTTACTACGAGCAGAGCGCCCGGCTACCGGGTTGTTGGTGTCGAAAGTGTTAATAAAGAAAGTCTCCTTCAGTTTCCGAACGCGTGGTCACCGGAGCTCATTCATTCGACTAGGAATGCGCGACTACCGAGAAAAGATCACGCCACTATAAGATAAGATAATCGTCCGGCCTATGAGACAGACCTAACCTAACCTAATCTATAGGTTGACATTTTGAATATTTCAAAAAAATGTATGAGTTTCAAGAAAAAAATTGTCTATGAAAAAAATCATTCGGTGAAATGTGTTTATCTAAAACAAGAGGATCCCACCAAATAATAACACTCCAAAAATGTGGTCGCACTGGTCCAAACTCCACTTCCTGGTACATATAAACTTGCAACCCACAAAAAAAGAAAGAGACTGTCTCATAGGCCGGACGATTATCCTCGCTCTGTCAATAAATGACAAACGCGGCGCAGACTGCAGCACCTGCCTACTGAGCCGGCGGTCCCGGGTTCGAATCCCGGCTGGGGAAAATATTTATGTGATGAACTCGAATATGTTGTTCTTGGGTCATGGATGTTGTCTATATAATGTATTTATGTATTATGTATATCGTTGTCTAGTACCCATAGTACAAGCATTGCTTAGTTTGGGACTAGGTCGATTTGTGTAAGATTATTTTTATTTGGCACTTCTATTCTTTACAGCAACAAATTACGCGAATGATTACTTTTACAAACTCACTGACTCATACACACACACGGACTTCCGAGCCATTAAATCATACAAATGACAGGACAGGTCAACACCCGCTCGAGGCACTTGAGCTTACGTCAATTCACAGGTCACAGGTTCAATGCCGTGTTATGCAATCGCATAGAACAATTTACTTATTAGGCCGATTCGGTTAAAAGGAGTATCCGTTAGATAGCTACGGAATTGCAGGTTTCTGATGACAGACACAGGATAGAAGATAAGGTATTATTATACTTTAGCGATGTATCTATCTATCAGCCACAGAAGTTCACACTGGAAATAAACTAAAAAAAAAATCGCACTTGCTCGTAAATAAAGGGTTTACATACTAGAAAACAGGGTGGCTAGTCGTATATTACGCCCCAGGGCAGTAAGTAATTTTGGTATCAACTACTATTTATTACTTTTATTTAATTTCCTCCAAAGTGTGATGAAAAACGTCGTACGTGACTCTGGTGTAAAGGAATTCCAAACTCGTGTCATTAAAGCCCTCGCTTTCGGCTTCGGCCTTCTAATAGACACTCGTTTGTAATTCCTTACTTTACCACCCTTGTTATGTAATCTACTAATAATACCCCTGACACAAGTAGTTGGGCATCATAACACTCTCATTTAATGAGTGATATAGAAAATGCTACTAAAGCTGAACCTAACTACAAAATTTGGAATTCTTAGCTTCAATATTGACTGAGATCTTGTCACTTGTTCCAATTAAAGCTGAATATCTTGGAAACTACTGGCCCTATTTCCACCAAACATAGCTGAGAACCATCTCGACGGACACGTCTTTCGATAAAAAAAAACGCACTCAAATTGATCCCACCGTTTGGGAGCTATGATGCTACAAACTGACACACAGATACACATGTAAAACTTGCAACACCCCTTTATTTTTCGTCGGGGTTTAAAAAATATATCTCAGCTAGTTTTTCTCCCCTTCATGTATAAACGGAGACTGTTGAAGTGACCTTGAGCTAGGACACACCGGCAGACAGTCTGATGCAATCTAAGGCTAGACTAGCTCATAATTAGTGTCTGTCCGTATGACCTAGATGTGACTGAATTCCTGAGGAGAAATTTGGTCTAACAATTGCTTTTAAAATTTTATACAATTATTGTTTTGTTAAATCCAAAAGTAATTTAAGTATAGTGGTCACGGCGCTGAGTACAATTTCATATCTTTTGGCGTCGAGACCCTGGGTCCGTGGGGCCCCAGCGCTTTAAGCCTCTTCAAAGATATTTCGAAGAGGCTTATTGATGTTACTGGTGACCGGAGAGCTGGCGGTTTCCTCGCTCAAAGAATCAGTTTGGCGATTCAGCGAGGAAATGCTGCCAGCATCTTCGGCAATATGCCGCAGGGCCATTTTTAGATTTAGTTTAATTTTAGTGTTTTCTTGTTTAGTTTAATTTTTAATTTTTAGGTTTAGTTTTATTGTACTTTAATCATATAGGTAATATGTTATTTTTTGTATTTTATTTTTGACCCATAATAAATATAAAGTAATTTTGACACACTAAAAATGTTTATGAGCGTTTTATATGCCAACAAACTGTCCTCAGATTGGCAGAATATTATCTCTTTACACACCACCAAAATACAAAGAAGTGAAAAAGAAATTAAAAAAAAATACGTCGCCCGATGTACGTCCTTGAAAGTGTTGCCTAATTTATTGTCATAATATCGATAAGTTTCCCAACCTGCCTTTTATTATATGCACTTAATTCACCATGCATTCCGAAGTTTGCTTATTCCTTCTATACTTGAAATTACTTATATTGATTTAAACAACGATTTTCACACATTACTATAACAAAACGGGCACTTACAATTACATAATGAAATGATATAAAATAAAAAATAAATAAAATAAATATCAAGGGACAATCTTACACAAATCGACCTAGTCCCAAAATAAGCAAAGCTTGTCCTATAGGTACTAGACGACGACATACATGATATATAAAATACATATATAGATAACATTCATGACCCAGGAACAAATATTCGAGTTCATCACACAAATATTTACTTTATTCTGCAAATAGGCCAAAATAACACTTTTACACGCCTGAGTCTACCGACATTGCACAAGAGGAGACCACTGTTGAGAAGAAACTACAAAAATACACCACTAACCGGAAAATGCAGCGTGGCTGATAAGATCGACCGTTGACCTTGTTATGTGGAAGTATGTTTCCTGGAAGTCTTTAAGCGAGACCTATTCAGCAATGTTTGAAATCACTACACTGTATTCACCGCTATAAAGGCCCGTACACACAGGTAAGGCTACGCGCACAATGGCGAGATTAGGGCGAGACATTTCTTTTATACACAGCTGTGACTCACGAGGTTCTCAAACTGTAACCGGTTCAGTTACGGTTAAGTTTGAGAACTTGAACTTGGTATAGCTTAACAAGCGTCGGTCCGACCCAGGAATAGTGGCGCTACAAACCGCTTTCATATGGCAATAATGTGCATACGTCATTTATTTGCATTATTAAACGTCAGTAGAGATTCGTCACGGATTTGACATTAACCAAATTCAAAGCATTGTTTTCCGGAATGCTGCTCAATCTTTCGTTCTTCTTGCGAAATAAATACTGAATCCTATTGGAACAAACTTGATTTTCATCACTGTGGATAGTTTTGGCTTTATTATGCAAAAAGAACTTGAAATTTAGTCCTGCTTCCTCATTGTTTACATCAGTGACTTTTTTTTATTAGCTGGGGATGCTTAGCTACCCGTAGGTATACCAAAATTTTTTGAAAACAGTCCGGCCGTTTAGGCTTGATCAAAGGACAAAGATTGAATTTTACAAGCTTTTATTTAACTTGCATTGTATGTATGTATGTATGTAAGTATGTTTGTTCGGGTGGAATCTTGCAACTCAATTTTGAAGCAGATATCGTCAACCGATTGAGCTGAAATTTTGCATTCTTACTTAACTTTGATGACAATACAATAATATGGTACCATGGGGCTGATCTGATGATGGAGCCGGAAGGTGGCCATAGGAACTCTATAATAGAAAAAAAACAATCCTAGCGAGCTAGGGCTCTTTAGAATAGTCTCAGCGAGCATTTGATTGATATCCAAAGAAAAGTACAGTCGGCTATAAAAGCTTGTCACTAAAATGAAATTTTTGACAGAAACTTATTTATAATCTCATAATATTAAATAATATTAAAATATAACTACGGAACGGCTTTACACGTCGTAAAAGTCGAATATCGCTCGACATGTTTCAAATCGGTTGGCAATTCATCGTCAGGAGAGCCGATCAGTCGCGGCTGGCAGCCAACCGAGTACTGTGTCGATTTTCGACTTTTACGACGTGAGTAAACTCGTTTCGTAAATATTTTAATATGATATAACATTATAAACCACCTATTGTCTACCATTTATAAATTAAGGTTTCAATTGTAACATTTTTCTTGTTGGTGTGCAATAAAGAATTATTGTATTGTATTGTATAAACGAGGTTTTTATTTCTTAGGTAAATCCTAATAAGACGAGCCGACGATCTGACCAGGAATGCAGGAAACGATTGGATACTCTTTAGATATATTTACTTGGGTGCGCTACTCTGAAGATCATTTGTCTGGGCGGAAGCATCCGTATAAAAAAACACTTCGCTGATGACTTATCTCTGGCAAAGTACCAACGGAATTCTCAGAGCATTAGCAGAGATATATACAGGGTGGAAAATTTCCACAGACTGGGCTGACAGGACTGTGTCATCTGAGTGATTTACAATCGACCTAATTGTAAAGCTGGATTTTGAAGTAAAAAAAGTCATTAAAATAATATATTTTAATATTAAAAGATAGTAGGGTTGATATGTGCAGATTTTTACACTAATGTTTAACAAACTGTATCTCAAAAATGGATAGAAATATATACATAGTTCATTGGTGAAAAATTAAGTAAGTACTCAGTCTGAATAATTCCCTGATTGCTTAAAAGTCCCTCGAGCTGTTCCACCCTGTATAACTGTCATCTATTTAAAAAAGAGATATGACTGTCATCTATAAAAAAAGAAGTATGAATGCCATCTTTTTAAAAGAGAGATGACTTCACGCTCACACCGCTGGATCATTTTTTTTTTATAGTGATATGAAGGTAAGGCGACTTTTTATCCCAAAAAAATTGGTGTTCCCGTGGGATGAGCGGGTAACACCGCGCGGTGCAGTGTGTCTTACATAGGTACTAGAACAATGTCTCATAAAACGAGATGATGGTTTTTTTTTGCCTGTGAAAACTTTGAGAATCTGAATAGGGGATGCGACTGATGTTGAATAATACAACCATGGAAATGAATACAACACAGTGTAGTTATACGAATGAAATTAGCTCAATCCATGTCCATACTAATATTATAAATGCGAAAGTGTGTCTGTCTGTCTGTTATCTCCTCACGCTTTAACCGCTGAATCGATTTTGATGAATTTGGCATGGATATAGTTTAAGATCCGAGGAAGTAATTCATGATGACATTGATGACCCTGTAGGAAATGTCATTATTAGACCAAAAACACAATTGCTTTTACATTTGCTTAGGCGCTTTTAATAATCCCTTTTATTAATTAAGGTGATTAGGTGGATATGGATATCTATCGTGTTGTACGAGGTTGCTTCCATACTTACAAGTTCCACGCGGACGTAGTCGCGGGCAAAAGCTAGTATGTCATAAATCAAAGCGTTCTTCTTTAGCGACCCCTAAAACAGAATAAAAAAAATAAATAAAAAATCAGTGACGTTTTTTCGGGTCCTAGAACAGAATGAGCGGGTGAGAGTACGGGGTTAGAAAATAAGCAACACCCTAATGAGTATCTCGTATTACTTGCCTCAAATTAACGTCTTCCATTTTTCATTCGTGACTGTCAAGGCCCCAGGTTCGATTCCCGTCTCTAGTATTTCTGTTTTTGTTATTATTCCATCGCTTTTGTTCCTTAATCTTATCAAAACGGAAGTTAATTCACAAGTGGTCGCATGAATGGAACTAGGTTTCATTTGGTTTCATTCATAAGTGGATTTGTAAACCGATTTAGAAAAAAACAATACTATTGTTGATTTACGTAAAGTTGGGTTAGGTTAAGTAAGTATTACGTGACCGCAGATTTTTAGGATTCCGTACCCATAGGGTAAAAACGGGACCCTATTACTGAGACTTCGCTGTCCGTCCGTCCGTCTGTCACCAGGCTGTATCTCAAGAACGGTGATAGCTAGACAGTTGAAATTTTCACAGATGATGTATTTCTATTGCCGCTATAACAACTAATACTAAAAATAAAATAAAATAAATATTTGAGGGGGGCTCCCATACAACAAACTTGTTTTATGGTACGGAACCCTTCATGCGAGAGTCGGACTCGCACTTGCCCAATTTTATTTTACATAATGAAACTTCTATTACATTCTAAAATGTTTATTATCAATTCATTAAAAAAAGTAAAAAGTATTTATTTTCTCCACCACATAGTATACAGTTTATATACAGTAAGTTATGGTATTTTTCTTATGAATAGGTATACAACTAGTGCGGTGGAGACTGGTGCCCGAACTAGGGGGAACCTGTATGTCAGGTACCTAAGTACACTTTTATAATACACTAAAACTAAAATTACACTAATATTATAAACGCGAAAGTTCGTGAGTGTGTTTATGTGTATGTTTGTTACTTTTTCACGCTCAAACGGCTGAACCAATTTTGATAAATTTTGGTATCAAGATAGCTGACAGCCTGGATTAACACATAGGCTACGTTTTATCCCGATAAGATGTAGTGTATCCGTGGGATGAGCGGGTAACACCGCGCGGCACAGCTAGTCAATAAGAAGTAAAACTAAAAGGTTTTATGAACAGTTCCGCAAGGTATCTGGCTCAGAAGTCCCTAGAATACTAGCGGAGTTACCGCGCTGTATCGCCAGGGAGATCCTTAGAGCAAGTATTCGCCGGAGCGGGGGTCCATGCCTCAGTCTCTCAACCTTCACACCACCTCGATAAACTCCTTAGCTGAGAACTGTTCCAGAGGAATTTCCTACCATGAACGCTCCGCATGTAGAATGAGCTGCCGAGGTGTCCCCGGAGGCTACAGTATATGCGGTTCTTCAATAGAGGAAATAGGTTCTTAAAGGGTCGGCAACGCGCGTGTGATGTGCATGTGTCCACGTAGGTGTAAACCGTATAATACAATAATTAAATATGTCTCACGAAAGTTTTAACAAGATTACATGCAGTCTGATAAGAAGCGGTGGTAGCCTAGTGGTTAGGGCATGCGACTTTCGATCCGGAGGTCGCGGGTTCGAACCCGGCCCGTACCAATGAGTTTTTCGGAACTTATGTACGGAATGTCATTTGATATTTACCACTCGCTTTTCGGCGAAGGAAAACATCGTGAGGAAACCCCCTAAAGCCCAATAAGGCCCAGTTTCCCCTCTGGGTTGGAAGGTCAGATGGCAGTCGCTTGCGTAAAAACTAGTGTCTACGCCACATCTTGGGATTTAGGTAGCCGACCCCGATTGAGAATTAATTCTCAAAAAATGGGACAAAGGCTAGGAGGATGATGACATGCATCTGATTTCCGTCCATTTTACTGCCCAATACTCTGATGACGACAGGTCTTGATGCTTTTTTTAAATTGCCAGTAGCTAAGGAACACCGTCATTACCAAGTTCAGGGTCGCTGCTAACTAAATCATCCGGCGATCATCATTACAAGTCCCGGACACGTGGTGCTATTTTTGTGACCACATGTGTCATCTAGTGACTGATGACTGGTGAACTGTCGGGCCTTTAAGAGGATATATATACCTGGGTCCTTTTCCTATACTATCAGTGTGCTTTAAGTTTGCAGAAAAAAATCGGCCAAGTGCGAGTCTGACTCGCGCACTGAGGTTTCTGTACAAACACTTACCCCATCTTAACTGGCGGAGTTAAGTTAAGTTTGCACCTGGTATGTATGGCGCCGGATACAAATGAGGTGCAAAGTTAACGCAACCGATCACGTTTGTTGTATGGGAGTCCCCTTAAGTATTTATTATATTCTGTTTTAGTATTTGTTGTTATAGCGGCAACCAAAATACATCATCTATGAAAATTTCAACCGTTTAGCTATCACAGTTCATTAGATACAGCCTGGTGACAGACGGACAGACAAACAGCGGAGACTTAGTAATAGGGTCCCGTTTTTACCCTTTGGGTACGGAACCCTACGCTAGGAGTCATGCCCAGGTGTCAGAACTTGACTTTGCTCTTACTTTTTTCGGTCAAAACGAAAAAAAAAAGGCCACGCTCTTAAATCACCCAACTGACGACCTGTCATTAAATAATAAAAGCCTACAAACTTACAAATACCCCCACCAATACCAGCAAACACCAGATTTGTCCATTATTTGAGTGAAATTCGCCATGGTAGTGATTTCACCAGCGGCAAATATAAATTTGTCGTAAGGCTATCCATACATAAATGACGTAATTTATGAGCATACTGCTTTTAAATTAATTTGGACCTTATACGGTTCACTAAAGGATGATTTTGTGTTGAGTATACGTTAGTAGATAATAATTTATAGCTTAATTTGGGTAATCCTAACTAGAATTAAGTACGGAACTTTAAAATAATTTGATGACTTGATGAGTTATTGTGAACAAATTTTCAATTTAAATTCTGAAATAGTGATGGGAATAAAATGCCATTATGTATAGGTACAACTATAATAGTACTTATTAATTTATGAAACATGTAATGTCTAATTTTTAGGGTTCCGTACCCAAAGGGTAAAAACGGGACCCTATTACTGAGACTTCGCTGTCCGTCCGTCCGTCTGTCCGTCCGTCCGTCTGTCACCAGGCTGTATCTCAAGAACGGTGATAGCTAGACAGTTGAAATTTTCACAGATGATGTATTTCTTGATCTAAGGGTAAATTTATTTATTCCCACAACAAATTTGTTATAGATTATGGTACGGAACCCTTCATGCGAGAAGTGGACTCGCACTTGTCCAATTTTTTTTTACCATGTGCCAGTCACTCAGAGAAAATTTGAAATTACATAGTTACCTGGTAGAAGAGATCGGAAATCGAACCCGGTACCTCTGGATTTTCAATTTTAGAGTTTAAACAAATAAATCAGGCGTTTTGAACATGGAAAACAATATGGCGCATAAAATATGAATCACGCACATTAAAAAAAAATAACTAAAATTAAAGCTGTTTATATCACAGAAAATTCTTAATGAAAAATACATAAAAAACTTAACTTCTAATCTTAAGAGGCCTTATTCCTTTTAAAATGCTGATTTTTTAGACATTTTTCTCTATGATCAAACATGGTTTTTTCCATATTATTGGTGTTACTACCTAGAACAGGGCTATTGGGATTTATTAGTATATATTTGAAACCTACAATTTGAATTTTTCATTGATAATTTTTGTTTCAAAAACTACTCGAAATTGACAAAATTAACGCGGAAAATTTGTTTTTTCAACTTATTTTCGACTGCACGCAATGAAAGCATGAAATAGCTATGTTACTACCTAGAACTCGGGGAAAAGTATTATTCACTGCAAAAAGTTGGTTGAAATTATCAATATATTTGTCATAATATGAAAAAAATAAATTTTGTAAGGAATAAGGCCTCTTAAATATTAAAGATTTTTGGAGTTAAGGAGCTTATAAAATGCACTTGATTAATATGACACAGTTTCAACATTGTGGTAGGGTAACACTGTCCTGTTTTTTAATATATATCTCTTAACAATGCGCTTAAACAGCTGTTTTTGAATGTCACATTGCGGTAATGATTAAATAATGTGATAATGTTTGCTCAAATGGCAAAAGAATGTAACGACGCATAATATTATTCCAAAAATATTAGACACTCTCTCACATTATTGCGAAAAAAGAGATAGGTAATATTTGTCGCTCAAGAAAGAGGTGCGTTCTGTTACTACGCAATTAGCTTTAATAAAAGTAGGTATAGCCTCCTAAGACCCAATCTATTTTTAGGACATTTGTAATAGCGACCCAGTGACCTAATTTTAGGTTTTTAGTCTGTGTCATAATTCTAGGACCTTGGGTGGATATTTGATAAATTCATACATGTCATTGGGCCGCAATGAGTACGATCTCGGGTCTTTAAAATAGGCCGCTGGGTCTTAGGAGGATAGGATACTGGATGTCGATAAACAAATAAAAATATGTTGATATCGATAAAAGTAGCCATATTTGTCTCCCATCCCTTTGGTTCCGTTGCCAAGCAATTACCAGATTGTTTAGAACTTGATGAGGAGCGAATTATGCTTCGGGCAATGTTTTTTAATGGAACATTAGACGTAAGTATAAGGTTATACTTTAGTTGGTGGGAATGTGTGTTATGACTCAAACTTTTAACTCCATTATTAAATTATCTATAAAATTTAAGTTTAATATCACGTAAAATTGTCAGGACGGACCCGACATGTTTCGAACTCGTATGGACCTCTTCAACTTTATAGGCGGCGAAATATATTGTACGTTTGGATTATCCCGTGGGCACCATTAGTCAAATGTCCGTAATGTCTATGGATGACAAAAGTGACGTTGAATTGCCGGACAGACAAGTCGATCAAAAAATCAGTGACGAAGTTACCGCGGCGCTGTACGAGTAGCAGTCCCTGATGAAGAGCTCCATACGAGTTCGAAACATGTCAGGCCGTTCCTGACAATTTAAAACACCCCCGATACAAGTGATGTAGAAAATGCTACTAAAACCGAACATAACTACAAAATTTGGAATTTTAAACTTCAATATTGGCTGAGATCTTGTCACTTGTTCCAATTAAAGCCGAATATCTTGGAAACATTTGGTCCTATTTACACCAAACAAGGCTAAAAACCATCTCGACGAACATGTCTTTCGATTAAAAAAGGCACTAAAATTATTCTATCCGTTTAGGAGCTACGATGCCACGATCAGACACACAGATACACATGTTAAACTTATAACACCCCTCTTTTTTCGTCGTCGTTTATAATATCTTCAGACATTTTGAAGATTTTGAGAATTCTCTTCAAATTATTAACGCTTGGCATCTTTAAACGCTAAAGAAATAACATTCCACTAATTACAAACAACAAGAAGTAAAAAATCTCCATATGACAGCAGGGGATCAGTTAAAAAAGCATTACGTAACCAGGCAAGAAAGCGGACGTGACTCAGTGGCAAAAAAATTGCGGCGAAAAAAGAAGGCAAAAATATTGTGTTTATGCGATACTGTGAGGAGTCCGTAGGTTTTTGATAGACATAAGATGTAAAGTAGTCAGTTGCACTACAAATTGCGCCAACCACGTCATAATTGGACAATCGAACTTCTTTTTTACACTACGACGGTGGCAAACAAGCATGCGGCCCGTCTGATGTTAAGCAGTTACCGCCGCCTATGGGCGCTTGCGACGCCAGAAGCATCACACGCGCGTTGCCGACCCTTTAAGAACCTATTTTCTCCCCTCTTAAAGAACTGCATGGTGTAGCCCCCGGGGAAAACCTTGGCATTACACACTCTTTGCCTAATACACATGCAGAGCGCGAACGCTAGGAAATTCCACTGATACCGCACAGTTCTCGACCATTTAGGCTCCGTGTGTGAGGAACAGTCTGCCGATAGCGAGCAGTGCGATGGTAGAAAGTAGCCAAAGCAATATGTCAAACAATCCCTTAGGACACATCCCATTATCTCTCTCTCTGGAGTCGGTCCCTCATGTCTGAGGATCGTGGTCAGCTTCAGGGTTGCATCTGGCGCGGATGATCTGCCTCCACCGGTTTCTGTCCGGCGCATCTTTTACAACCGAGTAGAATTTAGAGGTCGATGAGTCTTTTACTTGATCGGTCCATCTTGTTGGCGAACGACCGCGCGATCTTTTTCCTTCGGTGTTCCCAACCACGATCAGTTTTTCGAGATTTTCGTCGTCTCGTGTGGCCGAAATAGGAAAGAATGCGTCCCATTATAGAGACGGTAGAACATACACAAGGAAGCAAAGTCTCTTCTCAGACTTAAGGGCGGTTCACACGTATTAAGTTGTCAAGTAGTTAACAAAATTTTAACTTAATTTGAAGCGACTTGAAGCGTGTAAACAATTAATTATAAGTTACAAGTTAAAATTTAGCTTTCAAGGAAACAAGTAGATTAAAAATTTGACTATTTTTCTTACTTGAACTATAACTTGACACGTTTGGACAGGCACAATTTAGTTAAATAAGGGATTTCCGGTATAGTGTCGGCCGTGGCGGTACCTAATTTTGGTATCAAGGAAGCCAAATCAAAGATCAAAGTGTTCGATCAACATCTTAGGCTAACTAAAGAGCTTAACTAATTCGAACGTGTAAACGCTTGCTTAAAATTAAGTCGCTTAATTTTGAGTTAAAATTTAGTTAACAAGTACAACTTAATACGTGTGAACCGCCCTTTAGAGGCTCGATTCCGTCTGTGAGTTTAGGATTGCCAACTACGCACAGCGCGTTTTTGTACCGAGTCAAAAGGACCGAGCTGGTATTCGGGGGCTCCTGCCCAGAGGTGGCTATTGCTCATGTGGGGTCGGACTTGCGCTTTGTACAGCAGCAGCCTTTTCCCAGGAGCGAAGTACCGCTTCGCTCTGTGCAGTACACCAAGCTGTTTACCCTTACGAAAGCAATTTTATCCAAGTTCAAACTTTGGCCACATAATGCGAAGAGGAGCCTTGAAAAACTGGTCGTGGTTGGGGGAATTGAAGGTAAGAGAGCCCGAGGCCGTCCACCAACTAGGTGGTCTGACCAAGTCAAAGAAGCAACCTCCTCAAGCAAATTCCACCAGGCGGTGATGGCAACGATGGACCGGGACCGATGGAGACAAATCATTAAGGCAAAACTTGCCTGTGATCACGATCCTTAGTAATGAGGGACATTGAAGAGAGAGATGTCCAGCATGACTGTGGGCCGATGATGATGAAGAAGTTTCGCTCGCTCGCTCAATCAAAGTTTATCTCTCTTCTTCTCTTCTCTGTCGCCTCGTTCTTGGCAGAACGGTCGTCTCAAACCTTGGTTCTCTTGCGTATCTCATCATTTCGGTTTCGATCCCGCAAGGAAAGGAGCATAGCTCGCTCCTTTTGAGTAACTTTGAGCCTTCTTATGAGGCCCATTGTGCGACCAAGTTTCAATGCCGTATATGTCATCACTGGCAGAGCAGCAATATATCGGATATCGGATAACTTCACACAAATCGATATAGTCTCAAATTAAGCTCAAGAAGGCTTGTGTTTGGGTACTAGACGACGATATAAGTAGGTACTTATATATATTTGTATAGAATCTTTTTATCGATTCATATTTTTTTTATGTGGTAATACCACATTTTTTATTTTTATAAATAATGACACAAAGGTAAATTAAGATAGAAAAATTGAATGCGATCTATTACAATCGAAGCGGGGTTTGAACCCGCGACCTCTGCGTTTCCGGCGCATTGCTCTCCCAACTGAGCTATCCGACCGCTACGTCAGTCACACCAAATCTTTCATCCCTTAATCCTTTACGCTACTGGAGCGCCCTCTGCGTCATATATGTTCTTTGAATATACTATTAGGTATAGATAATGACACAAAGGTAAATTAAGAAAGAAAAATTGAATGCGATCTACTACAATCGAAGCGGGGTAGTAGATCGCATTCAATTTTTCTTTCTTAATTTACCTTTGTGTCATTATCTATAAAAATAAAAATGTGGTATTACCACATAAAAAATATAGAATCGATAAAAAGATTCTATACAAATATACTATTAGGTACTTATATATATAAATATATACTTAAATACATAGAACAACCATGACCCAAGCACAAATATTAATATTCGAGTTCATCACACAAATATTTGCCCTGGCTGGCATCGAACCTGGGACCGCCGGCTCAGTAGGCAGGTCTCTACAAACTGCGCCAACCGCGTCGTCAAATATATGTGGAAATATTGGTGTTGTCCCATTTTGCAATAGTATTGGTTTACCCTCAATCAAAGTTTATAGAATAGATTAGAATAGAATAGAATAGAATAGAATATTCTTTATTGCACACCTCAACAGGAAATAAATACAAACAAATAGCGTATAGCGTAGTTTCAAAGGTTTCATTTGGCCAAGGATCCCTAAAATCGAGCAGGTGCGGTGCGCGTGCATCTCCCGAAGGTCGGCGATGAAAGTGGACACTTCACAAGTTTTAGGGGTCCGCGGGGCTTTAAGGTTCCCTCATATAATGTTACGTATGTTTGAAGGTTGACCTTTTTTTTTTTAAAGACAAACGTTTCATCGGATATTTAGTTTCATAGCCAAGCTGAAACAAAGGCACTTTGCTCGCTCGGCCGACAACTGAAGTTGAAAAAGGCGTTGATAAATGCTGATTATTTTAGACATTTTTCTCTATGATCAAACATGTTCCTTAACATATCATCAATGTTACTACTTAAAACAGGGCTATTGCGATTTATTGGTAGGTAGGTAGGTATATATTTGAAACTTTTTAATTGATAATTTTGGTTTCAAAAACTACTCGAAAAACTACTGTTTTCTTCTTCAACTTATTTTCTACTACACGCAATGAAAGCTTTGGGTTACTATCTAGAACTCAGGGAAAAGTATTATTCACTTAAAAAAGTTGGTTGAAATTGTCAATATATTTGTCATAATATTGTTTTTTTTTTCCATAATTGCAATGAAATGTCATTATAACGTGCGTTATAACAGGCTTCGAAGAACCACGTGTCAGGCGGAACAAGGAACAAATAGAGTGAACTGTAAAGGAATTTCATACAAAATTGAAGGCCTAAGCCGGGAAGTAGTATTTTTTAAACATGGCTTCTGTGTTCATGAACAGGCTAAATGGCATTTTTTGAGTGGTGTATTTTTTTATTTCACTGCATATGTTTGAGAAAAGCCCTATACATGCCTAGCCGTGAAAAGGGCTTGCCGGCTTCGTATTATCACTATCACTCACCCGGCAAGCCCTTTTTTCCTGGCGTCTGCAGTAATGTACTATTAAAATGTATAAGACCTCTTCATCGCCAAGAATTGCTCACTTTTCCACGAACAATATGCGTAAAATGTTGAGATGTGCGCACGATACATCGTGAAGAGGCATAACCTAAAAATGTGACGTCATACATGACGTCGCATTTTTAGGTTATGCCTCTTAACTTGACAGTGACGTGACACTGTCAGCGCTTGTCTACAATCAAAACAATTTTACAATGTACATATATTGTTAAAATCATGATTATTATGCTTATTTTGGATGATATTTATCTGCAATGCCTGTCGTTCGTATCGTTATTTTTTGAACTGAATGTAACCTGTTTAGTGTGCCGATAAATAAAAATTAAATAAATAGATACCTAAATCTAAAGTCAAGTTTTTTTGTGGCTTTCACTTGCTGATCTTAGCAAGATGTATTTCGCCAATGACTCGTTTCCAATCGCACACGGCGACAAGATTGAGGATTGATATTTTAAAATCTCGTACCTCACACTTAAACACGGTACTCAACTTTAAGATCCTTCATTGTGCATCAATTGCATAAAATACTATTATCACTTCTCTCACACCCTTTATGTAATTAATTATGTATTATGGTCACGCCACGAATAAATGTAAGTATCTCTTTCTTTCTAAAATATCCTACGGAACCTCAAACCAAGGCCCCGAACTAACATTCGCGCATTCGAAACACGAATCGAACAAAAAAGCATTTCTTCTTAACAACGTAACAAAAAGCTCTAGAAAAAAGCTCCCCGCGATGTGACGTAAGCCTGCAAGTGACCGTGACCTTGGGGCCTTAATGGGAAGTCGGAGCTTAATTTTAATTAAAGTTGACGTATCAGCTTTTGATAATTGTTTATAAGTCTGTTATTTGTTGTTCAAGAGGGTTATAATTGACAACATTTCATATTTTTAAGACTATCATTTTATTACTTTTCTGAATTCTGCTTAAAAAGATGAAGTAATCTCTGTTTTTATTTATTTTCTGAGATGATTATTTATTTTATTATTAATTTATAAAGACATACTCATTTTAAAATGTGGCAACACCAAAACCAGAACTTAATGGAACGGTTACTTTAGTCGGTTTTCTTATTAAAAAAAAACTTGGTAAAACTCGGTATGCATCTGTCATCTGTCAACGTCAAATAAAAAAAAAAATATATATATTCGCTCTTTGGTTTAGACAACAACCCTATTCAGCCCGTATTGTCTTAGATTGAAGTTATTTGATGTATTTTATTATATTTCTTTAAATACAGAAGAATAAATTCAAAGATTTTTTTTTAAGGTACACGACATAAAGCCCTGTCGATCTCTATATTAATTTCCACCTGTTATAAATATGAAATGTTGTCAATTGGGAACATTGTGTTATTATCTGTATTGGCTACAGATAATAACACAATGTTCACAATTATAAGAGCGCTTTAAGCCCACCACTCTCATAAATCCAAAAATTTTTTGCTGGTTGGGTTTTGGGTTATATCTTGCTAGCTTCGCCGCGCGGTGTTACCTGCTTATCTTACGGTAACACTACAATTTTCGGGATAAAAAGTAGCCTATGAGCTACGGTGTCAGCTACAAGTACTCTTTATTGCACACCTCATAAAATATACAGGAGAAATACAATGCAAGAAATTACAATTAGAGGTAAACAACAGGCGGTCTTATCGCTAAAGAGCGATCTCTTCCAGACAACCTTAGGGTAGTGGAGAACTTGAAAAAATAAGATTTTGTTATTAGGCGGTGCAAAAATCGGAAAATGATAATAATATATACATAACAAAAACAAATAAATACATAAATATAATAAACAATAAATACATAAATACATACATACATTCAGCCAACAGGTAATAGGACCATTTGAATAAAATACGAATTATGAAAGGGATAGATAATGTTCTTTCAGTTGAGTTTTGAAAGAAACAAGAGATTTAGCGCGCCTTAAGCTCACAGGCAAGGAGTTCCATAAACAGACAGCTTTAAAAGTAAACGAATTATTATAAAATTTTGAGACGGAAGAAGGTACGGCAAGGAGCAAATTTTGGGCAAATCGAGCAGAAGTGAGATAAGTGAAACGCTCCTTGAGATAGCGGGGAGTTGCAGGATGAAAAAGTATATTAAAAAGAAGAGCAAGAATATGAGAGTTACGACGAAAACGGATTGGGAGCCACTTGAGCTGAGAACGGAAACTAGATCAGCTACCTTTATATCAAAATGTATCAAATTTGGCTCCGTTGGAGCGTGAAAAAGTAACAAACATACATGTAGACACACAATATTGGTATGATTATGTATACTATTATAAAATTCTAGATTTGAATTGAAAATCATATTTCTATAGCCTCCTGACGACCAGCATTCATAATTTGACAGTTTAATTTTAACCTTATGACAAATAGTTGACAGTTAACTATTAATTGAAGTTTATGTACTACTAGCGACCCGCCCCGGCTTCGCACGGGTGCAATGCTGATAAATTATGCATAGTATTATACATATAAACCTTCCTTTTGAATCACTCTAGCTATTAAAAAAAACCGCTTCAAAATCCGTTGCGTAGTTTTAAAGATTTAAGCATACAAAGGGACATAGGGACAGAGAAAGTGACTTTGTTTTATACTATGTAGTGATGTGTTCCTACACATATTACATAAACTTCAATTAATAGTGTCCTCACTGGAGCTTAGGAGGATAGAGAGGGGACATTATTTAGGAAAAAATCTTAGATGCAGGATCGTCATTTGTTTGTACGGGCGCGCTTGCCATACTAGCCCAGCGCCATCTGTTTTCATAATTTCCTTTGTCCTCGCATCACGCCGACACGGCTGGAAAAAATAGTTGGTTATATATTTTTTACCAGACTAAGGTATAAAAAAAAACGCGTACGAAGTCGCTTCAAGTTATAATTAAAGTGGACGTATTGAGTCGGCTTTTGATCATTGTTTATTAGTCCGTTATTTGTTGTTCAAGGGGGTTATAATTGGGAACATTAAGTTATTATCTTACTAGCTTCGCCGTGCTGTGCGCTCATCCTACAAGAACATTTTTCGGGATAAGATAAGAAGTAGATAGCCTTTGTGTTATTCCAGGTTGTCACCGTGTACGTAGTAGCTACGTAGGCAATCTTATTAAAACTTTCGTGAGACTTATTTAAATATTGTATTAAGCGGTTTACACTCACGAAATTGTCAGGAACGGCCCGACATGTTTCAAATTCGTACTGAGTTCTTCATCAGGGACTGCTACCCGCACAGCTGCGAGGTAACTTCGTCACTGAGTGACGAAGAGTGTCTATTTGAATATAAATAAATTATATGGTACCCTATCTCGAATCTGAAATATTGTTCCCCCCACTCGTAACGTTCCCAAATGAATTTGTCCGAAAAAAATTTTTTTCCTGAAACCCCTAATATTTTCAGGATTTTATTAACATTATTTCAAAGAACCGTTTACGTTAGGTTTGTTTTATAATTATTCTGAAAAAAATTAAGTTTTGAAAAATAGTTTCGGAAAAAAATGGTTTTCGGACAAATGAAAAATTGGCGAAACTTTACAGATGGAAAACCAAAATTTGTGTTTCAGATGGGCAACAAAAATATATTAACATTTAATAATATCCTTGAGACATAAAAACTGGAATACAAGATGTTTAATTACAAAAAAAAAAACAATTCCAAACTCTAAGCACTGTGCCTTAAGCTAAGGACCGGTTGTTCTGACCTTGCGACTACTTAGCCCTCTGTGTGGCTATAGCTATGGGTATACCTATACCCTCACTGCACTTTATTGCAATGAGTGACCTTCGTTGCAAAGTGCGCAAAGCATTATGGATAAAAAAAACAGGCGAATTGCGATTCAGACTCGTACGTCGCTTGTTTTTGCGGATCAAATAAAAAAGCTTTCATTTATTTATTTTGGTTGTATATAGTTCTAGTAGTCATAGGTTACATTATATACTATATGAAAAAAAAAGAAAAACCCCAAAAAAAATAATCGCGTATTTGTTATTAAGGCGGCCATACTAATATACATTGTGTGAAATCATAACGTTTTAACCTATTACGATTAACAAAGATACAGCCCTGTGACAGACGGACAGACAGCGGGGCCTTTGCAATAGAGTCCCGTTAGGGTTTGGGTACGGAACCCTATTTTTAGGGTTACTCTACGGAACGAAATTTTAATACGTCACGTTATTATTTTGTATCAGGGAGTTCTAGATTTATTTTTCTTTTGCAGATTATCTAATTACTTCCTTTTATTTATTTTTCGGATACTGTATAATAGGTATGTAGTTTTGTACCTATTTTGTTGTATATGTGTGCAATAAAGATTTTCAAGAAATATCGCGATAGACTCGTTATAATTTGTGTTAATTATTAGATACTGACTGCACCGCGCGGTGCGGGTGCTCATCCCACGGGAACACTACACTTTTCAGGATAAAAAGTAGCCTGTATATTAATCCACGGTATCAGCTACCTTCATGCCAAAACTTATCAAAATTGGTCTAGCCGTTTGAGCGTGAAGAAGTAACAAACATACACATAAACACACAAACTTTCGCCTTTATAATATTACTGTAATTTTCTCTAAACTGAACGATCCATGTACGTACTCTACCTACCTAACTATGAATTTACTAAAATTCGCCCTCAAACGAAAGCCAGAGGAACATTTCCATGTAAGTATCAGTATTTTTCCTATCAACTTTCTAAAATCATGGCGTCCCAAATACCAATCATCTTTCACTGAGTTATTATAGATATTCGTCACGCAGTATTTGGCATTAAAAAGTATCATTGATAATAACGGGTTATAAGTCATGAAATTGATACAAAGGTCGAGCTACGATAGTTCGCATTCTATCAATTGTTTTCTTTTGACGACGCGTTTGGCGCAGTTGGTCAAGCATCTGCCTACTAGCCGGCGGTCCCGGGTTTGAATCCCGGCCAGGGCAAATATTTGTGCTTGGATCATGGTTGTTTGCCGGTAGACTCAGACATGTAAAAGTGGCCTACTTGCAGAATAAAGTTCATTATTTCATTATAAGTATGTATGTGTATGAGGTTTTCGGATATTTATTTATTTATTGTAATCGGATTATTTTATTTTATTGAATGTTATGACGCTTTGAGACGATACAGACGATACATATTTGAATCACTACAAAGCAAAAAATATTATAATCGGGTTATTTTTGACTTTTCAGTTTTTTTTTAAATCGGTTCTTTTTTGTTAAATATTTTTTTTTTTAATAATAAACAGCGAATTGAGAATTCCCGGGTTACAAAAATATGTTGAATGTAAGAAAAGCTTTCCAATATCCTCTATTGGATCTGATCATTCCTATTTGAATTGTACTATATAATTGCTAGGACTTACAATAAATAAGTACGCCCAGAAACTTAGCGCTTGAAAGTGAAGCCAGTTTTGGTTAGCCACGGGCTAAAGTTTCGTCCGTGTGCGCATCTGTCACAACGTCAACGTCAAACTCACAAGCAACACGTCTCTGATTGGTTCGTAGACACGCACACATACAACCAAAAGCGGCTCCATCTTTCGTAAATCTGTTGTATGAAGACTCGATCTAGGCGTACTTATTGTAAGTACTAGATATGTGGGTCACATAACGACTGAATCACCATACACATACATACTCATTTACATTTACGTCATACTATCGAGGATCGACACGTGCAATACAGAATTGCATATTTGCGACGCTTAAACTGCGGAACTTTTTGTATTTAATATTTATTGTATATAATATTTTATTATTTTTTAGTATTTACACACCACTTTTTTTTTATGGAACCAAAATACAATGCAAAGATCACAAAGAAAAAATTAAGTGCGTAAACTGACGGAAGAGATCGGGAATCGAACCCGGTTCACGGATTATCGGTCAGACGTGTTCTTTTGTTTTTTTTTCTTTGATCTTTGTACCAATGGTTTATAAAACTATGTTCAGAAATATTTTTAATGTGGGTAAATTAACACACTTTTTAACTGGCTTTAGAAAAGTATAATTTCTGAAAAACAAGTGACGGCTGAGTTTCTTTCGGCTTTTCTTCTCAACAGCGGTCTCTTCATGTGAAATGCCGGTTGACGCAGATATGTAAGAGTAGCCTCGTGGTCTACTTACAGAATAAAGTTCATTATTTCATTATGCCCTTATTTCGTTATTTTATTATTTCATTATTTCTTTATTTTTTTTATTTCAAATTAAAATTTAATTACGCTCACATATGGGCTACACCAGGGCCAGAACTCGAACCCGGTACGTTTGGATTATCGGTCCAACGTCTCAACCTTTCGACCAAAGAAGCACAATGTACACTTTTACTTATTCAATTCCCCATCAGTTTTGATTCCTGTACGTATTAGTATTTTTATATGTAGGTATATAACCTCAGCGTCATTTATGACTATGCATTGCGCAAAAAATATCATGGCATTATGTCCGCCTTTTGTACGATAATATTTATTTTATGCACTAAAAATGAAATTAAATAAGCATATCACGCTTACCAGAGTTAAAAAGACTCCAACAAAAAATTACCTGCAAATAGAAATATGTTAATTAACAAAGAAAAAAAATATTAGCTTTATTGTCAATTGTATTGTAACGGCTAAAAAAAGTTGATGGTCAAAAAGTCAGCCAGAACCGAACAGCCGAATTGAAGATCGGGTCGAGCGAGCGCGGCGCCTGCGCTGCGGTGCGGAACCCGGGGGGTTGGTTGAGCACACGTTGAGCGGTAGGGGCTCACTAAGTTTGGCATCATTACACTTTATTTGGTAATATGCATACATTTATGGCAATCATAGTTTATTTAGGTAAAAATGGCGCATTAATTTGCTCGAGATTTGGTCATCATTGAATAAATATTTTGGGTTTTTTTATTTATATTTTTAGGGTACAAGATGATTTCTATATTTGAATGTAATTTCATATTAAAATAGTGATCAATTTTGGGAGAACGTTAACTTTTTTTGGTTTAAACAATTATTAATAAATTTTTTGGGATAAATTTTGGTGTAAAAAGTGTTTTTTTGCCGTTACATTTAGCTAAATCTGGTGCTCTATTAAACATTTAAGCCATTTTTATTTCCCATCTATAAATTCTATTCGCCAAATTTTAATTTGTCCGAAAGCCACTTTTTCCAATTCTGTTAATTTTTCAGAATTATTATAAAACAAATATAACCTAGCCTAATGGGTTTTTTAAAACGATTTTTATCTAGTCCTGAAAATATTACGGTTTCAGGAAAAAAATACTTTCGAACAAATTAAAAAATACTTTCGAACAAATAAAAATTTGGCGAAACTTTCCAGATGGGAAACAATATTTCGGAGTTGTGATACTGAGAATTCGCTGTCCGTCCGTCCGTCCGTCTGTCACCAGGCTGTATCTCAAGAACGGTGATAGCTAGACAGTTGAAATTTTTACAGATGATGTAGGTATTTCTATTGCCGCTATAACAACAAATACTAAAAATAAAATGAAATAAATATTTAAGGGGGCTCCCATACAACAAACTTGTTATAGATTACGGTACGGAACCCTTCATGCGCGAGTCAAACTCGCACTTGCCCATTTTTTTTTCAATAAGAGGGAAATTCGTGGGGTGGAAAACGTCAAAACTCACATAATTCAGCAATTCCAAAACATACTCAAACCACTACAATATAATACTCTTTATTGCACACCTCAAAAAGAAAGAAATACAAATCCTACCAAAAAAAATTTTGTACAATTGGCGCCCAAAACTCACTTGCTCATAACACTTTCGATGAAAAAAAAGTTATCAGATCCCAGGAAAATCCAAGCCCCTAAGCCCTGACTTTATTAACCCTACCCCTTGGTTTCAAAAGTATGGCCGGAACGTTTCATAGATCAGTTTATATCTACCATAGATAACACTTAGCATTACAATAGAAGTAAACAATAGGAGATCTGATCGCTAAAACTTATTTATTTATTGCACTATTATAAAATAGATAGCTTCAAACAGTATGTGTTTCTAGCTGCATACGATTGACACGTTCCGTTATGTATTATCATTTATCATCTATTCTTACGTCATTATGGTATGTGTTACCCCGGGGGGTGCGTAACGGTCGCTATAACAACTTTTGATATATTATTGGTCGATATAACGATTAAGGGATCTAACTATCATCAGGTAACCTCCTAAGACCCAATCTATTTTTAGGACATTTGTAATAGCGACCCAGTGACCTAATTTTAGGTTTTTAGTCTGTGTCATAATTCTAGGACCTTGGGTGGATATTTGATAAATTCATACATGTCATTGGGCCGCAATGAGTACGATCTCTGGTCTTTAAAATAGGCCGTTGGGTCTTAGGAGGTGAACTTGTAATATAACAACTATTAATCTAACATTAATTAATATGGTATAACGTGTATGTGATATAACTGTGTTCAATATAACGCTCAGTGGGTATAATGTAGTACAGGTATAATCTGGAATACGTACTCCTAAATGAAATAAATAAATTATAGTGTTCATCATTTATGCCAACAGCAGCAAAAATAAAAGGCTGGGCAGAAGGACAAAAGAGGGGACGGGGGGTGAAGCCCCCCCATTAGGGGGGCTCGAGGGGCGAAGCCCCCCGCATGAAAAAAACACTTTCAGACCACCCCTAGGTTGGCCTGGTTAGGTTCGTTAGTTATCTTGCGTTCCTAAGAGCGGAGATAGAAGTCCCGCGAACAACTGGCTCGCGTCCCCCCGCATTCGGAAAAAGTAGGTAGGTACTGTACGACTACGGGGATGCAGTCAGATGGGGCTGATTAAAAGAGCAGAGAGAGGTCTAAGATGTTTATTGCCCGGAGGCCAGTTTAAGACTAACTATCTATTTTATATTTTTGAAGGATGTCACTCGCTGATTCAAATACATAAAAATGACTTTATTTTTATGTCGCTGGCCAACATCACCGAGAGTGAAGTACAACCTTCACAGTACCTAATATTATTATATCTTACAAGACATTATATCACTAATACTTATATCATACGTTCATTTTATTAGGTAAACTTTATATCAAACCTCTATTATACTCATTGAACATTATACACCATGAAAATATCTACTTTGTTGTTATATCAAAAGTTTATTATGTCCCTTGAGTGATTATATTCTATGAAATTATATCAAATGTTGTTATATATAGTGAAAATATATCAAAAGTTGTTATATCGATCATTACACACCCTATCCCGGGTTATAGGTGCACCTACTGTCGGCCTGGTGTCCAATCATTGGTGCACCGAAAACCCCGCGATATTGATGTGCTTTCCATAAGTGGGAGGACACCGACGACCCGGTTAGCGCAGTGGTAGTGCAGCTGACTGCTGAAAATTGTGCGATGCACTCGAATACGTTTATGGATCGTGTTAAATTTGGTTATATTATCATGGGAGCACATAGCTCGAAGAACCGATGGCCGCTCGGGCAGAAAAGTTCTCAATTGGAGACCACGTACCGGCAAGCGCAGTGAAGCACGGTAACATTTAAGGTCGGTGGACGGGGTAGGTACACTAGTGACTACAAATCTCCGAAGTTTAATTTCTCCGAATGCTGAATATTCCGAATTTTCATAATTCCGAAAACCATGCTCTGAAGAAATATAGCCTATATAGTTTTTTGGTATACCATTTAACCTTAAACTAACCTAAAAACCGTGTAGACACTTTTTTTGAGGATGTCAATCGATTCTATTCTTTATTCTGATCGAATGTCTATATGGGACTAACTACACCTAGACTGCTCTAACAGTCATAAATGCAGCTTCGTAAAGTAGCGGACGCCGTATTGCTAAAATGGGACTGTTAGCAAGGGTATATCACTGTGCGGTGCGAAAGGACCACCAGCCTTGATCAGACTTGTTACACGTTATGACCTGTCGGACAATCAATTATAATTGACAACGAGTAGCGTCACGAGCAATTGCAAGCCATCAATGGCTGAATCATTGCAGATTTATAGCTGTTGCCAAGTGCATTAAGTGTTCATTCATGCCTATGTTACCAGGCAGAGCAAATTAAATTTCATCCTTGTGTTGTTACTAGTCAGTTTATCACTTATTTATTTATTTATTGAAAAACAGGTTACATAACATTACAGTTTCACCAATGCGTCATGAACCGAACAATGTTTATTTTGACGGCGAAACGGCGTGGCCCCGTTGTTCCGACACTCTTGTTCGCACGAATCCGTCGTAGTATAAAAAATAAAATAATCCATATCCATTAATATTATAAATGCGAAAGTGTGTCTGTCTGTCTGTCTGTCTGTTACCTCTTCACGCTTAAACCGATTTTGATGAAATTTGGCATGGAGATAGTTTAAGATCCGAGGAATGGCATAGGATAGTTTTCATCCTGGAAATTATCCCTAAAAAGATTGAAAAGTGTGTAAGTAATTCATGATGACATTGATGACCCTGTCGAAAATGTAATGATTAGACCAAAAGCACCATTGCTCTTACATTTGCTTAGGCGCTTTAAATAATCCCTTTTATTATTAAGGTGATTAGGTGGATATCTATCGTGTTGTACGAGGTTGCTTCCATCCTTCCAAGTTCCACGCGGACGTAGTCGCGGGCAAAAGCTAGTAATAAAAATAAATATTAAGGGACAATCTTACACAAAGCTTGTACTATGGGTACTAGACAACGATATACATAATATATAAATACATATGTAGATAACATCCATGACCCAGGAACAAATATTCGAGTTCATCACAAATAGCAATATGGCCGAAAAACTCCATTACTCTACGCAAATAATATTATGGTGGAAAGACGGGGAGGATTTTAGAATAGTATACATATTAATATTATGTAGATGGATTTATAATATACAGCGAGTATATTTGATATTACCGCAATTTTTACGGGCTCTTAGTATAGGCATTTATTAATATATTCCACCGTAAATTATTAAAAAAATCGAACATTTTTCTTCCATATAAAATAAATCAGCACGCAATGTATTTGTTTGTTCACTTAACATCGTGATGTGACAACTGTCACTAGTAATAACTACGCCATACATTGTTGCTCAGAAAAAATTCAAAAATTAATTACGCTATTGCAGTTAACGCTAAATTAATAATTGTTATAAATATCAGATTATAGCACTAAAATCTCCGTCTGACTTCAATTTGCGGTTATATCAAATATACACGCTGTATATCCCGTTTACTCCAATTAATAATTTTTCACAAAGGACGGTGGTGTTTCCTTCCACAGAAGTTATATGCCATTATTTTTTATAATATCTAATTAGCTGGGCATGAAATAGGACCCCACAGTTATGGTGAGAGTTATGTTGCTGCTCCATATTATGTTATAACTTTTATGTACCGACTATAAATAAATAAATATCAACACATTCACTGTCAGGCGTGGCCTAGGAACAAACTTGTATGACGGTGAACCCATATACTGGGTGTTGCCTGTAATAGGAGCAATAAAATAAATTAAAACTTAGACATTTGTTCAACAACTCTAAAAAAAGTCAGTTTTATTATTTTAAACAAATTAAATAGTATTCTCAATGTACGTCCCTTGATCGGTATATTGACCAATATTATATCATAATTCATAAGTTGGTTATAAAAGTAGGCGTGGAAGAGCAAAGTCCAAGTTCGCTCAGTCTCCACGCAGTCTCGGGGCCTGATTGGATTGAATTGCATCAACTGCATGATGTAACGTCAATAGATGTTGCATTGCTTTAATGAAATTGCAGTTGCTATGGTGTAGTACAGTTAGCCTAGTTGGTAGTGAATCGGTGTGCAAATCTAGCGGCTTCGGGTTCAATCCTAAAATATCACACTAATACTATAAAGGCGAAAGTTTGTGAGTGTGTATGTTTGTTACTTCTTTACACTCAAACGGCTAGACCAATTTTGGTATGAACATTTTTTTTGGGTCGTGTATCTAAAAGTCAGAAATTACCTTATTAAAACTTTCGTGAGAAATATTTAATTATTGTTTGTTGCGACGATGTACGGGCAGCAGTCCCTGATGAAGAGCTCCATACGAGTTCGAAACATGTCGGGCCGCTCCTGACAATTTCACGTGAGCGTAAACCGCTTAAATCATTAATCAGAAATTTAAATAAAACAATTTAAACAGATTATATCGCGTTTATTAATTATTTGAACCATGCTGAAGTTTCGGAGACAATGTAATTTAAATGTGTGACAGTCGAAACCGAAGAAAATAATTATCAATAATCAGAAATTACCATTAAATCAAAATCTGTATGGACTATGGACTAATTTGCCATATTTGTTGCAAAAAAAGTCTATTTCATTTTATCAAGGTAACTTTTAAAACACAAGAACATTATGTAACTGACAATATCTTATCAATTTTGCAAATACGTGACCAAATACAACGTAGTTTTGAATTTAATTAATTAAACAGTGATTTTAATAAAAAAAATACAATTATGTACCTTATTCCTAAGTAATTGCTAAAGAACGTGTGCATCTTGATTTATTGAGTGAGAGGGTGTTAGATTATCTTATCATTCTATTGCTCGGTAATTAGGACTGATAAGGAATTATTTAAAGAATTAGAATGAACCAAAACATGATACCTGTACATTTTTTTAATTGTTGGCTTATTTTACAAAGATCAATAAAATAATAATAAAATAAATGTCGGACAACCTCACACAAATCGATCTAGTCCCAAATTAAGCTCAAGAAGGCTTGTGTTATGGGTACTAGACGACGATATACGTACTTATATAGATAAATATATGTATTTAACATAGAACAACCATGACCCAAGCACAAATATTAGAGTTCATCACACAAATATTTGCCCGGCCGGGATTCGAGCCCGGGACCGCCGACTCAGTAGGCAGGTGTCTACAAACCGAGCCAAACGCGTCGTCAATTTATAAATACGGTATTTTTTCGGATATAATAGATCCACAATACCTAGTCATCATGGCACCCACATTCTATATGGTACCCATATTTCCCTCAATTCATTACGTATGATACTAGTTATTGCTGTCGTCAACCGGAGATCGTAAGATAAATCAAAAGACTACATCCCTTTTTCAATTGGTCGTCATCGGCCTGTGTAAACTGGCTCGCGCTGACAGTTATGGGCCAAGATCCCATTGCAAACATTATTCAATGAGATGTATTTAAAAAAAATAGGATTTTTATTTTAATGTGGTCCAGTCTTCTAGCATAACTTTGATATGCGACTTTTTGTCGCGCGACAAATAACTACCTGTCACCTTTCTTTCAATACCGTGCGAGTATGACAGATGATGCTGAGTCTCGCGACAAACGAAGTCGCGGCAAGATATGCTAGCCCTGGGCCCGAATTGTGATGGTATCTTTGTATATCAGTATAAGGGCCGCCACAGACATTCGGGATTCCGGTCCGGTTTCCGAACGGAATGACGTCAGCAAGCGAGACATCACCATATGACAGACAGAGGCAGAGACACTTTCTGACGTCATCTCGTACGGAAACCGAACGAAAATTCGGAACGTCTGCGGCGGCCCTAAATGTCACCAACCGGTGATTACGAGATAAAATCAAAACGCCAAAGCCCCTCTTCAATTGGTCGTCATAGGCCTGTATAAACTGGCTCTCGCTGACAGTTGTAGGCTAAGATCCCATTGCAAGCTTTATTCAATGATATGTATTTTTATGTGGTCTTGGGTTCGAATCCTGAATTTCCCAACAATATACAATGTACTCTTTCAATTAAAAAAAAATACAAATTTGAGATTCAGTCCACATTGGCGGCATGATCGCGTAACATACATACAAAAAACATACATACGAATTGACAGCCTCCTCAAATTTACCCCTTAAATGGCAAATGAAATTCGGCCAAGTGAAGGTATGCAGTGTCTGTTCTGTAGGACTAAATGTATTCAAATTTTGGTGTAGCTATGGACCACGCTTCCGCTAAGATTGGTAGAAAAACGATTTAGGAGAGTATACTTTGGACAACTCCATTGCTAAATACTCAATGATGTGTTTCTTATGTGGTATAAGAATGAGAGAAATAACACATATATACTACTCTATATTTAGTTAATTTTGATTAGCTTATATCACTATCACTACCAGGTTGGAAGATATCGGTTTTTAGCGATAAGACCGCTTGTTTTCTACCGTTATTATAGTAGTATTGTGTATTTTCTGTTAACTGCTGTTTGGAGTGCAATAAAGCAATTTTATATTGCATTGTATAATGCAAATTCACTGGAGTTTTGCGACCAAATGTTAACTGACAACCCATTGTATTGTCTCATGATTAAAGTGTAATTTGAATCGCATTTTTTATTATGCTGTTTAAATCTACAAATAATTCTGAGTGAAATATATTCTAAGCATTGGTAGGTATTTCTATATAGGAAGTTTTCCGTAATCGCATTTAGATAAGTTTCAGAAGTTTTCAGTGGGATCTCAGTCTATTACTTAGGAACAGTGACAGTGATAGTTATCAAGGAACTGGTGGACACCAAATTTGCCAGGAATTCTCATTTAAAGAGGATCTTGGATATACCATAATGTATCAAGACGATGTTTTTTTTTAAATAAATAATAAATACCTAAATACATTATGGACAACCACAAACAAATCAATCTAATCCCACAGTTAGCTCAATTAGGCTTGTTTTATGGGTACTAGACGACGATATACATACTGATATAGATAAATATATACTTATATACATAGAACAACCATAACCCAAGTAAAAATATTCGAGTTCTTCACACAAATATTCGCTGGCCGGGATTCGAACCCGGGACCGCCGGCTATGTTACTAACGACGACGAAAAAGAGGGCTATGATTTTCTCTTTCATTTGGATGAAGTTCCCTTTTCTTTACCAATAATATACGTAATAGATGTATAGATACGTTTCATCACCCGTCAAAACGGTTCGGAAGTTAATTTTGAAATGTTTGAGTATTGGGAAAAACTTCTACAACTTTTTACAACTATTGATGGAAGTTGCAAAAATACAGGCAATATTTTAATTTGCCTTGAGTTTTTAAACATGAAATAAGGTTAAACGTAATAATCACGTTTCAGTACACACGGATTCATTGTTTCCTTAAATCAAACAAACAAAACGAAAGCTATAAAATGACGACTGATGTTAAGTTTTACAGCATACGTAGTTATATGAATAAAATTAGCTCATGTCATGAAACAAAGAAAAAAATATATATTTTTTGAAATAATGTGACTTTAAACAAAGGTAGTTAGGTTTATTTAACTTGCAGTGTACATACATTGTATGTATGTAAGTATGTTTGTTCGGGTGGAATCTTGCAACTCAATTTTGAAGCAGATATCGTCAACCGATTGAGCTGAAATTTTGCATACTTACTTAACTTTGATGACAATACAATAATATGGTACCATGGGGCTGATCTGATGATGGAGCCGAAGGTGGCCATAGGAACTCTATAATAGAAAAGCAATCCTACCGAGTTTGGGCTCTTTACAATCGTCTAAGTGAGCATTTGATGGATATCCAAAGAAAAGTACAATTGGCTATAAAAGCTTATCACTAAAATGTTTTTTTTTTTGACAGAAACTTGTTTATGTCTAGATACACGCGGTGCCAGCCGTAAAGTGCCATCTGTTGCTGAAATATTTGATGTCTCATCACGCCGAAACGGCTGAATGGATTTAAACCACATCACAGTAACAGCATGGGATTCTTCAAGAGGGAAAATAGCCGGTTTTTACACACGTGAATTTGTCAGGAACGGCCCGACATGTTTCGAACTCGAGACTCAGTGACGACGTTACCGCGCCGATATACGGGTAGCAGTCCCTGATGAAGAGCTCCGTACAAGCACAGGTACAAGTTCGAAACAAGTCGGGCCGTTCCCAATAATTTCACGTGTAAACCGCTTGATACAATTAACGAATATGTCTCACGAAAGTGTTGTTATTAGTAAGTATCCGTACCGTTTTTATCGCAAGCTCTCCACACCGCTGCTCAAAAAACGACAACGTACCTTAAACGCAAAGGTATGACAAACCAATAGACATGTGACATGCGACGCGTCGGTGTATGTTGAACAGCGGTTTTGTCGCACCTTTAGAAGGATCTGCACTCACGACACAGGAACTTAACCCTAGTTCTTCTTCTTCTTCTTGCAAAATTGACCGAAGTTGGCCGAAGAAGGCTGAGTCACTTCGCTGCAGAAACTCATACTACGGCCAACTTTGCGATCGTGTGGAGCCGGGGACAGTACTCGTTATTGACCTAGTATTCATTGAGTAGGTATCTTATCTTATAACTTCCGATACTTCGTAATCTCTTTGCCTCATATCAGATAAGTACATTGGAGATTATCTAAAATGCATATTGGATATGCATAGGTAAAGTTTTCTTTTTAAACTGTTCTATTAAACTTTCTGCTTGGTTTTTATCAGCCTTATATAGGACTTATAAGGTGGCTTGGAGTCACGCAACGTGCAATGGAAAGGGCTACAGTCGGAATTTCTCTGCGTGATGGAATCAGAAACGAAGATATTCGATAGAACCAAAGTAACCGATATAGCTCACAGGATTGCACGGTTGAAGTGATAATGGGCGGGCCATGTAGCCCGGAGAACGGATGGCCGTTGGGGCAGCAAAGTCCTGGAGTAGCGACCAAGTATAAGAAAGCGCAGCGTCGGCTGGCCTCTGACTAGGTGGACAGATGGCCTCGTTAGGGTCGCAGGATATGCAGACAGTTTCGTTGTGCTATACCAAGTTGATTTGAGTCAGTGAATTATTATAACTCAGTAGTGTTCGTAATAAAGATCATTCTGTTCGAGATTTCGAGTAGCCAGCATGCAGACCTCTGTGCAGGAGGAATAAATTAAGTTAAATGTGTCTTAAGTGTGTCATCCATCTTGTTCGCACCTGCCTCCTCGTCCACAACTATGTCTGATAGGGCTTCTAATTTGCCACACACCGCCCTGCCATCCTATCAACCCTGACATATTTATTTGTTTTCTTCCTTAAAGGTACAAATCGGCCTCCTGTGCGAAGTTTGTTTACCAATAAACGTACACCGGATCTTTTCATTTGACACCAATAAAGCACCATATTAAGAAAGCGTAACACGTGTACGTTGTACATAAATTTGTTTACAGAATCTACGCACTAAATTCGGGAAGTAGGACACAAAAGGACAGGAGTCAAAGGGAACTTCAGACGGTTACGACATTTTATTCATGAAGGACTTAACGTTTCACAAAAGGGCGGGTGACGGTGAGAAATTTGAGTCGCTTACGACTTTACGTTTCCGTAGGAAGAATTCGGGCAACTAAGGCCTCTAAAGGACGGGAATTGGTAGGAGAGTTAAGGCGGTTATGACTATTTGTCCACGGAAGGCACACTGCGTCCGATTGGTTTGTATTTCCTTTGCAGGCCTATTTGGGATGACTCAAGCGTAAGTAATGGAAAAAAATGGTTAAGAGATTCGTTCGTATGCCACGTGTAAGTGTACAAAGAGGGATTACCCGGCGTCCGAAGCATGTACTATCTGACCCGGAAACCATCCAAGCGAAGGTCGCCGTGGACTCTTCGAACGAACGAACGAGTCGCAGCGTATTTGATCCTCGCCGGCGGGGTCCTTAGTTCGCTTTTTCCTCTGCATCATAGCTCGACTCTTTTTCTCCTCTCCTCCCGTCCTAAGTCAGGCTGACCCAGTTCACAAAGCGCACATCCTAGAGTATGGCTAATGCGCATAAGCATTTGAAACACATATGACGCAGAGGGCGCTCCAGTAGCGTAAGAATTATGGAATGAAAGATTTGGTGTGATTGACGTAGCGATCTAATAGCTCAGTTGGGAGAACAATACGCCGGAAACGCAGAGGTCGCAGGTTCAAATCATTCTTAGATTATAGTTAGATCGCATTCGATGTTTCTTTCTTAATCATTATTTATAAAAATAAGAAATGTGGTATTTCCACATAAACAATAGAATCGATAAAAAGATTCTATATAAATATTTTACCCAGTTCAGTTCGAATCACTTGCAGTTCAAACGCAATGCTGATTGATTAGTCTTGCGTGAGCACTGCAAGTCGTCAGGTACACTACACAACACAACCATGACACTACACACCAATTCACCACACACGAAACACATACGCAGACACACCCAGAGACAGTGTAAACCGATAGCGTGCTTCTGAAACAGTACACTCTACATCAGGGAGGAGGTTTTAGTCCGTAGGCTAGGTGAAGGTGGCACCCATTTGTAATATGGTGAACCTCCTGTATCCAATGAGGGTTTCCTCCTCTCGCACAAAAAAAAAACAACCAGTTCAGTCTATTCACGACGCAGCCCACGCGTCCAGTGCGCCCGCGTCACCCTCCCCAAATCACTCCTGTGGTGCGGAGACATTCCCTTTACTGATTTTGCACTCCCACACAAACTCCGACTCACTGGTAGTGAGAGCTAAACAGCCCTGATACAGTTCAACTCATGCTTAAATAACCATGTCACTTTAATCTTATTAAAACTTTAGGGAGACATATTTAATTATTCTAGTAAGCGGTTTACGAAGTGACGATGTTGCCGCGGCTGTGTACGGGCAGCAGTCCCTGATGAAGAGCTCCATACGAGTTCGAACATGTCGGGCCGTTCCTGACAATTTCACGTGAGTGTAAACAACTTAATACAATAATTAATGTCACTTTACCTCTACTTAATGATAATTATGTAAGTATTTATACTCTATTTAATTCAGGCGTAAAAATGAAAATGGCGAGATAGGTGTATATCGCTGAATTACAAATGATAAAACTGGATTAGATAAACAAATGCAAACTGAGAGTCTCAGACATATTAAAATGCATATGAATCGGAACACTCACGTCGTATGTTTTGTATCGGTTCGCGATCCACACTCAGGAGCACCGACCAGCGATAGCTGAGTCGTGGAAAGTTACGCTAACCCCGCTGATCATAATCTAAACATCGACAGGGCCACATCTATTCTAGGTATATCCTGTATCCTCATGTCTTACTAACTGTACCTACGTTTCCGTTAACGTAGCAAATAGGCTGCAGAAAAGCCTATGCATCAATCGTAACTCTAATTTAAGCTGTATAAGGGCTTTATAAGCGGGCGAGTTTTACCGAATGCGGAAGACATTTTTAGAAAAGATTATTGAATTACGCTGGTATGTTCCCTGTTGCTTATTGCTTCCGCTACCTTTTTCCATGTCCACATATAGGTACCTACTTGTCCATGCATTTAATTGTTTGTAGGTATTTTAAATGAATACTAGTTTAAATAAAACAATTTAATATACGACACGGATTATATCGCGTATATTAATTATTAGAGCCTCCCTGACGTTTCGGTAGGTACCTTTACAGTTACCGTTGTCAAAGGTTGACTGAGAAAAACTGTTTTTTTATACATATACGCGATATAATCCGTCTAAATTGTTTTATTTAAATGTGTGAGTCGCGGAAACCGAAGAAAATATTTAAATACTAGTTTCTTCTCGCAGTTTCGCTCACGTTGAAATTTCTACGCCGCACTTTTTTTTAATGGCCCAATTGGTGCCTGTTTTATGTCAGAGGGGGCAAACGAGCAAATCTCGCCTGTTGGAAAGCGATAGACATAGACACACAACACCAGAGGAGTCACAAGTGCGTTGCCGGCCTTTCAGGGAATACGCTCTTTTCTTGAAGGTTTGCAGATCGTATCGGTCCGGAAATACTACAAGTGACAATTCATTCCACAGTGTTCATAAAGTTGTCAGATTATAATAATAATAATAATAATAATACAATACTTTATTGCACACCAATAAAAGTTTACAAAAGGAAACAAGACAAATACAATTTATAAATAACGGTAGACAACAGGCGGTCTTATCGCTAAAAAGCGATCTCTTCCAGACCACCTTTGGGTAGTGAAATTGATGAAAATTCTAACTTAATACAGAGTAGGTGCAGCAGAAGGTGAAGGGAGCACATAATTAGATACTAACAGAAAACAAGTACGCATATGGGTAAATATACACATACATAAATAGATATACATAAACTTACATAATACCTACATAAATACAATAATATAAATAGACACTAGACATATACGAATCTTATATAACACAACGCAATACAGTCAGTGACGAAAAAAAATTATGTAATTATGATTATGTAGCTTAGAATACAGTTAAATCTATAGTACCAAAAGTTGAGGTCCCAAAATGCCTCCTTGAAGAACTCCCCCTTTGTTATACGCTTATATTTATTCTGGGCAGAGTACTTACTCTGATTTGACAGTCACGCCACCGCCTGACATACATTATGGTCGGTTATGAGGGCTATTGTGTCGTCCCACCTTCCGCATGATCAGTTGATCACGCCATAGCTGATAGTAAGCGGAAGGATATTATTGGTTAGAAATGTAGTTCTAGTTCGAATCAGTTGTGAAAAGAATGTTCTTGATTGCTTTGTAATCAGAGATTAAGTTCGACGCTTCTAATTATATCTGTTCGAGATATCGTTTTTCTATGTAGGTATTTCAAGTACGGCTGTGCCATTTATTGAAATAAAGTTTTGTAATGGTGAAAAACTTAACTAAAGGTCTAGATTTAGGTAGAGGTGTACAAAAATAGTATCAAAGTTACGTCAAAATTTAAATATAGAAGACATCTAAATTTTTTTACCAGGCTTTTTATCGATGTTATCAAATAAAGGAGGAAAAATTACATATTACCACACTTTTACATTTTCGAAAATATCCCTATTTTTGATTGAAAAATTCATCTGTAAGTTCCTCATTATGAAAAAGCGTAGGCGACCAGTAATTGGTCACAGCGCAGAAAATCTTACGGTCAGAGTATGGCTAAGGCGGATTTAATATGGAAAATGGAAATTATACAACTGTTGTTTTTGTGTGTCATGTGTGAATTTGCCACCAGGTGACGTCATTTAGAGGGTCGATTCTTATAGTTTCACTTTTTGGAAGTAGTCGGTATAATCAAATAAAAATGAGAGCACCTTGGCTTCTAGTTCTCATTTCTTGGTGTCTTTTTTATTCATACAGTAAATTGAAGGGCTATGCTCGGGATCTCTCTACGTGATCGAATCAGAAATGATGAGATTCGTAGACGAACTAATGTCACCGACATAGCAAACAGGGTTAGCAAACTGAAGTGGCAATGGGCAGGGCACATAGCTCGAAGAACCGATGGCCGTTGGGGCAGAAAGGTTCTCGAGTGGAGACCACGTACCGGCAAGCGCAGCGTAGGACGGCCACCCGCAAGGTGGTCGGACGACCTGGTCAGGTTTGCGGGGACTCGCTGGATGCGGGTCGCTTCTATCCGGCCCATGTGGAAGTCAATTGAGGAGGCCTGTGTCCAGCAGTGGACGTCCTATGGCTGAAATGATGATGATGATGATGAAATTGAAGGTAGCAAATTAACTTAACATTCGTTTCGATACAAAAAATCTTTAGCACTATTCAAGTATTTTACAAAAGCATTTGACCTTGCATTCATCTGTGACTCAGAGCGACGAATCTCAAATCTTCAACTAATCGTATCCTGCTGCGATCTGGTTATCTCCTGATCATCCGGAACATGACAATAGCTCTCGCTTCCTATCCAATGTGTGTCAGGAGTCAAGCAATGGTGTGATTGCCAAATTAGAACAGGTATCGTACGTATTATTTTACCTAACTATTAAGGGACACAGTGGTTTTTATCATTAAATTGTCGACACTCAGTCGAATTTCACTTCAAAGTCAACGTTTCATGTATTTTCATTTCGTCGACAATTCAGCTCGTGGACTGATCATTACAAGTAATTTTATATCGTGTATTTTTATTTGTCGGATGACATAGTTGTATTATGTCATGGAAAACGTTTTGTGGTTTATTGTTTCAAGTATTTTGAATTAACATACAAATTATCGTCATCATACAAAACATCTTCGGCTACTCTCATCCAGCTCTTGCCAGCCACCCTGCAAAAATCATCGCTCCACCTAGTCTGAGGACGTCGCACACTACGCTTGCCGATCCGCGGTCTCCACTCAAGAACACGTTTACCCCACCGGTTATCGGTTCTTTGGCTAATATGGCCCACTGTCACTTCAAATTGCTAATACGGTGAGCTGTCGGTAACTTTGGTTCTCTGGCGGATCACTTCGTTCCGAATTCGATCCTTCAAAGAAACTCCGAGCATTGCCCTTTCCATAGCTCTCTGAGCAACTTTAAATTTGTGGACCAGCCCAACCGTGAGTGTCCACGTCTCGGCACCATATATCATTATGGGTCTCACACTACGCGCAACAAATAAAGCACATGATACAATTTGACAAATTTGTTTTCTGACCTCGCGCGAAAAGATCCGCTACCGCCTACATGTTTTGTCCGCCTGCCTCCTAACATGGCTTAAAATGTAGCTTAATTAAATTCCGAGATCATTTATTTCCCATTTCATGAATAGCGATCTCAAATAAAGGTTATTGGGAAATTCTCGATACCTACAAATCAGCGAAAAAAAAAATGTAGACAAATTTTATAAAATCTCAAAAGGTTACCAAGCGATTTTGGGACCTCAAATTGCAATTGGAAGCCTTGCAGCTGACGCACGTTTTTATATATGGTTCTTTCGCGTAACTTTCATATCTGGGAAACTACAGGCAAATGTCACAATTTAATTAATCGGGCCACTATACTCGATCGGGGAAAACAAAAATTGCAATATAATTACATAAAAAATAGAATCGAAAGAAAGATTCCACAAAAAAATGCAATGTTAAGACTCCTTAACCGTTCAAAAATGCTGAATGTTTTAGACATTTTTCTCTATGATCAAAAATGTTTCTTAACATCAAAGTTACTACTTAAAACATTTGGGCTATTCAGATTGATATATATATATTTGAAACCTACAGTCTGAATTTTAATTGATTATATTTGTTTCAAAAACTACTCAGAATTGACAACATTCGCGCAGGAAACTGTTTTTTTTTCGCCTTATTTTCAACTGCACGCAATAAAAGCATGAAATGGCCATGGTACTTTTTAAAATTCAGGGAAAAGTGTTATTAACTTTTTCTATTCCAGTACTTTTTTCTGTCATTTATATAGTTACTAACTCTAATATTTAAAGACATAAATTATGGAAGTCTAAAAGTCTATACTCTACTGCACAAAAAAAACACTGCTAAACGATGTTATAATGGCGCCAAAAAAGCATTACTTAGTACCACAGATTACAAAATAAACAGTTATTCTACTAATGCATTGCTGCCAACTTAAAGAATATAATATTTATTTATAAAATATATATCAGACTATTTTTTATTTATTTTGTTGGTTCCGAGCGGAAACATGTAATTATTTTCATTGTTGTTTATTTGCATTTTATTTATTAAAATGTCGAGTCGTAGAAAAAGTATTGTATGCAACGTTGTATAAGTAGGTAGGTCAAAAAACGCTCGTGGCATCTTTCTCACCCATGCCACTCGCGTTTTTTGCCCCCTCTTATACAACTATTGCATAAAATACTATTACAAAGCTGGTTGAAATTAACTATTATATATGTCATAATATTAAAAAAATAAAATTTAAAAGGAATAAGGCCTCTTAAAAGTTTAATTTAGTCCTTACATCTAGACAGTCTAGGCACTTGCTGCAGTAGCGTAGGTATCCAACGACCTTGAACTGATTGTCGGTCGTCCGTCCGTCGACATCGCATCTTGCACCGTCATGCATTTTGTTTAAAAGGTATCCATTCGTATTACATTACTATACTCTTTTGTTTTGAATCAGACAATATTGTATTCAAAAAGAAAAAATAATCATGGTCATGCATCCGTAGGGAATATATTTTTTTATTATATTCACCAATATTTGACGACGCGGTTGGCGCAGTTTGTAGTCCACCGGCCTACTGAACTAGTGGTCCTGGGTTCGAACCCCGGCCGGGGAAAATAACCATCTGTCGTTAAGGATCAAAAGTGACAAAGTTTTTCATTTCCCAACTGTACAATGTTTTGTATTCAGACAATGTTTTATTTTCTAATCTAATCTAAAGGTACTAAGTATTATACAATACTAAAAATGTATTGAAAAAAAAAAACCATTGGAGAAGGGTATTTTAGTGAAAACTGCCATTTCCTTATTAGAAAATAATTATAAGAAAAAAAATGTTTGCCGCCAGTCGTACAAAAAATAATAATTACAATTATCATGTTCATTTTATTTTGTCGTAATAAATGTCGCAATCTTGGCGTTCAAGAACGGGTCTTCTGGCGGTTTGGACGGCTTAACTTCCCAGCATCTCAAAGACCTGATCTGACCTATTGGTGTTCCTGGTGGCAGGAACAACGACCTACTAGCTAACTTGACCCGTCTTTTTAACCGACTTCAAAAAAAGGAGGAGGTTCTCTATTCGAACTATTTTTTTTTTTTTTTGAATGTTTGTTACTCGATATCTCCGAGAACCGTGAACCGATTTTCAATTTTTTTTTTTAATCGAAAGGGTATAACTCCGAGTTGGTCCCGTTGGCACTAAGTCGGGATCTGATGATGGAATCTTGGAGAAATCGAGGGAACTCTTCAAATGTTATAGGGACATGTACGGCGCTTTCGGTAATTTATTGATAAAGTCAAGAATTTACATTCAGTAAATAGGATTTGGTGTAAGGAAACTGATGATGAACACCACAGATCTAGTTCTTTAGTTTTACTGAAGTCGGTTCTTTTTTTTGTTAAAAATTATAGTTATGAATCTTACGCTTGCAGGCAAGGTAGACCACAGTGTTGCTCCCACGCTTTACGGTGCCAACCTCTGACCCCGTTTTCTTAGATTGATTAGAAAGGGATGACACTACAGTATTGCCACTTTTTAATTTCTACTCTTTTTGGTCAAACTGTACTGTACCTACCCATAGTATAAGAAAATTAAGGTATGACACTCCGGTACTAAGACTTTCTAATGTCGCTTTATGGTAACAAAGTAATTATAAAAAAATTGACAGAAACCACCATCCAATCATAGTGTGATGACTTCAAATGTCTCGCCTGCCATTCTGATGGGATAGCTCAGTTGGGAGAGCACTATGCCGGAATCTTATAAGTAAGTAAGTAAACACTTTATTGTACACAAAAACAGTTAAAAATACATCTATTACAAATAACATATAGGTACAAAGGCGAACTTATCCCTATAAGGGATCTCTTCCAGTTAACCAGTTAACGTGTATAGGGTCGCAGGTTCCAGTCCTGCTTAAATTGTAGTAGATCACATTACCTTTGTGTCAGTTTTAATAAAAATAAAAATGTGGTATTTCCACTTCCACATTAAAACAGAATCAAGAAAAAGATTCTATAAACAACATTTATTTACATAAAATGTTAAGAGTCCTTATTCCATTTAAGTTTAATTTTTTTCAACCAACTTTTTCAAGTGAATAATACTTTCCCTGAGTTTTAGAAAGTAACAGCTATTTCATGCTTTCATTGTGTACACACCACACACACTTTTCTGCGTGAATTTTGACAATATTGAGTAGTTTTTAAAACAAAAATTATAGATGAAAAATTCAAACTGCGGGTTTGAAATACATACCAATAAATCTCAATGGCAATGGCCCTGTTTTAAGTAGTAACATTGCTATAGTCTTCTTATGAAAATTAGTCAGAGTTTTGGCGGGAAATTTAAAAAATATGCGGCGGGTCACACCACAGGGTCACACCATGTAAGAATTATAGTTTTGATTCTAGAAAATATTTTTTTCTTTGCACACGTAAGGTACCTAAGAAAATAAGTTAAATATATGTTGACGTGCACTCATAGTCAGCTCACATAATTTCAACCACTATGTACAGAACGGTCAACGACAAACACTTTTACACTTTCTAACCACATACAAGGCGAAAAATTAAATGTAGTGTAAAAAAGTTCTAGCTCTACCATAATCCATAATATTAATCCATCACCAAAAAATTACATAATGCCAAATTTCAACTCAATCGGAATGTTAGAACTAGTACACAAAGTATCAAAATTATTTATAGAGGACCCACCTACTAAATTGTTTAAATCATAGACAATTGGTGATACCACAAGGAAATGTCTGTCAACATTATTTGGATAGCCAGACTAGTATGTTAAGAAACATGTTTGATCATAGAGAAAGACGTCTAAAACAACCAGCTAAATGTTTTTATGATCTTCATGAATATTTTATGTAGCAATGTTAATTTTATTTTGTTTTTTCTACTAATATAATGTAAATCATTGTACGTCCGAAATGGGCAAACTGTTGACACCGAACCATATAATGTAAGACCTTTTGTACACAGTTTTGACAATAAACGCTTATCTTATCATATCTTATCAGCATTTTAGAACGGGTAAGGAGCCTTAATGCATAAGTATAATGCACAAAGAATGCATAATTGAAGCAAACCCCATTAACATATGACACGTGTTTCGTCGTTACGATGCCTTGGATACTAAAGTATTGCATAATTTATAGTTTTTCAAAATTATCCTCAAGTCCTGGATCCTGAAATTTGAATGAATGCATTTTTTTTCTCCGTATATGGAAATGGTGGTCACTTTAGAACGCGCGAAAGATTACCAACAGGATTTTTTACCGTCGCAGCTTGCTATTGGTGCATTTTTAGGTTTTCCTATCTCAATCGAAAAACCGGCCAAGAGCATGTCGGGCCACACTCAGTGTAGGGTTCCGTAGTTGCCCATCCTTCATAATAGACGGGTTTAAAACCGCGGTTTTAAGTCCGAGGTTTAAATTACGAGAAAGATTTCAAGCTCTATAAAAAAGGTCGTAAACGCCAAAGTGCTTACGGCACTTACGTCATTTTAAAGAAAAGTATGAAATTTTGTGATAACTCAAAAACGGCTTAACCGAATTTATTTAATATAGTTTTCATTGAAAGTACTTATAAGGCCTCATTTTCATGAATTTTTCCATAATTTTTTGACCCGTGGTTGAACTATTTTTTTATTTTCGGAGCGAATATTTACAAAACTGCTGACTTTATCAAAAAATAATGTATGGAGACCCCTATTATTTTTAAAAGACCTATTCAATGACATCCCACACACTAGTGTCGAAACGAAAAAAAATTCACCCCCACTTTAGGTGTTCGGGAGGTACCCGAAAAAAGTTTTTTTTTTAGTTTTTATTTTACCGTTCTATTGGCGTAATACAATACATACTCATACCAAATTTCAGCTTTCTAGTACTTAATGATTACGGAGCTAAGCCGCGGACGGACGGACAGACGGACATGGCGAAACTATAAGGGTTCCTAGTTGACTACGGAACCCTAAAAACGGTTATTATATAACGAGTTTCTTTCGGATTTCTTCTCAACAGCGGTCTCTTTTTGGGAAATGCCGGTAGATTCACAATCTGACTTGTAAAAGTGCCCTTGTGGCCTACTTACTGAATAAATTATTTCATTTCATTTCGTTTTATTTCGTTTCATTTAGTCTCATTAAGTTTCATTTCGTTTTATTTCGGTTCATATAATATTCGGCTTATACAAATTGAGGTTTCGTTCTTGTTTGTTTCCTCCTACATACCCACCAATCTATACAATTTCGTGGTTGTCCCCAAAGTGAAAGTTGCTCAGTGTGACCCTCCCCAGTACTCCGTTCACCCCTGCTCCATGACCCAAAAAGCAGCCTGTATATACATATATTATATTTATATATGAGTAAAAAAAGCTTACCTGTATAACTGCTAACCCGAAAAAAACTTATAAATTCACGTTACTTTATAGCAAAATACAAAAAATACTCTGTCCTTTGAAAAACATTTATCATCTTGGTCTAACACTCACGCACACATCGACACTCAACTGTCAAAGTTCAAATTTCGAAAATGGAACGCGCTCCGATTGGTTGGGATTCGAAAACAGTGATGCGCGGAACGATTGTCGATAGTTTATTGTTTTAATGTCTTTTTCGATGAAAATGGCGACACGTCGTTTGGTTACGAGTGCGCGGTGAGCAATGCGGTATCTTGCCACTATCAGTGAGCTCCGTGGGACTGTAAGGTGATTATGTCAATATCACCGGTAGTGCTGGTCTAAGATGACTATATTATACTATCGAAAAAAAAAATTTTTGCGGATTTTTTTTCACTGTTTTCATGGGTTGGTTTGTCTCGTGCAATCTGTGTACATATCAAGATCTATATAATATTATTAAAGAAAAAAATAACTTATTTGATAAACTTTTTCAATGATTCTCTGCCATTCTATCTATAACCAAGCTGAGCGGGGTCGAGGTTAAAAAAGAGATGTAGAAATTAAAAAAAGAAATCGTTGATACGGCTGAAAATTTAAAATGGAACAATAAATTCGATGGGTTACCCTCACCTGGCAGAATAATATTGCTCAGAAATACGTTTCGCATAACACGTTTCGCATAACACGTTTCGAAGAAACACTTTCGGTCGAATGGTAAGATGGCATAAAGGTATAGTTGGCATTAACTACTACCTCGCATACGCCACATTTTGCAGCACATTGTTTTGTAGAATATATCTTTGGCCGACTTTGGTTTAGCATAATTTTATGTACCATAATAATCCTATAGCATACGATTGTATTTGTATTTGTATTGTATTTGATTCCAATATATAGCATAATTATTTTCTACTAGCAGAAAAGTGGGTTAGGTAAATTTTACGTGGTAGAATGTAAGCCACCAATTTTTGCTATAGCATAATAGTTAGGTATCTAACGTCCCCAACGGGTGTGTTCGCTATCAAAAAGGGAATATAGTCCCAGAGTCACCGTTAGGTACGACGACATGCGAATCGAGAAGCAGTGTTAGGTATCTTGCCGCCGCGGGGCAACAGCCACTAAACGTTTACTTGGCTTCTAACTTCACAACAATTAAAATGCATAAATCAGGTCCTGATTCCACCTTAGGGCAGGTCCGTCTTGGATTAGGTTAGGTACGACGACGAGCGAAGCGAGGAGGAGTGTTAGGTTGAACTGAGACCCTAACGAGCGAGCGAAGCGAGCGAGCCGCGCGGCAACGGCCGGCTATCATACCACTCCACGTACTGATTGCACCTTAGGGCAGGTCTACGCCACCTAAATATTATGCAAAAAAATATCAGCGAAAGTACTATTCGTTTAGAAGACTGTTATGCTCATCAACATTATGCCAATATCAGATTCGGTGTTATGAAAATCTGCGAAATGATTTATGCCAAAGCATACTCTGCTTATTATGTTTCTGCCAAACGTTACTCTGCCAAGTATCATTATGCAAAACAAATATATGTCAAAAAAGTTTCTGCAAGACAATAGTGAACCAAATTCGATATATAAGTAATAATTATGATGATGTATGAATACGTAAGCAATATAATACAACTGCTAAATAAATAACCCATTCACGTCAATTCACGGAAAAGCAAAGGCGTCTAATTGCTCTTCCTTCTTAACAAACTTATTTATGCTACTGAAAAACTACAACTACACACCAATTGTATTGTTTGTATCGATAATTGTAGCGGCAAATGGTATTTGGTCATTGCTAACGTCATCAAATTGAAATCAGGCGAGCGTCATACGATACTTTGATCAATGAAATGTTAGCATTGATTGCTACATAGAGTACGTTGTTTCATCATTTTTAGGGTTCCGTACCCAAAGGGTAAAAACGGGACCCTATTACTGAGACTTCGCTGTCCGTCCGTCCGTCCGTCCGTCCGTCTGTCACCAGGCTGTATCTCAACAACGGTGATAGCTAGACAGTTGAAATTTTCACAGATGATGTATTTCTATTGCCGCTATAACAACAAATACTAAAAATAAAATAAAATAAATATTTAAGGGGACTCCCATACAACAAACTTGTTATAGATTATATATATGTATAGGTACGGAACCCTTCATGCGCGAGTCGGGCTCGCACTTGCCCAATTTTCGTTTAAATTCCTGTACTGATTTTAGGTGTGTGATTTCATGCCCCGTGGTTTTTGGTTCACGAATGATTTTACACCTACTCTTGACTTAGTGTTAAATCAATCGTGCACCAAAAACCCATATGTGATTATTTTCTATAAACAATTACCTACTCCACACAGAATCACTCGAATTCCCGTACGTTATTTCAATTGTATGCCTGTTTCTTTAATTACTTAAACATTATATTGCACGATACTTTTATACCAGTTTTAAAGTATAAGGTAGGTCAAAGTATGTTTTTCCTGAGAATAAAAATAAACGAATCATAATTATATTTCGATTTTTATTTCTATTAATAGACACGGAATGTCAATGGCATATCAATTGAACTGGTTAAGATCCCACTACGAATTTGAGTAGTTAATAAGTACCAGTGATGTGGCGTGAAACAAGATCTCTAGGCAAGCCTTTTTTTATAAATATAAATGGTTCTATAGAGGCCACGCTACTGGTTTTCAATTGCAAATGAATCGCATCTTCCATCCATAATAGCACTGGGTTGCCAGTAAACATTTTGCCACATGTATCCCTAGGCCAAAAGTTGCAATCTTCAGCTGTTTAAGGAGTACGTACCACGTGTTATCCACTAGTTTTTTTTTTACAAATTTAAAGCCGGTGTCTTTGTGAACAAAGTGCAATAAGCTTGCCAGCGTTAAAGTGACATTTTAAATGCAGGTCTTTTTTTGTCATCTGACATCTCATACGCCACGATAACTACATTAACACTATAATCAGAGGAAAGATAGAAGCTAAACGGAAAAGGGAAAGACCAAGAAGAACATACGAAAAAATAAAATTTGTGGGGCAACCTGCTTACAGTTTTATCTAGAAATAGAAGTACAAGAATTAAAAAAATATAAAACAGTTCCTTGTTGTAAGAATTCCGTCCTGTCACATTAGATTATCCTGTAATGATACAGGATTTGGGATTTGACATTGTAATTCAAACAGCTGTCACTTTATACAATAGTTGTATGATGTCTGATGTGTAGGAATAGAGTTACTACTATTCTACTAATTATTAAACGCACGTTTTCAACACCAAATCAATATATAATACAATTTCACAATGACAATAAAAATATTGTCAAGACACCCATGAAACTTATGGTAAATAGACAGTCTTAGCATTAAGTAACCTTTTTCGTACTGTAAAAAGGTGTCTCCACAGATGTAATACGATAAATAAATAAATAAATGTGTAAACCACATATTTTTTAATAAACAGATAGGTACAGCATCAGTGGGATCTTGATCTAATAGTCATCACAGTTTCAAGTACTTATCAATAATAATTCAACTCAAGGTCAGACGGGTCAATTACGTCACAGGAGGCAAATTAGTCCTGATGACGTTCGGTAGGCGTATCAGCGTTTATAATATTAATAGCCCTGACTTTAGACGGATTTTAGCAAATAAAGGAATTGAATACCTTCTTTGCCTACAGGTTGGCCCTACGAAGTATTAACAGAACTGGCCAATGAGAATAAATGATATTGAATGAAAATGAATAAGAAATTAAGAATGAATGAGAATTATTGGGAATGAGAATGAGAATGAATGAGAATGAGAATTAATAAGAATGACAATGAATGAGAACGAGAATGAACACTGTATTCTGGCAAATAAAATATTTGAATCTTTGAAAATAAATGAGAATGAGATCGAGAATTATTGAGAATATTTATTTGTCAAAACTAGGTATCCATTAGTCTGTTGACAACCAACAACTCAATAAGTAAGAAATACCTATTTAAAACAAAGCTCGCATCTCAGTATTAATCTACAAACTAGATACAAATTTTTGAATAGTAGTGATAGAAATTTTAGCGAGTGTTTATTGTCACCAGATGATATGATACACGACCTTATTTATGACTAGATTCTCCACTTTCTGTCTATAAGTCAGACGTACAAATTAATGTTTATCATCAATTTTATACATTAATTAATTACACAGTATAGTTACACAAATGCCAAGTACCATTTGCGCACTGACGGTTCCATAGCCATTGTCACACAATGTGCAACACATGTTTTTAAAATAAGAAAATAAATCAGCAAGAGTATTCATAACTGTAGTAGCACTATTATGTAATGTCACAATTAAATAGGTGATCCTATAGGCGTTCCAACCACCGCCATTCCGTTGTCAACACATTGACATTTTAATTTTCAGTTATTTTCTATGCTAGTTTTATTATAATTTTTTGTCTGACATTGTTTTTGTATCTATTTTAATTTATTATTATATTATTTTAAATTAATTGAGCGCGCTCTCATATTTGCATGCCTGCATGCAGGCCGAGTACACGGCACGTTGTATGAAACATAAGACCTGTTACTGTATACTTACTGTACTTCTGCAAATAAATAATTTTGAGTTTGTCTTTGACTCAAAAATATTGATCCTTTTCAAGCACCAAGATGTAAACTTTCCTGCAGTGATATACCTACTGTAACAGTACTTTTAGCCATAATTGATCGAAATTAAAGGATATTTATGACAGCGGACTACGGTGGTTGAAATACCTATAGAATCATCTGTCACTTTTTGACAAGTATGTATAGATTGGGATGGTGGTAACAGTCATTTCATTCAAAATTTCATCATCATTCATCATTTCAGCCATAGGACGTCCACTGCTGAACATAGGCCTCCCCTTTGGACTTCCATATATACCATGCAGTTGGAAGCGACCTGCATCCAGCGCCTTCCGGCGACCTTTATAAGGTCATCTGTCCATCTTGTAGGTGGACGTCCTACACTGCGCTTGCTGGTCCGAGGTCTCCACTCGAGCACTTTTCATTCAAAATTTACCACTTGAATATGAATAAACTGTCCGATTCAATGTCAGTCTCATTGCGGTTAAAGAAATTGAAATAATATCCACGTTTATCGATAACATCTTGTACGGTGCATCACTACGCGCTCGTTACGCAGGTGGGTGTGTCGCGATACGTATGCACTTGAAATGTTATTGGCTAGAGCTTAGGACTTACGGTTATACAAATACAAATACAAGTACTCTTTATTGCACACCTCAAAAAATATACAGGAGAAATACAATGCAAGACATTACAATTAGATTAGGTTAGGTTATTTCCATGTTTATCGACAACATCGTCTTGCACGACGCATCACTACCCGCCCGTTACGCAAGTGGGTGTGTCGCGTCACGAATGCACTTGAAATGTTATCGGCTACCTTGGGTACTGCCCAGGACTTTCGGTTATTCCCATGTTTATCGACAACATCGTCTTGCACGGCGCATCACTACGCGCCCGCTACGCAGGTGGGTGGTCGCGATACGAATACACTTGAATTGTTATCGTCACTATCGATAACGCGCAGTGATTTGGGGGCCTCGGGACTAGTCCCGTGTTCGACATGTGCTCAAGTAATTGAAGGGATGTTTACAAAAACAACATAACTGACTAGACTGGTTGACACTTACTATCAATAGAAATGTTTCGTTATGAGTGTCAACCAGTCTAGGCAGATATGTTATTTTTGTAAACACCCCTTCAATTGTAGTCGTTTCATAATAAATAAATAATATAAAAGCTAAGGAAAAGAGCTATATGTATATTTATGTATTATAATATATGACATGTGTGTATGCATTTATTTAATATTTATTGCACAAAATAAAAATGTAACGTTTGTACGGGTGGAATTAATGCCATGAGGCATTCTGTACCAGTCAACCATAGGGCAAAGCAGAAAAAATGTAGGTGGTGGTGATGACGATGAAGCAAACCATCACCGCAACCATCACTACCACTTACCACTTTTTTTCTTGACTGTGTCCGCCGTGTGGTTAAGTAACACATTTGATTGACACCCCGCGAAATAGAGGCATACGTCATAACCTAGTTTTAACCTTTGATATTCCGTCTCTCATTCCTCTGTATTGTATCAATTGAGAAAACAGTTCAAACTAAAATGAAATCATAGGAAATGAGATGAAACGAGACGGAATGAGATGAAATGAGATTAAAATAAATTAAATAATTTGTTCAGTAATTCTACCGGCATTTCCCATGAGGAGACCGCTGTTGAGAGGAAAGCCAAAAGAAACTCAACAGTAAGTCATTTTTTGGTAAACGGGTCATTGTCAGATTTAGGGGCGCGTCTTTCCGGTGGACATTTGCAAAATTAAGGATTCCAGGGCCTAATTTTCTGATTAAATGCCTGTGAGAGTAAAGAACGTTCCCTCTTCTATAATCCGATGTAATAGCAACATAACCTAGGTTCATACAAGCTCTTAACTTTGGACCACCGAAGGGACAAATTTTGTTTTTTGAACTGACAATGACCCAAATAATACTTAAAACACTCAATCACATTTATGTTATAACTAATTACCTACATTAATTAGCCACCCTAAAAGCGAGCACCAGACTAGCCAAACGGATACCGAAGGGAGCTCGGGTGGCTGTAGCGCGAAGCTTATCGGATTGTATATCTAAGGTAACGTCGAGTAACAGTTTTGCCGCGTGGGAAGCTTTACCTACCTTCACTTACAAAAATTTCCACATCCCACGGGATAAATCAAATCGTACTTTATGCGCCATAATAAAAGAGAACGTTCTTCATCCGTGTTTTCAAACTGACCTGGAGCAGCCAATCACAGAACGTTGTAAATCGAACACTTACTCGAAGATAAGGGCGATCGAGAGTAAAATATCTGATGGCAACGTGAGAAGTGCTACAAAACTTTTATTTTCTATCGACACCTTGGCCCCGCGCACTGCTGACGTATTTACCGCTCTTAAAGATAAACACCCAACTCCCACCGCAACAAATCCGTTACCCCTTCCGCCATCTAACGTCCTTCAGCCTCTACAGGTTACTGAGGCTGCCACTTTACAAGCTATTCGATCCTTCCCCAACGGTTCTGCCGGAGGGTTGGATGGTTTGACCCCGCAGCACCTCCAAGACCTTACCGACCCTCTAATGGGTGACGCCGGGGAATCCCTCCTCAAGGAGCTGACTGGTTTAATTAATCTAATGTTATCGGGCAAAATTTGCAGCGAAATTGCTCCCATTTTGTACGGTGCTAATAACTTAATTGCTCTAAAGAAAAAAGACGGTGGTATTCGTCCTATTGCAGTGGGAAGTTCACTACGCCGCTTAGCCTCTAAAATATGCTGCCGGGAGTATCATACCCGTCTCACCGACAAATTTCAACCGAAACAACTCGGTTTTGGAGTTAGAGGGGGGTGTGAAGCTGCAGTGCATGCCACCCGCACATTCATAAATAAATCTAACTTTGAAGTCCTATTAAAGCTAGATGTCAAAAATGCATTCAATTCGATTGACAGGGGCACCCTTCTAGATGAAATTCAACCCCATCAAAATTAATGTTCGGTGACAAGGAAATCTCCTCTTCCGTTGGTTGCCAGCAAGGTGACCCGCTCGGCCCTGTCATTTTTAGCCTGGCCATCCATTCCATCATATCACAGCTCACTTCCGATTTAAATATATGGTATCTGGATGACGGAACGCTAGGAGGATCCGCGTCTTCAGCTTTCAATGACCTAAATTATGTTATAAAAAGGTTCTCTGAGATTGGCCTATCTCTTAACTTCGACAAGTGTGAGCTTTTTATCTCAGAAAAACTCCCAGATGAATGCCGAGGTAACATTTTAAGTCTTTTTAACCGTGTAACGCCTAATATCACTTTACTTAATCGCGAATCCCTCACCCTACTCGGTGCTCCAATTTTTGAAGACGCCATTCCACCAACATTAAATTCAAAATTAAACCACTTTCGTGATTCTTCGGATTTGTTATTTAAAATCAGCCCTCATGTAGCTATCTACATTTTACGTTTATGTCTTTTTTCACCCAAATTCATGTTCATTTTACGCTGCTGCCCTGTCTGGAAATTCCCCCTTTTGACCACTACTATCGACGATCTATTAAAAACAACCACGAGCAAAATTCTAAACGTTTCTCAAAATTTATCTAGTTGGTCCCTGGCAATTCTTCCTATTAAATATGGCGGACTAGGCATACGCTCCACAGGCGACCTTGCTCTTCCTGCCTTTCTCTCATCCATTCACAGTACTGTCACCCTCATCAGTGGTATTCTTAACATTTCTAATCCCACTGATGTAGAGGTTTCGGACCTGGTGGATGCAGAGTCAGCATGGAGCGCTAGGAACGCGGGTGAGAGCGCGCCATCTGAAAAAGCCAGCCAAGCTGCCTGGGATCACATAACAGTAAAATCCATTCACAAATTTCTATTAGACAGTTGCCTTACTGCGACCGAGCGGGCCCGCCTACTGGCAGTATCCGAGCCGGAGTCGGGACATTGGCTGCATGCCCTGCCCTCACGCAACATCGGTTCCGTCTTAGATCCAAGTACTCTTAGAATCGCAATCTGCCTCCGTCTCGGTATAAAACTTTGCGAGCCACACCCTTGCTGCCGTTGCGGAGGCTCTGCTGACACCCTCGGACGACACGGCCTCTTTTGCCAGTCAAGCGCTGGTCGTTTTTATAGACACGGGGCACTTAACGACCTCGTTCGCCGGGCCCTTGGCACAGCATCCGTTCCAGCAACTCTGGAGCCTGTGGGACTTTCCGCTGAAGACGGGAAGAGACCGGATGGCTGCACACTGGTGCCATGGCATCTCGGGCGGCCTTTGGCATGGGATGTTACATGTGTGGACACTCTAGCCCCGTCCCATGTCCAACGTTCCGCCAGAAAACCGGGGATGGCCGCAGAAGATGCCCAAATCGTCAAGCGCCGCAAATATGCCTTCTTAAATAAAAATTACGAATTTGCGGCACTGGCAATGGAAACATTTGGCCCGTGGTCTTCGGATGCAAAGAAAATTGTAAAAGAAATTTCACAAAAATTAATCGGAGTATCGGGTAATATCAGAGCGGGCTCCTTTTTCGCTCAAAGACTGAGCCTCGCCATTCAAAGGGGAAACGCGGCGAGCGTGCTGGGGACGATGCCTCAGACGGCTTCAATACTGGGGGATTCTTTTTAATTTTAAGTTTTAGTATGTATATTTTTAATTTATTTTCCATTGTAATAAATATTCTATCCTACATTGGTACGTGTAAAGGAGATGTATAGTCGTTAGTACTCTTTATTATACTGTGGTATAGTTTTCAAATATACCGGGTGATCAATCCAAATGGGTCAGTAGGGAGAAGTGAGAAACTATAAGTGATAGGGAAATCTGTTTTTAGGAACCATGGCGTTGATTTTAGATTTAATAAAAACTATAAGCATTATAATTATTTTATAAATCTCATACATAATTTCATACATAACTCGGTCAAAATCGCTGTAAAGAATGTTACAATAAGATACACGCGATTACTTAGAATTCAAATTATTTAAATTTTAATAAATGATTTAATACATTAAAAAAAAAAGTTATGTATGAGATTATAAAAAAATAGAATGTAGTTTGTTTTAAATCTAAAATCGACGCCATGGCTATCTCTTATAGTTTTCGTTTTCTCCCTACTGACCCATTTGGCTTGATATATACATATATATGTATATCAATTAATCGCAATAGCCCTGTTCTAAGTGGTAACATTGATAATATGTTAAGAAACATGTTTGATCATAGAGAAAAATGTCTATAACAATCAGCATTTTTGAACACATAAGGGCCCCCCTATTCTCAGAAATGGTTTACTCACTTAAAATGGTAACTCTGAAAGTAATAAAGATTACTGTTAGGTATTAAATAAGAAATTCCACAAATTTTCCTAGAATTAAATAACTTGGGGTTTCAGATCTGTCTTCGAATATTCTCAGCCGATTGGTTTCTAATTCATACAATAGAGAATATCTAAGAATTTCGCAATTCTTACACTAAATTAGATACTCTCTCGCTTGAGTTATTCCGTATTTGTCGGTATTTGCTCCGATTCTACACTTCTTGAGCACGTATTTTAATGGTGGTTCAACTTTTTTTGTTGTTATTCTGTCCCGTCATCCAGGAGACAATTGTGATTAATCTTCTTAGAAGAGTGTTGATAATTTATAATATTGGTATTTTTAAGAGATATTCTAAATAAGAATGGTTTTATAACTGCTGCAATTACAATATTTTTCTTGAATATTGTCGCAAAAAATCGCAGTTTTAAATAGTAACCCAGGGGACATCACCATGGCCACAAGCAACAGATTGGCCCTTAACAGTTAGTTAGGACTGTAATCAGGTATAGTATGTATGTATGTAAACACTTTATTGCACATAAAACAATATTGACAAAAACTCAAAAACAATACATGTGTACAAGGACGAACTTATCCCTGTAAGGGATTTTTTTCCAGTTAGCCTTTGAGCAAATGAGATAGAAAACTAGACATTGAAGTGATAAACAAACGAACAAATTTAAACGCGCAAATATACAAAATGTATAAGTATAACCAATAAGATAAATAAATAATGTAAAGCCTGACCTGAAATATATGAGGATGCGCCATATTGCGGAATTTCACTGAAACTAATTTCTTACACTGGCAATGATTTTATGATGGTTTGTCAACAATGTCAATGTCATTCGTGGTGATTTCTTTAAAAAACTAATATTTAAAATTATCCAATGAAAATGCCGAAAATCATTCACAGTCGTTGTGAACTTAAGATTATAAGTTAAGTGTAAGTACATGTAATTACTACACGAAAAACCGTCAGGAAAAGAGTGCATTCCATTAAATGATATTACGAGGTTACCATAGTGGAACTGACAGGTATTTAAAACTAATGCCATTATAGTGGTCAGTAGGGAGAAGTCAGAAACTATAAGTGATAGGGAAATCTGTTTTTAGGAACCATGGCGTTGATTTTAGATTTAAGTAACCTATTTTTAAGTGCATGCTACGCAAGCATCTTTCTGATCTATCTGTCTAAAACTATTGTTTTAAGATGAATTATTGGTATGATGTTATCACATGGTACTTACATGAATCTTTATGTAGGTATGTAGTATATTATAATTTTCTATTGGTGTAAGTTTTAGTATAAATATTATATTTTATTTAAATTTGTTTTTTTTTATTGTTTCCGAAAGTTATACTCGTAGACCCTGCACCAACTCAATATTTCTGTTTAGCCCTATGGTTGACTGGTAGAGAATGCCTTGTGACATTAAGGCCGCCATTTGTACAAGTTTTATCTGTGCAATAGTTTAAATAAATACAATTTTACCTAACTATTAGGTATATCAAATTTCTTAGTAACAAATTAATCCCGCAAGCTGATGAGTCCTTGTTTAACAAGTCCCGGTTTAATCACCACCCGACAAGTTAATTAATACGACATTACAGATCATTAGCTTCGGATTACGGTGGGGAGGGATTATTCCAACTTTACACGTATATTTAGAACGGGAGATCTGACGGAAAGGGTTAACGGAATATCTATCACTGCATAGTATAAAACAAAGCCGCTTACTGCTGTCTGTCTGTCTGTTCCTATTTATTTCCAATAATATTCCAATATTATTTTTAATTGTATAATATTTGCATGCCCATGCACTAGCAGGCAGAATACAACTCGAAAATGTATTTGACATCCACTTGACTGTATTCTAACAAATAAATAATGATTCTGATTCTGATTCCTACGGCAAAGAAATTAAACAACTGCTTGTAAAATTCGATGCTTTAACTAGTGGCTTTGATAGAACAATTGGCAGTTCACCCGTCTGTCCCGGATAGCCGTGGTCACGTAGAACAAATCCCACACAAAGCATTTTTTTTATTTTTCGCTATAATATCGCATATTATGAACATTATCCGCAGAACCCATTAGCAAGATGCATTATGTTTGTGACTGAGATTGTGGACTGTACAAATGGGTTTCTTTATCTGTATCATTAGAGATATGCAGAAAGATTAAAAACCCATTTAAATTCTGTTACTAGCTGCGCCACGCGGTGTCCACTCATCCCACGGGAACACTACATTTTTCCGGGATAAAAAGTAGCCTCTAGATGTTAATCCAGGGTGCCATCTACTCTACCTTTATCCCAAAATTTATCATAATTGGTCTAGCCGTTTGCGCGTGAAAAATTAAACATACTTACACATAAACGCACTCACAAACTTTCGCTTTTATAATATTAGTGTCATAATATTTCGAATAATCTAAAATGTCATAAATTTTAGGAATAATCTTAACAACAGCGTGGCGCCATCTGTTGGTGTTTTTTTTTGTCCTCTCATCATGCTGAAACGGCTGGACGGCTTTTAAGAGGCCTTATTCCTTTTAAAATTTATTTTTTTCATATTATGACAAATATATTGTTTTGTTTTGATGTATTTCTGTTTTTGTGTACAATAAAGTGTTTACATACACATACATACATATATAGATAATTTCAACCAACTTTTTGAAGTGAATAATATCCGTGTGAGTGTGTATATAATCCGGGTAGGCAAGCACTTGTGACTCCTCTGGTGTTACAGGTGTCTATGGGCGACGCTTTCCATCAGGCGATACGTTTGCTCGTTTGCCCCCTATGACATAAAAAAAAAAAAAATAATAATAATAATATGTATGTAAAGGCGTAGGGATGTGACGACCCCATCGCCCGCTGGTTTTACCAGCGCAGTCAGTCACCGCAGGGCAGCTTATGGCGAGCTGTTGGGGGGCAGCGACCCCACGTACCTGAGTGCTCCTGGGGGTCCTGATGGGGGGAGATGGGTCGGGGCCTCCGCCTCTGTCTTGCCTTAACCGGCCGGGCAGAGTGGAGTCGCGAGAGTTTCGGCTCGGGGGCGGATGTGGAAACGTAAGGGGTTAGTTGGCTGCGGTTTAAAGCCCAGTATTACACCTCTCCGCCCTTAGCCTTCCGCACTGGTGTTGCCCTTAGGCCACTCTATGTGTCGCTTTTTATGGGGGCCCATCTAGCGGGAGGCGAGTCATCGTCTACCAGTTTTTTTTGCTATGAGACACTTTTCTTGGTAGACGTCCGGCTGTCTCAAACAATAGCCCAGTAGTTAGTCCATCGCATTTCATGTAATAGCCTAGTACCATATTTAGACTCCATACAACCACAATAGTTCTTACATCTTGCGGGTGCTGTCTCTGTGTGCGTCCCATGACACAGGCAGGGGGAGCATCCGCATGGTGTACCCCTTACATTTCATTAAATTGTCGAAAGGGCCTCTGCTCGTTGGCTTCGGCTCCGTGCACGCCTCCCAAAGGTCCGGGACACCATTGTCCCGTGAAAGGGTGCGACATACAAATAATAATAATAATAATACCTTTTCCCGAGTTCTAGGTAGTAACATAGCTATTTCATGCTTTCATTGCGTGCAGTCGTAAATAAGTTGAAAAAACGAATTTTCCGCGTGAATTTTGTCAATTTCGAGTAGTTTTTGAAACAAAAATTATTAATGAAAAATACAAACTGTAGATTTCAAATATATACCAATAAATCTCAATAGCCCTGTTCTAGGTAGTTACATCAATAATATGTTAAGAAACATGTTTGATCATAGAGAAAAATGTCTAAAACAATCAGCATTTTAAAAGGAATAAGGCCTCTTTACCAATTTTAGTACAGAAATAGGCAATGATACTGGATACTTTTTCTACGATTGTGGTAAAGGAAAGAAACATGCGGCCAAAGTTGCCCCACATCTTCAACTTTTTAATTTTTTATGCTTTAGAAAAATCAGTAACTTTTTTCTAGAAAACAGGGGATTCGGACCAATAAACAAATATTCAAGATTTTTTTAATGTCATCAATTCCTCAAAATTAACCAACTTCAAAAAATCAATTCGACTGTTTTTTTTTATGTATGTTACCTTAGAACTCCGATTTGTTGATTCTTTTTTTATTTGAAAGCTGGTGCTTTCCATGTGGTCCCATTTAAATTTGGTCCAGTTGTGACAAAGACATCCATGAGAAAATCATAAATAAGTGTTATTGTATGTTCCATTTCGCTCATTGAAGTCCGATATTCTTTTGTGAAAATGTGATTATATTTGAATCACTAAAAAATAAATAAGTTTCTGTCAAAAATGACAGTTTAGTGACAAGCTTTTATAGCCGACTGTACTTTTCTTTGAATATACATCAAATGCTCACTGAGACGATTCTAAAGAGCCCAAACTCGGTAGGATTGCTTTTTCTATTATAGAGTTCCTATGGCCAATTGGCCACCTTCCGGCTCCATCATCAGATCAGCCCCATGGTACCATATTATTGTATTTTCATCAAAGTTATGTAAGTATGCAAATTTCAGCGCAATCGGTTTACGATATCTGCTTCAAAATTGAGTTGCAAGATTTCACCCGAACAAACATACTTTAAACATATATACAATGCAAGTTAAATAAAAGCTTACCGACTTAAAAAAAAAGCCAAAGTAATAATTAAGTGGTATGGCACCGACTTCAAAAGGTGATTCAAATGTAAATATCTACATGATCGGGTTATTTTTGGCTTTTCAGTTTTTTGTGAAGTCTGTTCTTTTTTTGTTAAAATTTATTATAACGGGGCCCAACTCTATGGGGTTGCGGGTGGCGCAAATATTCATTTCGGGAATTTCATTGCTGCAGAACCCTTTTAACAAAAAGCAGCTCACTCCTCGAAACGCCATGTCGGATCATTTGACCGGATACATATCACCGCTAACTATGGGAAACAGATCGCTGTCTTTGTCTCTTGAACTTAAAAAACGCATTTCTGCACTATTATTGCATATCACATCAGTTTTGAGCAGTACCATCGCGTGTATTTAAAATTCTATACAACATACAGCTATCGAATCAGCTCATAACATTTCACGAGACTCGATTGAGAAATGATTTGTAGGCGAGGACAGCCCATACATCGATCTTCTCTACTCCGAATTCGGATATACGAAAGATTTGTTTAGCAAGCTGAAACGACAATCTATTCTGTGAAACGAGACGGTACATCAAAAGACATCTATTTTACTTTCCAGGAAATCTACAGACGAGAATAAAGACCTTTAAATTAATGTGTGCCTTTTATCAATGAATTCGCCAATTTTTGATGTTAAATAATTTAAAAAAACCGTCAGGACTTTGTTGCTTTAAGTTCTCTGACAAAATTGTATGGAGGTACATTGAAGTGTTATAATGATAAGGTTCTAAGGTATAGGTACGACACGTTAATGGTATGATCGATAAATATACTAATGAATTGAGAATGGTAAAAACAAATATTGCTTGTAAAGATTGGTCAAATATCCGTCTTCAGGTGACTTTTGGAAGACAAACGTCACAATTATGTGGTTACACAGATACAGCATGCAGTGACTTAAATTGTTGATACAAGATCGATGATTTAATATTAAAAAAAAACCGTCAAGTGCGAGTCGGATTCGCGCACCGAGGGTTGCATACAAATACGAAATCTTAACTGGCCGGGTCAAGTTAAGTTTGCACCTGATATGTATGGCGCCGCATACAAATGAGGTGCAAAGTTAACGCAACCGGTCATGTTTGTTGTATGGGAGCCCAACTTAAATTATTTATTTTATTCTGTTTTTAGTATTTGTTGTTATAGCGGCATCAGAAACAGCGGCATCATCAGTGAAAATTTCAACCGTCTAGCTATCACGGTTCATGAGATACAGCCTGGTGTAAGACGGACAGACAGACAACAGACGGACAGTCTTAGTAATAGGGTCCTGTTGGGTACGGAACCCTAAAAAATATACGTTGACTTAACTGAAAACCTCTTTTTTGCAGTAGGTTAAAAATCAAAGCTTGTGGAGCGGTAGCAAGGTTCGAATCTCATCATAGGCAAGTATGTGTTTGTGCAATATCATCATCATCATTATCATTTCTACCACAGGACGTAGGCTGAACATAGGCCTCCTCAGTGACTTCCAGATCGGCCGGTTGGAAGCGACCTGCATCCAGCGGCTTCCTGCAAACTTTACCAGGTCATCTGTGTCGTCTTGTGGGTGGCGTGTTTCTTTCTTTCTTTTTTTTAAATAATAAATATCGGACAACCCCACACAAAGTAAGCTCAAGAAGGCTTGTGTTATGGATACTAGACGACGATATACGTACTTATATAGATAAAAATATACTTAAATACATAGAACAACCATGACCCAAGCACAAATATTCGAGTTCATCACAAAAATATTTGCCCTGACCGGGATTCGAACCCGGGACCGCCGGCTCAGTAGGCAGGTGTCTAAAAACCGAGCCAAACGCGTCGTCAAAACAAAACGCGTCGTCGTGTTGTGCGATATGCACGAATATTATTACAACTAGACGATAACTTATTCTTTACTGCAGTCGAGTGAAATGTATCCTAAACGTCTTTGGATGTCCAGCTATCCCTGCACCAAAATTGGTTAAAATCCGTTCAGCCGTTTCGGCGTGATGCGAGGACAAAGAATATTTTACCAACAGATGGCGCCTAAAGGTATAGGATTAATATTACTATTGAATTTTTAAGCTTGTTGACATTTTCTTAATTCATTGAGGACGGTGTCGCGCAGGAACTCCCCGCTGTTCCGTGCGCTGGTAATGCTCAATGCTCTCCTGGCATCAGCTCCTGAGTGTGATTTGTTTGCATGGAGATGGGCAGCTGTATGCCGGGAATGTCTGCGTTTCTGCGAGATGATGGATGATATAGGCTTTTAAAATATATATATTTTAATTTGTTATGTTAATTTAAGTTTCTCGGTGCATTGGTCTAGAGCTGTAATGCCGTGTAAACTTTATGGTAAATAAATAAATAAAAATAAAATTTATTATGTGGTTGTATTTATTATTTTGTTATGCGTTTAAAATAATTTTAAATAATATTTTAATTTTGATCAAAATCTGTAGTTACAGATTATGTGTATATGTAAGTATGAGATTATTAAAAGTTTTTAATAATCTCATACTTACATACACATACACTGTACGTACAGTCGAGTTCATTTACATCTACACACTTACGAGAACAAAAATATCTGAACACGATTTTATGCTCCTGACAATAGGGTCGTTTTCAGATATTTTTGTTGTACTTATATGAGTCTACTAGCAACCCGCCCCGGCTTCGCACGTGGGCGATGCTGACAAATTATGCATGTATTATACACATAAACCTTCCTCTTGAATCTCTCGATCTAATAAAAAAACCGCATCAAAATCCATTGCGTAGTTTTAAAGATCTAAGCATACATAGGGACAGACAGACAGCAGGAAGCGACTTTGTTTTATACTACGTAGTGATGATGATGTGATAGTGTGATAGATAAGAAGCAACATTGCGATATTCGGCGTAAAAAATACGAACATGATTGTAATAAATATGTATGTACATATTTATCATTATTATATTACACTCAATAGAACCACTTTTTTTGGAATCAAGTTTGTCACATTTTTTTCGTGTTTTGGTTTGAAATGGTAATTCCAATTGTTTTGACTGCGTTTTGAGACATGGGTTTTCATATTTTTCGTAGGTTAACATTGTGAATTATTTGGCCTACCAATCATCATAAATAAATCTGTCAAGCGTTTTTTCCTAATTAACTAGGAGTATTTTCATGCATGGGTTTGGAAATAACATGTACAATGAGCTGCAGAATTGCATGGTCCATTTATGAATGAGTTCATTCATAAATGAACCATGCATTTCTGCAGCCCAGCCTAGCAAGCGTCGGTCCGACCCAGGAATAGTGGCGCTACAAACAGCATTCATATGGCAATATTGTGTATATGTCATAATATATTTGATTTATATAACGTCAATAGCTATTTGTAAAGGATTTGTCATTTACCAAATTCAAAACATTGTTTACCGGAATGCTGCTCAACCCTACGTTCTACTTGAGAAATAAATACTGCATACTTTTGAAAAATACTTGAATTTCATCACTGTGGATAGTTTTGGCTTTATTACGCAAATATTTGCGGAATATTAAGTCCTGTTTCATCTTTGTATACAAACTAACACTGCGTTAAAAGATTTTTAAATGCTTATCTTCTGTATTTTATTCACTTTTTTCAAAAAGTATGGCAACTATCCCACATTTACCCTAATCTGTCGCGGCGTAAAATAGTATTTAGCAATAACTCACAATACGTCCATTTTAGCGAAGCGTTCGTTATTAACCTATTGACCGCCAAGCGGTCTAGCAATTTACCGTGCCACTGACGCCAGAGTAAAAAAAAAAGATGTGCCCCAAAATCAACAGGGATTGAAAAATACTTGTAGCGGTTAGAATTACAAAGTTTTTGATTATTGAAATTTGGACGGCTGTGGCCGACGTGGCGTCAGGGGCACGATTTTTTGTTGACGGCCACAGCCGACTGTGGCGGTCAAAAGGTTAACCAGAGGGAGGAAAGGAGTAAGTTCAAAAATAAAAAAAGGATTGCAAGCGTTGAATTCGTACAAGTCGGTATGTGCAAATTTGGGCATCTATCCCTCTATCTATGGCATCTATCCCACATTTACCCTATTTTATTTTTTGGTGTGGCAATAAATGTTTATTTCTTTCTTTCTTTTTTTATTAAAATTACTATAGGAAAACCGCGGTGTTGCACGAGTCGTGCCAATCACTGATTTATTTAACTTCTTATAAGAATTTAGAGTTATTATTTATTATGTATGAGTGGCCTAGAATGATCAAAATGCCGTATAAGTTTTTGCGCCAAAAGCGTCACAAAATACGTTTGTATGCATTAATATCCCATTTGTCAGGTCTTAAAAATGTAGTCTGTCTGTCCTAGACATCTCAGCTGGAGACATTTACCATGTGATTATAATAACAGATGTAAAAAATACCTAAAGTTTGCAGACAGATGTTTTCAGACTTCCTTCAATATGCTTATATGGAATTGTAAATTTATGGTTTTGGAAATAGAGCAGGGGCCATTCCACGTGGCAACTTATCTGTCCAATATTGTTGTTGTTTATTAAGTTACTAGCAACCCGCCCGGGCTTCGCACGGGCGCAATGCTGATAAATTATGCATGTATTATACATATAAAACTTCCTCTTGAATTACTCCATCTATTAAAAAAAAACCGAATCAAAACCGTTGCGTTTAAAAATCTAAGCATACATAGGGACAGACAGACAGACACACAGCAGGAAGCGACTTTGTTTTATACTATGTCGCCCCCTGCCTGCTATACGGCCACATCTCAAAAAACCATTTTTTCGAGAAATCGCTTGTTAAAGTTTTGGCAGCGTAGTGCGTGGTAGTAAAACGGGGATTACTCCCTAAGTTTTGGGTCAATGCATTTTTGATTTAGCTCTTTTTACTCAAGATGATATAATGTTTCTAATTAATTCACTTTTTTTGGATAAAACATGTATATTTATTTAGATACAAGGCCTTTAAGTCAGGTACTTAGAGTTGTGGCCGTATTGCAGACACGTTTTGTTGAAATTTTGAGATGCGTCCAATACCGCACGAGAAAATTATGGGAAAATGGTTACATGAAAATATAAATACACCCACCAAAATTGTTAAAATACCTTTATTAATCAACTTTTGTTACAGTAACAACATCACTGTAAGCGATAATCAGTGCATCCAGCTTTTCTACTTTTAGGTTCAAGAATACTAGACGAAGACTGGTTCGATTCAGAGTAGCAATTTATGTGAGTCAGTATTTACTCACAGTTCTATTCTGGCATAGTCTCGAATAATAGAATTACACCTAAGTTCAACCGCTCCAAGATACTAGCCATACTGAAACCAGGTAAGCCAGGCGACGACCCAAAGAGTTACCGATGAATTGCTCTACTTAGTTACGTTTGGCCATTTTTAGATTTAGTTTAATTTTAGTGTGTTCTTATTTAGTTTAATTTTTAGGTTTAGTTTTATTGTACTTTGATTAATCTTATATCCAATAAATGAGAGAAAATAAATATTCAAGTGGGGCTCCCATACAACAAACGTGATCGGTTACGTCAACTTTGCATCATTTGTATGCGGCCCCATACATACCAGGTGCAAACTTAACTTAACCCGGCCAGTTAAGATGGGAAGTGTTTGTACGGAATCCTCGGTGCGCGAGTCCGACTAGCACTTGGCCGGTTTTGAAGTGATAACGTCTTATAAATCGATGAACGCCGGCTGCACGCACGAAAAAGCATGATGATGAGCGTGCAAGCGAGAGCGCGGAACAAGCGATAGAGAGGCACGATCGGCCTAAGCGTTCGGCTCGTGACGCATCTATCTCTCTTCCACTGCGGCCGGCATTCAATTCATAAAAGTATGTAATTTTACAAGCTTTTATTTAACTTACATTGTATGTTTAAAGTATGTTTGTTCGGGTGAAATCTTGCAACTCAATTTTGAAGCAGATATCGTCAACCGATTGAGCTGAAATTTTGCATACTTACTTAACTTTGATGACAATACAATAATATGGTACCATGGGGCTGATCTGATGATGGAACCGGAAGGTGTCCATAGGAACTCTATAATAGAAAAAGCAATCTTTACCGAGCTTGGGCTCTTTAGAATCGTCTCAGTGAGCATTTGATGGATATCTAAAGCAAAGTACAGTCGGCTATAAAAGCTTGCCACTAAAATGTCATTTTTGACAGAAACTTATTTTATCTACGTTTTCTTATGACGTTATCGCGTAAGATTATCGTCCGTAAACCGACTTTACAGACAACCAATTTATTTTTCCTAGTTAATAAGCTGCCTACGCCAATCAATTAGTTCGATCATAATCCATTCGCCTCCTGGGGCGCTCTGCGGGGAGCTATTACCACAATTGACCACCGAAACGACAATTGTGACAATTATCGACACTTGAATGGGTTCTATTAATAACTTTTCTGTGCAACAGCTTTTTATGAAAAAAGGTGGCGTCGAACTTCGTCCGCGCGGAAAAAAAGGTGTATTATGACTTTTTTGTTTCTCCGTAGTCGCGTAAAAATATCCTTATCAGATTTTCCTTTTTAGGAAAATGAAGGGTTCCGTACCTATACATAATCTATAACAAGTTTGTTGTATGGGAGCCCCCCTTAAATATTTATTTTATTTGCATTTTAGTATTTGTTGTTATAGCGGCAATAGAAATACATCATCTGTGAAAATGTCAACTGTCTAGCTATCACCGTTCTTGAGATACAGCCTGGTGACAGACGGACGGACGGACGGACAGCGAAGTCTCAGTAATAGGGTCCCGTTTTTACCCTTTGGGTACTGAACCCTAAAAATGCTTCCCGGCTTAGGCGTTCAAGTTTGTTTGAAATTCCATTACAGTTCTCTTGGGTGCCGCTCGAAACGTGATACTTACTCACCCGGTAACCTCTTCGTTCCCTGCGTCTGTAGTAATGTACTATTTCGATAAAATAAAAGGACCAAGGAGGGTATTTCTCGAAAGCAAAGCTGTGAGAATACGCTAGTTTGCCTACTTATAAAACACCACTCCTGGATAAGAATCCTTGACAGACAGTTGGCAATGAATCCTTTGTCTGACGCCAACTGAATTTTGTATCTTATTTTTGACTTGTAATATGCAGGCTACATTTGATTTATGACTTACATCCTTGTAACTTTAAATGCGAACTTGGCTGATATAGTCTGGCTAAACTATCTTTGCCACAGCAAATTTAGTTCTTTAAAAACGCTGATTGTTTTAGACATTTTATTCTATGAACAAACGTGTTTCTTAAAATATTATCGATGTTAGAGTACCTAGATCAGGGCTATTTGATTGGTATAAATTTGAAACCTAGAGTTTGAATTTTTCATCACAAAATGTATACAGAAAATTGTTTTGATTTTTGACAGTTCATTTGCTTGGATGGAACAGTTATTCTGTGTGGACCAGGAGAATGTGGACTGATGTCTTAATATATTTTCAATGGATATAATAATTCATACTATACCGGGTGGATAGGCACGAGGATCCTTTGCGGAAATATAGCATCATTTAAGTGATACACAGTCCATTTATAATGTTTAGAAACTTAAAAGAAGTAAAAAAAAAAATTCAAATTTTGCTAATTTTCAACTGTGGTGATAACCCTATATTGCATCTGCACATCACGGCAAGGTGGCTAGATTAAGGAATCGCCGTCGGGAAAACTCGAGATATTACGTTTATTTCCGTGAGTTGTTGTCATCGTACCTACTGATGTAAGAATGACACATAAATGACAAATGAACCAAATAAAATGCGAAAATATGAATATCAGTTACTTTATTACAATTGTTACATACGGTGTTCAAATGTTCCTCCGTGTCTCACAATACACGCTGCAGCACGCTGCTTCTGTTTTGAGTTGGAGGCAGAAACACTGGTCCTATAATTGTTTCCCCGTGAATCGTTAACTGACCAACGACACGTGTGCTGTAAATCGGTAGGCGACACGATTGTCTTCGGCAAATACCCATGGTCCTTCCGTCTATTCCACACCACATACCGTTGCGAGTAAACAAGCTTTCATCGCTCCAAATAACATGCCTGATAAAATCACGTTCTTTCACTGTTTTTTGCAATAGCCACCGGCAGTAAGCTTCACGGATAGGACAGTCTCTAGGAAATAAAGCTTGAACCCTCTGAACGGGTCCCCAACGTTGATCGTTCTAAGTTGTTCGTGGTTCAACGGGCTGATTGTTGGCGACACGATCAAAAGCACGTAAAATTGTCCAACGACCTGTTGGGTGTGGTGGTGGATATGTTTCACTGTATCGTCGTAAAGCTTCAGCCGCATTATAATTGTACCTCGCGCATAACATGAGCAAATATAAATATCCACGTGCTTTTAACAAAATCATTTTCATTTAAAGGTAGGGTAGACTGGGGTCAAAAGAAACACGTCATGATTGAAACAAGTCAAATTTCTCGAAAACTATAATACCTACGCGTCTGACGCAAGACTCAGAACACGCAGTCGGCCATGTTTGAATCTTTGGCCAGTAGCGCTCGAGCGACGATGCAAGACGGGGGTGTTCACGAGCCAAATCAGTTTTTCGCGGTAAAAAGTAAGGATTTGCGCTGTCTTATATTTTCTTATAACTTCGTGTACTCTTGTATATTGACTGATCAAATTGTTTTGGTGTTATAGTTAGGAATAAACGAATGTTTTTAATGGCCGTTGATCAGCATTCGAGTCTTTTTTATATTTATTATTTGACCTTAAAGTTAAAAACGTAGTGTGGGGACGGTAGAAACAACTTGCTTGTGGACGATTGAAACGTTTCAAGCGTTTTAATTGTCCCCAAAAGGAACCGACTTTAAAATATGTATATCAGAAAAAGTTTAGTTTGACATATCGCCATGTTTTTGTTTAGTAATATAATTGAAATTGATTAGGTATTTATTGCGTAATTTTACATCCCGAAGTTTGCAACACTATGTCACAGGGTAGGTACACGGAATGGTTATGATTGAAACATTGTTATAGTTGAAACAAACACTTGTATGAAACATGATTATGCTTGTGTTCTGAAATTCTGTATCTTTATATCTTATCATTGCATTAAAACTACTTTGGCTAAGCAAAATGAATAAGATAGCAGCAACAAAGAAAACTTAAAGTAAGTAGTTTTTTTTTTAAACGCGGGTTTTTATTGAGATTTTTCACATGCTCATAAATTGAAAAATGTTTATGTAATGCTTGCGAACTTTTGAGGATCGCATTGTATGCCGTGGTAGTGATGAAAAAGATTAAAACAGATATAAGTACTTTTATTGTGCCGAAGATATTCGAGTGTTTCAATTGACCTAACATAGTGTTTCAATTGACACTCATGTGAGGTCAATTGAACCATTCTGTCCCATTCTCTTCATTACATGATTGTCAAAAAACTATGGATTATAGGCCAACCAGGTGCGTTTTATTTAGGAACCAGATAACTAACCTTGAAATATTTTGAGTGTACATCTTTCTGCTCATAAAAATATGACCGTTACAGGCGGTCAAAGGCAAAGTGTTTCAGTTGACCCCGGTCTACCCTAAAGCAAATTGAAATTAACTTAAATGTCAATTTCATTTCAAACATATTTATGATCAATGTTAAATCGTGCAAAGAGGTTCGATAGTTGTAAAAAATGCGTTAATTCTATCTTGCGTCGGCGAATGAAGAGCCGTGTTACTTTAGTGCAATATCCAAACGACGATATTTGACGATAACCAAAATAAAATAAATAACAAGGACGGCCTATTGTATGAATTGCAGATCAAACGAACAGGCGTTTAGTCCATATTCGTAATTTCAGTTTCACAATTGGCTACCAAAGAAGAATTATTTTTCACTGTTTCGTAATTGATTATTAAACAAGAATTTATTTTCTGGATTCGTAATTGACTTTCGTAATCAACTACGAAAGAAGATTTTTTTTCTGTGTTCGTAATTGTTAGTTACGAAAGAGGAATTATTTTTCTCTGTTTAATAATTAATTATTAAACCAGAATTTATTTTCCGGATTCGTAATCGACTTTCGTAATCGACTACGAAATAAAAAAAAATTGTGTTCATAAGTAATTGACTACTAACGAGGAATCATTTTTTATTGTTTTGTAATTGAGTAGGTATTAAATTAAACAATAAGTTGGATACATGTGATTACTTTTTTGTAGTTGATAATCATCGCCATCACCATCTCGCATGAGGAGAACCTCGTGAAAGCAGGATGGGCCAATTCAGGAAATAGGTACCTCTCTTGATTTGGCCCACGAAGTGACCACCATGTGGGATGTTGATTCGCCAATCATTGTTTCGATAGTCCTTTCAGAAACGGTTGTATATAGCAACAGAGTCTAGACAAACATCCTTGAAAAAATGGTTAAAGCGGTGTGATGGTTTCTCTCGACCAGCACGTGATAGAGAGCTTTAAAAATGTGCAGTGCAGGTCAGGCCAGGAAGCATACTTACTGGCCCTTTTCTTTTGTATCAAGAGATAATTTAGGGAAACTGCATTATTAAATTAAAAACAAAACCGTCCTAGTACAAGTACTAGGTGCGCGAGTCAGACTAGGTCTAGGTCAGACAAACGATGAAAGCGCTTAATATTTGCTCTGACAAAAACATTATTCTGTGCAAGAGGCAAACATAACTTTATCGTTGCAAAACTGTCGTCTCCATACATCGATATAGGTACGTTTTTCGAGATAAAAGGTAGCCTATTTCTTAATCCAGAATGTCAGCTACTTTCATACCAAAATTTATCAAAGTTAGTCCAGCCGTTTTAGCGTGAAGAAGTAACAGACATACACATAAACACACTTACTCACTCACTTCCACTGTTACTTATTTTATAATCACACTTATATTATAAAGATAAGTAACAGTGAAAGGGAGCACCACAACAGTTGGTTAAAACTGCATATTTTCAAATCTCAAATTAATTTATTTTGCTCTTTTAAAAATTACGTACCTAGCACTTATTTTTTTTTAGCAGTATGTATGTACGTCGACTGCAAATTCTTGTTTAACAATTAATTACGAATAAAGAAAAAGGAAAATTTATTTGGTAATCAACTTTCAAAGAAGAAATATAATCGATTACTAAAACAGAAAATAAATTCTTGTTTAACAATCAATTACGAAACAGTGAAAAATAATTCTTCTATGGTAGCCAATTGTGAAACTGAAATTACGAATATGGACTAAACGCAAACACGGAACAATTTCAATTTACTCGAAAATAATTTTATAAAGCGTGTTAACGAACTAAAACCTTTTTATTATCAGTTTAGGTAGGTAAACAGAGACGTTTTATTTACGATGAAAGAGGTTACAACATCTTTAATTGTTTATGATGATTTGAGTACATTCGAGTGGTTGTCAGTGTCAAGTCATGTCATGTGAGTTATTTGTCGGGATTAAAATTATTAACTAACAAATTACATAAATACTCCACTATTGCACTAGAAAATTTAATAAGTAAGTAGAATAACAGAGACAATCACCTCTGCAATTCCTGCAATGATTTTTTAGCGTTTCACGCAGACCTAAGTGTTCATGAACAGAAAGTTTTATTTTTATTTTTCTTTCTTATATGGCCATATTGTAAACTGGCAACATTTTTTTCTTCTTGTCTCAACTACGGCCATAGCGTGTTGTACTGGTTGCAATAATTAATATTTTGGTGTCAATATACATCCTAAAGTTAACAGCGTGTTTAATTTCTCCAACATGCTGTGTGGTCCTTCGATTTACAAGTGAAAAAGTGCTATTTATCACGAAAATAAACAGTTCGCGTGTGTTTGTGGCGGTGCGCGTCGTGTGACTTTCAAGCCAGAAAATCTATAATTTTCTCTTGTTTAGGCCCGTGAAGCATTCGCACAGCGAACAATCATTGAATAAACTACAAAGTGCAATAAGTGAAATTAAGTACGGCTATATCCATACTTTGTGCAAAAGGAAAGTTCGTGTTGCGGGAGTGAATCCGGCGGCCATTTTTGTCATAAGCAGTTTTAACCGGCTTCCCGCGCCCGTTCGAATCTCCGCGACGTTCATTGACAGTTCCGTTCCGCGTCCTCTAAGTTGGCGAACTTCGGATACGTCAAGTGTCAAATGACATCTGACGTAAGGATGATGTGACAGCTGATAACCGCAAATCCAGTGCGTGTTTGTTGTGAACAATATTTATTTACAATCGTAAAAGATGACGCCTGATCCGCCGGTTCCCGATCCTGCGAAGGTGCTGCTGCAGCTCAAAGCGAGACGGCGCGCCTTGAAAGGCGCTATAACGCGAGGCGAAACGTTCGTGAATGAGTCTACAGTGTCAACACAGAGTGAGTTGTGTGCGCGAAAACAAAGTCTTGTGAGTACTTTTAACGATTATAATTCCCTCAACATTGAGATTTTAACCCTGGACGAAAACGATAAAGAGGACATTTCAATAACAGAAAATAAATACTACTATGTGATTGGTAAATTAGATGAGGCCATAAAAAGCTTGAATAAAAATGAAAGTAAAGTCAGTGAACACAATTCAAACAGTTCTTCAAGCTCTAGGCTCCCTAACATTGAAATCCCATTCTATGATGGAAAAGATTTCACTAAATTCAAGCCTTTTATGGATCTCTTTTGTGCTGTCTTTGACAGAAACACGTCACTATCTGACGTACAAAAACTGTTCTATTTGCGTAAATACTTAACTGATGATGCTTTAGGGATTATTGTAAATCTGCCAATAGTACACGAGTCTTATCCCGAGGCTATGGAATTATTAAAAAAGCGATATGACAATAAGTCACGCCTTGTCACAACACACATCAATGTGCTTTTGGATCTGCCCACAATGCAGAAGGGGACTGCTGCAAATATTAGAACATTTATCTCACAAATCCAGCAACAATTGTATGCTCTCAAAAACTTGCAGCAGCCCATCCAGGAGTGGGATATGCTGTTAATTTCAGTATTGACAAGAAAGTTAGATTCATTTACAAACCGTGCTTATCACCTAGACCGTGTGGACCCTGACAAAATGCCATCAATGGTTGAATTTATAGCATTCCTGGAAAAGCGTGCAATAGCGCTTGAGGAGAGTCCACCAGAGAAAAATCCCATTCATGAATCTAAATTTCAGTACAAACCAAATACATACAATAAAGTCACAAATGTGGTCACTAACAGCTATAACACTCCTTGTGCATATTGCACCAAACAAATGCATCCTCTGTACTCATGCCCAACATTTCAAATGGCACCAGTAAAAGATAGATTGGACTATGTAAAATCAAATAATTTGTGCAATGTGTGTCTAAAGCAACATAAAAATAATTGTAAATTCAGTTTTAAATGTAAGATTTGCAAAAAAGGGCACAATACTTTGTTACATGAGGACAGATCCATAAGCACACCTCAGGAACAAATGGTGAATTGTCTCTCAAATGTACATAAATGCAAAAATGTCCTGTTGCCTTCAATAAAGGTAAAAGTTTATGACAGCTATGGTCATGAACACATTGTAAAGGGGATACTCGACAGTGGTAGTCAGGCTTCACTACTGAGCAAGGAGTTAGCAGATAAATTAAAATTAAAAGCCAAAACTGAAAACACAAACATTATAGGCATTGGAAATAAAAGCAATAAAATAAAACAATGTATCGATTTAAAAGTTTATTCATGTGTACACAATATTAATTGCGCAGTCAGCTGTTATGTGGTTGACAATATAACTCCATGTTTACCGCAGCACCATGTTGATGTGTCACAGATGAAAATCCCAGACAATGTCCGCTTATCAGATGTAAATTTCAATGAGCCATCTGAAATATCAATGCTTCTTGGAGCAGATGTATATTTCAATGCCCTATTAGATGGACATATCAAACTCGAAAATGGTCCAGTATTGCAAAACACTGTATTTGGCTATGTAATTGGAGGTAAAGTGGATTGCATAAAAACATGCCATGTATCAAATGTTGCAATGGTGTCAAATTTTGTTACCTATGAAAGTAGAAATGATAGGTTAGAAAACATAATGGAACAATTTTGGCATACAGAGAAAATTCCTGGAGAAATTGCAAGTAATCACAATACTAACAAGCAAGCTATTGAATTCAAAAAGACAGAGGAAATTTTTCAAAGCTCTATAAAGTTGGAAAACAATAAATTTGAAGTTGACTTACCGTTAATAGCTCCGATGAATGAACTTCAGCTCGGTGATTCATTCTCCGCTGCTCTGCAAAGGTTCCTCTGTCTGGAAAAAAGGTTTAAAAGCAATCCACATTACTTCGAGCAATACAAAAAATTTATAAAAGAGTACCTAGATAGTCTACAATCTTGGCATGCCCTAGATGCCAAGATTGTAGACATCAGCGAGTATGATATATACAATGGTGCTGTTTACTTTTTGTCACACCATGCTGTGCTGAATGAGGATAGTAAAACAACAAAATTAAGAGTTGTCTTTAATGGTAGTATGAAAACAAAAAACAATAAATCTTTAAATGATGTAATGTTAAATGGACCAGTAGTACAAAACGAACTATTTGACATATTGATCCTATCTCGCACGTATCTATATACGTTAATATGTGACATTGCTAAAATGTTTAGGAATGTACTCATCAATGATAAGCAGAAAAGCCTACAAAATATACTCTGGCGTGACGATCCATCCCAGCCCATTCAATGTTTGCAGCTGCAAACCATAACTTACGGGTTAAAGTCATCCACTTTCCTAAGCACTCGTTGTTTAGTAGAGCTGGCGTCTAGGTACGAGGAGCAATATCCTTTGGCTGCAGCAGCTATAAAACAAAATACTTACGTCGACGATATTATCGCTGGCACTGATGATATAGAGTTGCTTAAAAACCTGAAAAGAGAACTTATAAGTATATTAGAATTGGGGGGATTTAAGTTACACAAATGGTGTTCCAATGTAGAGGATGTCCTTGCAGACATACCTGTAGAACAAAGATATTTTGATCAGTTGGATCTGAATAAAGATAACGTGATAAAAACCTTAGGAGTCAAATATGATATAAATAATGATTCATTTACATTTGAAAGCCCAAAGGAAGATGAAAATAAATTAAATACTAAAAGGGCAATTTTAAGTTTTATTGGTAGAATTTATGATCCGAACGGCTTAATAAATCCAATAGTCGTACCGGCGAAGATATTCATGCAACAACTCTGGGCATTGCGATGTGATTGGGACACCAAATTGCCCGAGGAACAGCTCGACACTTGGAGAAAATACTTGAAGAAATTGAATAAAATGGATAAAATAGAAATAAAAAGATGTTTAAATGTGAATGATGTTGCTAAAGTGGAGTTGATTGGCTACTCAGATGCCTCAATCAAAGCCTATGGATGCTGCTTATATCTGAGAACAATTGATAAAAATAATAAAGTAAAAGTAGATCTCCTATGCTCCAAGTCTCGAGTTGCACCCTTAGGTAAGGTGCTCACAATGCCACAGCTTGAGTTAAATGCGGCCTTACTGTTAGCGCAGTTAGTAAACAAGGTTAGCAAAACATTAAAACTTAGATTTGAGCACAATACCATGTTGTTCAGTGATTCTCAAATAGTGCTCGCATGGATCAATAATCCACCTAAATCAAATACATACATAAATAATAGGGTAAAACAGATACATACCTTATGCTCCTCATCATGGGCTTATGTTAATACTTTAGAAAATCCGTCAGATTGTCTGTCGCGTGGAATGTCTCCGGACAAATTGAAATTTCATGACTTGTGGTTTCATGGGCCGGCATGCTTATCAAATCCAGATTTTGATGTCAAACCAAGCTCAATAAAGCAAGATTTACCCACAGAACCTGTTCTAGTAATAACTGAAGACACAAAAAATAATGATGATTGCATTAATCTCCTTAATAAATACTCTGACATAAACAAACTTCAACGAGTGGTAGCCTATATGCTCCGCTTTCGTAGTAATTGCAAAAATCCTGGTAACAAGGTTACTGGCCCACTGAAACCACAAGATTTAAAGGACTCTATGATAGTCATTATCAGACAAACTCAGCGGCATTTCTTTTCAAAGGAAATTGACTGTCTATTGAAAGACATACCTATTAAGACTGGCTTGAGTGGTCTATTCCCATTCTTAGATCAGAATCTCATTCTCAGGACTGGTGGTAGGTTGCAAAATGCCACTAATATTTCATATGATAAGATGCATCCCATTATCATGCCAAAAGCTTGCCATGTTACTCGCTTGTTAATACATAGGGAGCACTTAAGGCTGTTACATTCTGGTGCCAAGTTAGTTTTAAGTTCGCTCAGCCAAAGATATTCTATAGTGAATGGCATCAGAGAAGTTAAGAATGTTTTAATAAAATGTGTAAAGTGTTTTAAATTGAAGGCTGCAGCTGCAAAGCAATTGATGGGCTCCTTACCAGCTCAAAGGGTAACAGCTGCACGCGCATTTGAGGTCACAGGAGTAGATTTTTGTGGGCCTTTTAATCTTAAAATTAGTAGAATCCGTAAACCATTAATTACTAAATCTTACATAGCTATTTTTGTCTGTTTTGCTACCAAAGCAGTGCATGCGGAATTAGTAAGCGATTTAACCACAGAGGCATTCTTGGCATGCCTTAAAAGGTTTATAGCTAGACGAGGTGCCCCTAAACAAATATTTTGTGACAATGCACAGACATTCAAGGGTACTTCCAATAAATTAAGAGAATTGTATAACCTAGCTTCATCCAAGGCTCACCAACAGACAGTTGACAGTTTTTGTTGCAACAACTATATAAAATTCAAATTTATTCCTAGCTACTCTCCTGAGTTTGGTGGCCTTTGGGAGGCTAGTGTGAAGAGCCTTAAGTACCATTTAAAGAGGGTAGTAGGTAACTTAGTACTTACCTTTGAAGAACTGTATACAGTCATCACCCAGATTGAGGCGGTCTTGAACTCCAGACCCCTGTTACCAATAACTGCTGAAACCTCAGATTACAGATTTTTAACGCCTGGACACTTTTTAATAGGTGCTCCATTAACCAGCTTTCCTGAGGTTGATTACACAGATGTAAACATTAACAGATTAAAATTCTGGAAGGTGATTGAAAAATTAAGACAGGATTTTTGGAAACTGTGGTCGAAAGACTACCTGACACAGCTTCAAAACCGCCCCAAATGGCAAAATGTTCAGCCAAACCTGAAAGAGGGTGATTTAGTTATAGTAAGGGCAGATAACACTGCTCCTTTAGAATGGCCTATGGCCAGGATTGTGAAGGTCATACCTGGGCCTGATGATAGGGTAAGAGTGGCAGAGATAAAAATGGCTGGCTCTGATAAAATATTCCTCCGCTCTTACAGAAAATTATGTCCGTTGCCCATTAACGACAACTAAATTTGAAATTGTAAATTTAGGTTTTTAGTAATTTTTTGTTTTGTCATAATATCATAGTCATAGTATATGTTGGCCGCCCCAACTATGTTCATGAACAGAAAGTTTTATTATTATTTTTCTTTCTTATATGGCCATATTGTAAACTGGCAACATTTTTTTCTTCTTGTCTCAACTACGGCCATAGCGTGTTGTACTGGTTGCAATAATTAATATTTTGGTGTCAATATACATCCTAAAGTTAACAGCGTGTTTAATTTCTCCAAAAAGGAAAAAAGCAACATATTAACGTAATATCCAACATCTAAGGATTGTTTACAAGTAAGTTCATTGACCCAGCCACCTGATTAGGGTTGGCACAAAGTAGTTTTTGGTATGAATGTTACAAAGGCTATAACTTGAAAACGGTAACATATATTTCCATAGTTTCTATGGAGGAAATATAGTGCTAAGGTTGAACTATCTGCCAGTTTCGCAAAGGATCGTCGTCACGTTCCACCCTGTATAATGAACTTGTAATCACATATTTAACGGAAAGAGCACCCGCCCTAAGAGGCCTTATTCCTTTTAAAATGGTGATTGTTTTAGACATATTTTTCTATGATCAAACAGGTTTCTTAAGACTGCACCGAGCGAAATGTGAAAAATAGGCAGTTGCCGTTAAGTAGACAACGTCAACACTAGTTATTTAATCCATAAACTATATATTTAGCACTTCGAAGAATGTGTTAACAACTACTCCGTAGAAAAATTATAAGATTATTAATATTTTACCCTAGAAAACTAAGTAAAGATGGACGAAAATTGCAAAATCGTAAGCAAGCGTTAAGTGTTTTTTTCTATACTTTAACAATGAAAATCTATTCTGATTTTCAGTTAAAAAAAAGATGAATGTTTACATTACAATTTGTCCGCATCAAATATTTCAATTACTGTTTGGTATTAAAGGTCAGATTTATCAAAAAGTGCTTTTAATTCTCCATACATTTTTACTACGGCAGCCGCGCGCCGATCTAAATACGCAAAATACGCATTCCCCGCGCGTTCTATGGTTATAGCACAGTTATAGGCTCGTTAGCGGCTAACGCTCGGCGCAGTCTTAACATAATTATTGATGTTACTACCTAGAACAGGGCTATCCCACCAAAAACATTTCATGTAAAATTGACGGCCAAGACTCACATTCTCATAACGCTTTCGCTGTAAAAAAGTTATCAGATCCCAGGAAAAGCCAAGCCCCTAAGCCCCGACTTTACTAACCCCACCACCTTGGTTTAAAAAGTATGGCATCAACTGGCTTCAAGCCCCTAAACCCGGAGTTTACTAACCCTACACCTTTGTTTCAAAAGTATGGCTTGGCCGTTTCATAGAGTACCGTAAATAAGTCCAACGGACCGTCTGGCCCATATGGTATCAAGAAACTAAGTTAATGTCTTTGATAATATATACTTATAAACTTAATTCCTTACGATATAGGCCGGACAGTCCGCTAGACTTATTTACGGTAGTCTATGAAACGGCCAAGCCATACTTTTGAAACAAAGGTGTAGGGTTAGTAAACTCCGGGTTTAGGGGCTTGAAGCCAGTTGATGCCATACTTTTTAAACCAAGGTGGTGGGGTTAGTAAAGTCGGGGCTTAGGGGCTTGGCTTTTCCTGGGATCTGATAACTTTTTTACAGCGAAAGCGTTATGAGAATGTGAGTCTTGGCCGTCAATTTTACATGAAATGTTTTTGGTGGGATCTCATTTCTTTTTGTAAGGTGCTTTAGTTTTTTTAATTTTTTTGGGCTGTAGGGTTTCTTGAGCGTCAACTGAACAATTGTGTATTTAAGAAATACTTAAGTTTAGCCCCATATATATATATACACTTTTATCCCCTATTATGGGAAACCCATACAAACTTCCATCCCCTCATTTAAAGGGTGGGGGGTGATTTTTTAAAAGTCCTACAATATGTATTTGATTTATAACAATGAGTCCCTATAGATTTCAATTTTCAGACCTCTAGTATCAAAATTTGCGGAAGTTTCATACAAACTTCCATCCCCTAGTTTAAGGGGTTGGGGGGTAAAAGTTCCAAGTTTTAGAATTATTTTGTTGTTTGTGTACTAATACTAGCTTACATACCAAATTTCAGCTTTCTAGGTCATCGGGAAGTACCCCAGAGGTTTTGATACGTCAGTGAGTGAGTGGCAAAATCGGCATATTAGAGGTACCTATAAAACCTAAAGTATAAAAGCTAGATCAATTAAATTTTGTACATTTTATATGTTTGCTAACTGCATCTTAACCTGAGAATTTGGGCGCTCTAGTGTTAACTGGGACGAAACTGATGAGGGTTTGAATATGAGACGAAACGGTTCGAGAAAAGGTAGGTAGTGCCCCCTTCTTTTTTGTTCGTCTTGGCGGGGGCACTACCGTGCCCCCAGATATTTAAAATACGAAGTCGAAGTGTAGATATGGAAGTAGTAATAATTGTGTATAAGAAATACTTACGTTTAGCCCGATATATACTACTTTTATCGCCCATTATGGAAAACCCATACAAACTTTCATCCCCTTATTTAAAGGGTGGGGGGTGATTTTTTAAAATCCTAGAATATGTATTTTATTATTTATAAATAATAAAGGAGTCCCTATATCAATTTTCAGACCTCTAGTATCAAAATTTGCAGAAGTCTCATACAAACTTCCATCCCCTAGTTTAAGGGGTTGGGGGGTAAAAGTTCCAAGTTTCAGAATTATTCTATTGTTTGTGTACTAAACCTAGCTTACATACCAAATTTCAGCTTTCTAGGTCATCGGGAAGTACCCCAGAGGTTTTGATACATAAGTGAGTGAGTGGCAAAATCGGCGTATTTTAGGTACCAATAAAACCTAAAGTATGAAAGCTAGATCAATGAAATTAAGTACATTTCATATGTTCTCTAACTGCATCTTAACCTGTGAATTTGGGCGCTCTGGACGGGACTGGGACGAAACTATGAGGGTTTGAAAATGAGACGAAACGGTTCGAGAAAAGGTAGGTAGTGCCCCGCCTCTTTTTTTTTCGTCTTGGCGGGGGCACTACCGTGCCCCCAGATTGGGATTTATTGGTATATATTTGAAACCTACAGTTTGAATTTTTCATTGATAAGTTTTTGTTCCTAAAACTACTCGAAATTGACAAAATTCACGCGAAAAATCAGTTTTTCAACTGCACGCAATGAAAGCATGAAATAGCTATGTTACTACCAAGAACTCGGGGAAACGTATTATTCACTTCAAAAAGTTGGTTGAAATTATCAATATTTGTCATAATATAAAAAAAAATATTTTAAAAGGAATAAGGCCTCCTAATGACAAAATCATAACAAAGATGACCCGTCATAAACTTACCATTCGTAGATGAAAACAAATGAGTCATCTTTGTTTACATTTCATGAAAAATGTAAGGATTTTTTGAAATAAATTCATAACTTTGTATAATCTTTTCTTATGACAATTTATGTAAAATCACTTAACATTATTAATTTATTTAATCTCTATTGTACAGAACGTACAAAAGGCGGACTTAATGCCATTGGCCATTCTCTACCAGTCTATCAGTCATTATATCGTCCGCAACCTCCTATGAGGGCGACACATCATGAAATTATTTTTAAGACATGACTGTATCAGGACTGGTTAGCCCTCACTACCAGTAGTCGGACTTTGTGTGGGAGTATAACCCGCTAATGGGATTACCTCTGCGCCACACAGGGGTAATTTGGGTTGGGGTGTTTTTTGAAGTGAAAACTTCTTTAGCGGCGCTTGGCAATTTTTAGATGGGTAAAAAATGTTAAACTCGCGACAGATCCGCGCGACAGATAAAAGTCAGTCGGTAACCTAGCAACCGTGTCTGTTTCAAAGAAAGGGGGCCTTCGAACAACAAAATGTTGTAAGTGACAGATGGTGAAGCGTAATCATAAACATACATTAGTAAGAAATAGAGATTAAAATAGAAATCAAGTGTCAGTGAGATATAATAAAATCGGAGTTTTCACTTCTGCCGGCACTCCCAGAGTGCAACCTGTCTTTTTTTTTCGTCTTATGGGTGCCAAGGCAGGTGTATGTCTCGGACGGTGCGAGCGAGACAGTCTTTTACCCGAGACAAAGAAACTGTGTCAATTTTTGTTTCTCACAGTCAGACGGGAGCTCTCACAGCGTAAAGACGCTTAATTTCTTGTTCGTCTCAAGACGTCGATCTAGTAAATAAGCTAAATGTATTTTTATGTAAAAAAGGGCGGGCGACCCCCTAAGTCCCTTTAAAATTGTATAAAAGAGACGACCATTTGGCCAGTAGAAATGTTACGTGTGTTGTTTAATATATTCCGTTTCGTTTACTTTGTCTTTCCTTTCATCTTTTGTTCGTTTAGTTTAGTTTCTTTCTCTCTCCCCTATCTATAATCTACAGTCCACTATTTTCTCACTCGCTCTAAAGCTCATCCCCGAGTCTCGGAGTTGTGCCTTCACTTTTTCATATTATGACAAATATATTGATAATTCCAACCAATTTTTTAAAGTGAATAATACTTTTCCCTAAGTTCTAGAATGTGACATAGCTAAATTAAATAAAAAAGCCGTTTTCAGCCTGAATTTTGTCTGAGTACTTTTTGAAACAAAACTTAACAATGAAAAGTTCAAACTGTAGGTTTCAAATATATACCAATAAATCGCAATAGCCCTGTTCTAAGTAGTGACATTGATAATATCTGTGATAATATGTTAAGAAACATGTTTGATTATAGGGAAACATGTCTAAAACAATCAGCATTTTTGAACGGATAAGCCCACTTTCACAAACAACACTTTATTAATGTACACCTCAGGAAATTTGATGGAGCCCATGCATCTTCCTAACAAACGTATTGCGAATTGCAAATGCATAATGTCCTATCGTTTGTTAGTCTGAACGTCCCCTCATCTATATTCTATCAGATCATCATTTTGAAGTCAACATATTTATACTTACTCTTTATATTCTTCATCACTACATATGTAGTATAAATAAATAATAATAATAAATATATATCAGACAACCTCACACAAATCGATCTAGTCCCAAATTAAGCTCAAGAAGGCTTGTGTTATGTGTACTAGACGACGATATACATACTTATATAGATAAATATATACCTACTTAAATACATAGAACAACCATGACCCAAGCACAAATATTCGAGTTCATCACACAAATATTTGCCCTGGCCGGGATTTGAACCCGAGACCGCCGGCTCAGTAGGCAGGTCTCTACAAACCGAGCCAACCGCGTCGTCAACCAAAGTCTTTTTATTTATCTTTGATCTGAGGAAAGGTTTTTTACAATGTCTGTGTATATAAAGTAAAATACAATAAATAGATTATAAAAAAACACATTATAAAATACCTAACCTAGGGTGCCGGCAGTGGGGTAGGGCCCGGGCTACCGGTGGTTAGGGCTGCAGAGAGAGGAACCTCGATGCCTTCTGAATCTGACTCTTAACCCAGCGATCTAGCGAGAGTCTCTTAAGGTATTTGTCGAGACTTTTTGCTTTAAGACCGTTCCGAGTATAGTTAACCTGTAAATGTTGTCAATAATTGGTCTCTGTTTCTAAGCTGCTTATAGTTTCAGTGTTTCCATCAATAACTAACCTGGTAAATAAGGTTTCAGTTACTAAAGACAATACTCCAACCAACAAAGGGGCGCAAGAACTAAAAATAGCCGATAAAAGGTAACGTGTTAATATGGTAATATCACATTTCGAGTCTGACAAAGATGAATAACATATCCGATTTCCTTATTGTTGTTTTGGGATGGATTATGGAGAACTATTTTCTTCAAAAAGCTTTTACCTGGGCGATAATAAAATTCGAGTGTGTTTTGTGAATATTTGGCCAAGTTCGTAAAAGGCTTAGAATAGAATAGAATAATTTATTTGTAATGAACTTACATTGTCAAACATTCAATTATTACAAGTTCAGTCTTAAAAAAATAATAAAATAATAATACTAGTGTCGAAAGAAAATAAAATAGATTTGCAATTGTACACGAGGAAACCAATGCAGCAGTTATCAAATTAAAATTAACATGTCAATTATATAATATATGTATACCAAAAAGACTCGACACACTCACTCATCAAGGAACTCCTTGACAGAGTAATACGCCTTTTAATACAAAAAGTTTTAAGTTTCGTGATGAAAATACCTTATAAAAGTGTACATCTGGAGTATAGCCCTATATGGAAGCGAAACGTGGACAATGACACTGCGTGCTAGAGAACGGTTGGAAGCATTCGAGATGTAGTGCTGAAGACGAATGGAAAGGATAAGCTGGACGGAAAAAGTTACGAATGAAGAAGTGCTTATAATAGTAGAAGAGAAAAGGTCGTTGTTAGAAACCATTGAAAACAGAAGGGGAAAGATGTGTGGACACTTGCTACGACACGACGATTACATAAAAACCATTATTGAAGGAAAGATTGAGGGAAGGAGGAAGAGAGGAAGACCTAGGAAATCTTATATAGACCAAATCAAGGAGAAAGTAGACGGCGTGTCGTATTAGTACATCAAACAGAAAGTTGAAGATAGAGAAACATGGAAGATGCTCCACCGACAAGAGCTTAAGCTCTTAAATTTCTGATGATGATGATTTTGTGATATCGCCAAACAAGCGATTTCTGACTTTTAGAGCTGTCTAAGTGTAGTACATACAGACATTTGATCGCAATAAAAAATGGAATCGATTAGGCCTTATACATTTTATGATGTATCTTTATCATATTATGACCATACATCGGAGTTTTCGGAGCATGAATGATTTAACACTTACCCCGTCAGTAGGCGTCAAAACATTCATGCTCCGAAACCCCGATGTATGATTATGACAGATAAATTCATAATTTCAACCAACTTTTTAAAGTTAATAATACTACTTTCATGCTTTTATTGCGTGGAGTTGAAAATAAGTTGAAAAAAAACAGTTTTCTGCGTGAGTTTTGTCAATTTCGATTTGTTTTTGAAACAAAAATTATCAATGAAAAAATTCAAGCTGTAGGTTTCAAATGTAGGTACCTATACTTACCAATAAATCGCAATAGTCGCTTTCTAAGTAGTAACATTGAGAATATGTTAAGAAACATGTTTGATAGAGAAACAATTCTAAAACTAAGCATTTTTGCACGAATAAGGAGCCTTAACATTCTCAATCTCAACAATAAGGCATAAAAAACAAGCCAAGTCTCAAATATATTTCGGTTATATCGCCTTTAGCCGTCATTAAACGTGATGTTTGCGATTTGAGCTGTATAAAGTGATATTTCACGTTACTGGGTCAAGTTAAGTTGCGCCTGATTTCTATGGCGTCGTATATAAATGAGGCGTAAACTTGACGCGACCAATTTGTGCACTTTTTTTGGTGTGCAATTAAGCATTTTATATTGCCTATTGCCCTTGACTTGGTCGATCTCCCACAAGTACTACTCCAGTGATTAATACAATGTATTATACATTACACGTAGTGTCATCATAGTTGCATATCTTTATCACTATCAGCATCATCACGCTATGACACTACGTTACAGAAATCCCGGTGACATTGTCATTTATCCCCATTTGACCTAGTCCCGTTTTCCTCCAAGTTTTCCTGTAAGGAAAATGTCTTGCATAAACGAAGATTTCAAGAAATCGTGTGGAAATATGGATGCGATCGCGCTTCAGGTTCCTTCGGGTGGAAAAGTTGGCGTTAAATCTATAAATAGCAAACCAAACAAGCTATACCGGGTGTTCCAAGACTATGGGAGATCAAGGGAAACTACCTTAAATATCGTAGGTAGGATATTTTACTGAAACAAGACTTTATATTATTTTTAAAAGTTACTAATTCTGCATTTAAAAAGATTCTAAGAATTATTTGCTTATTATTCGTCGTCGGCAATCATTTTTTTTTTAATTTGACTCAAACTTTTTACGTTGCTCCTTTCTTTTAAGATAAAATACAATACAATACAAAATGCTTTATTGCACACCAAAAAAGTTTACAAAGTCAGTCAGTCAGTACAGAACAATAATTTTAATAACGGTAGACAACAGGCGGTCTTATCGATACTAAACTAAGATACTATGTTAAACGAAGATACTATGTTACTTAGGAAGAACTATTATTTTTGTCCATTCTTCCGATTGGCATCATAAAAATAGGGGTGAGATTTTTTTTCACGTTTAAGTCGGTTCGATTCCCAGACGAAGGAAGTAATTCTTAGAAAATCTTTAAATGCAGAATTTACGAACCTTTAAAAAGAACATAAAGTCTTCTTTCAGCAAGATGTCTCATAGTCTTAGGACACCAGCCAGAGCCATCTATACCTACTCAATTAACAAGCCCTTATTTCCCGGCGTTTGCAGTAATGTACCTACAATTTCTATTCTATTCTAGTTTCTATTATATTATTGAACATTTCTGTTTAACGACATAGTTAGTTACAACTAAATTGACTAACTTTGTGGTCGTCTGGTCGACCTATTCTAATATTACAAACGAACCACAGTCTATTCTCCCAAAGGCAGTTAGTGCTTTAACAATACGCTCCATTAGTAATCCAGGCTTTAATTGAGAGCTATATTTGTCCCTAGCCGGCTTATTCATACCTGGATGTCTATTTTCGTGCTTCATTAGTTCAGAGGTATGTTATCACGTCAGTTGAGATTTTAGCGTTTATTTTTAGAGTTTAAAGCAGAGAATAGGTAACTATTTTTTTGTTTTACTTCATAAAAACAATATTAATTGTGCTTGACATACGATATTAAAAAGACCTTAACTAAACTATGTGTAGGTAAGTACTGACTCTTCAACTTGGTATAGCACAACGAAACGGGACAGTTCCAAACCAGTAGTGCTCTCGATGGTGACCCAAAGTGAAGTGTGGTGGGCGTTCGCTGAGTGAACCGCCAAGACTCTGTCAAGCGCGCCAAAACTGGTTCAAGGGGGCGCTATTGTCGCCTTCCAATGGCGCGCCGGTTTCGTTGAGCTTCCTCAAAGACGATCATACTCATGACCGTCTCCGATATTCATATATATGTCAAACAAAATCAGTAATAAGCACTTGAAGCATCTCTGTTTGGCCCTATGGTTGACTGGTAGAGAATGCCATTAGGCATTAAGTTCGCCATTTGTACCGACTTTTGTTTTGTGCAATAAATTTTAAATAAATAAATAAATAATAAAGTAAAAATATTATAAACTGCTTGCCATCGGCATTGTTCATCCTCACACACTGGAGCCTAAATGGTCGAGAACTGTGCGGTTCCAGAGGAATTTCCTACCGCTCCGCTCCACATGTGGAATGAGCTGTCGAGGTCCCCGGGGGCTACAGTATGCGGTTCTTCAAGAGGGGAGTAAATAGGTTCTTAAAGGGTCGGCAACGCGCGTGTGATGCTCCTGGCGTCACAAGCCTCCATAGGAGGCGGTAACTGCTTAACATCAGGCGGGCTGCATGCTTGTCACACAGTCGTAGTATAAAAGATATAGCACGAGTATCGCGCTGAGTAAGTCACCCCGCTTTTACATAACAAAACGAAACTTAAAAGTTTGAAAGCAAGCAACTTACCCCGGAAACCGAAACCGAAAGCTTCCTCCAACAAGCTTAAAGCACGTGGGTGGGCACATCGCTTGGCATACTAATTGTTAACCGGTTTACGCCCACATGAATTTTGAAGCTTTTGGAACTAGAGATTCCCAATGATGCCGTTCTTGAGACCTTTTCCTGATTTTTATGGGGAAAGAATGCTCTCGAGAATATCCATACTAATATTATAAATGCGAAAGTGTGTCTGTCTGTCTGTTACCTCTTCACGCTTAAACCGCTGAACCGACTTAGATGAAATTTGGTATGGAGATAGTTTGAGACCCGGAAAAGGACATAGGATACTTTTCATCCCGAATTAATTTAGTGTTCCCGTGGGATGAGCGGGTAACACAGCGGGGCACAGCTAGTTTCCCATACAAATCGGGAAACGTTCTCGAGGGTAGGAAAAATTTTTGGAACACCATCTTATTTTTCAAAGGTGAGGATCTGCAGACTTATTAAAATACTTAAACGGGTTTACTCACGTCGTAGAAGTCGAATACATCATCAGGAGAGACGATTTTTGTTTTGTTTTTTTTTGTCGGGTAATATGTATCCTATCTATAATCTTCTTTGGAGGTCCATTTTTCCGAATTTATCCAACCATTTCAGCGTGATGAGAGGACAAATAAAATATGATCAACAGATGACGCCGCGCGCCTATACAAAACAAAAGACGATCCTGCACCACGCTATTAAGATTTTTCCTGAAATCTGATTCAATTGAATTTCACAGAAAAGATTTCAATACAATCTAGAATTGTATACCTATTAGAATAGATGAAGCATGTGACAAAGACGTCAAAGTATAGTATTAACCACGTTGCGACTAAAGTTTCAAAGTCAAAGTTAATATTATTTGAAACTCAAATATTGCCTTCCAATAATAGGCTTCACGCTTACAATTGTGTTAAACTTTATAACATAATTATACTTAGTACGTGAAAGTGAAGCCTTTGGTTGCCACGGGCTAAGTTTCGTCCGTGTGCGCATCTGTCACAAACTCACAACGTCAAGCTCACAAGCAACACGTCTCTGATTGGTTCGTAGACACGCACACATACAACCAAAAGCGTCTTCATCTTTCGCAAATGTGTTGCATCAAGACTCGTTCTAGGCGTGGTTATAACGGCTAGGTTTCCAGCACATTGCTGAGCGTCCTATTGCCACTGTTCAATTATTTTGATCTTTTTACTTGGTGTTTCTTTTTTGTAGTGTTCTGTTTTTTTGGCATTAAATGTATTTTCTCTTTCTTTCTTTCTTTCTTTCTCTTTACGTTCCGTTCTTTCGTTTCTTCAAGAATAAATAGGTTCTTAAAGGGTCGACAACGTGCGAGTGATGCTCCCGGCGTCGCAGCGTCCAGGCGGCGGTTTATTTATTTATCGTATGGCATTTCAGTCACTGGATATAGGTAGATACAATTAATTAAATTAAATTTAAAGTTTGAAGTTAGGCGGCGGTAACTTCTTAAGAGGCCTTATTCCTTTGAAAATGCTGATTGTTTTTGTCATTTTTCTCTATGATCAAACATGTTATTTAACATATTATTGGTGTTACTACCTAGAACGGGGCTAATGGGATTTATTGGTATATATTTCAAACCTACAGTTTGAATTATTCATTGATAATTTTTGTTTCAAAAACTACTCGAAATTGACAAAATTCACGCGGAAATTTAGGTTTTTCAAGTTATTTTCCACTGCTCGCAATAAAAGCATGAAATAGCTATGTTACTAACATCAGGCTGGCTGCTTGTTTGCCACCGTCATAGTATAAAAAAAATGCCTTTCGGACAAGGCCAAATTTGGCGAAACGTTACAACCATCGGTACCCAACAAAAATTAGTGTTTCAGATGACTAAAGCTTTTTTTTACGTCTACTATCCCCAAATATCGATTGAATCTTCGGTGAGTGTGCACTAGGATTGCATGAACTGCGCGTCAAGCACAACTAGGCTTCGGGACTTGTCGCCCGACATAGCACCGCCCGTCACTCTCTCACAGTAGGTACAACGATGAAAGAGATAGGTAACATTTCTCACCCGAGAAACAATCGCGTGTCACAGTTGTGCTATAAGTGCTGATTCATCTTTGCCGTTCCGACATCACAACACTCGACGCGGACTTAGATTCAACCTTATGAGACCTTATTCCTTTTAAAATGCCGATCGTTTTGATTTTTTTTCTCTATGATCAAACATGTTAATAGAGTTGTTAGTCCGCTGTTTTCTAACATAATTGTGCGCATCGGGTTACAAGCATGAAATTTCTACCACAGATAGAGTGTTCCACGGTGATTATTTTCAGATGTGGAGGGAAGTCAGATTCGTCCCCTGTGAGGCGGGAGAGCGGAGTGAATAGGACGAAGTATATCTCTTTTCTTTCTTTATTGCTGGTCAGCTAAGTCTACTAGGACTTGTCTGGTATCGTTTCCATGTAAAACGGATATCAGAAAATCATTTTTTATGTTATTTTTGTATAGTTCTATATAAAAATATGGGTGTATGGCCGAAAAGGTAAAAATCACAACAAGTTTTTTTATTCAGTGAGGTAAATTATTTAAATTTCGTTAACATTTTCAAATTATTATTATTATTTTAAATAGCTCATTTAATCTAGTTTCTAAAAATATATGCATGTTGGGAACTTCTCATACAAACAGTAGTTTAAAATATATTTTTAAGTCGGCGTAACCAACGCAAATCTCCGAACGCATCCTATTTCGCTTCATTAAATACATTAAATAATGATTATTAACATGCTTTTACATATAATATTTACCATAAACGTCCTAGAAAAACAAATCGATGTAATTAAAAAAAAATTTTTTTTGCTAATGTATCTCGAGCACACGGGCTAATCTCAACAGCAACAATTTATTTAAGTTACTGTTTGTATGAAAAGTGCCCAACATGTATATAGTTTTAGAAACTAGATTAAATTTGCTGTTCTGCAATATTTTTGTTAGTTGTAAATATTCAGGAAATATAACTAATTTATCTCCCTGAATAAAAAAAACTTGTTGTGATTTTTACCATTTCGGAAATACACCCATATTTTTATATGGTACTATGAATAAATAAAATAAAAAATGAATTGTTGGTATCTGTTTTACACGAAAACAATACCACACAAGCCCTAGTAGCGTTAACTGATCAGTAATAAAAAAAGAAAAAGAGGACTCCTTTGTCCTATTCACCCCGCTTTCCCGCCGCACAGGGGACGAATCTGACTTCCTTCTACATCTTAAAGTAATCACCGCAGAATACTCTATCTGTGGTATAAATTTCGTTGTTGTATCCTGATGCACACAATTTCGCGACGTAGCAAAATGTACTAGAGTACGTAGGCTAAGCTTAACATCAACATTTTTTTCAAGGTACTTTTTGTATCAGATGTGACCAATATGTATACATTTTTAAAAACAAGATTAAATTTGCTATTTAGTGATATTTTTTTAAATTGTAAATATTCAGGATAAATAACTAATTTATCGTTCAGAATTAAAAAAACTTGTAGTGATTTTTACCTTTTCGGCAATAAACCCAAATTTTTATATAAAACTATTCTTTAATAACATAAAATTTGAATAGCTGATATCTGTTTTAAACGAAAATGATGCCACACAAGCCCTAATGGTCTTAACTGATCAGTAATCAAAAAAAGAAAAGGAGCAGTACTTGGTCCTCTTCACCCCGCTCTCCCGCCACGCAGGGGACGAATCTGACTTCCCTCCACATCTGAAAATAATCACCGCGGAACGCTCTATGTGTGGTAGAAATTTCATGCTTGTAACCCGATGCGCACAATTTCGCGGCTTAGCAACTCTACTATGTTTCTTAACATATTATTGATATTACTACCTAGAACAGGGCAATTGGGATTTATTGGAATATATTTGAAACCTACAGTTTGAATTATTCATTGATAATGTTTGTTTCTAAAACTACTCGAAAGTTACAAAATTCACGCAGTAAACTGGGTTTTTCAACTTCTTTTCGACTGCACGCAATGAAAGCATAAAAGAGCTATGTTACTACCTAGACTTCGGGGAGAATTATTATGACGACGCGTTTGGCTCGGTTTGTAGACACCTGCCTACTGAGCCGGCGGTCCCGGGTTCGAATCCCGGCTAGGGCAAATATTTGTGTGATGAACTCGAATATTTGTGCTTGGGTCGTGGTTGTTCTATGTACTTAAGTATATATTTATCTATAAGTATGTATATCGTCGTCTAGTACCCATAACACAAGCCTACTGAGCTTAATTTGGGACTAGATCGATTTGTGTGAGGTTGTCTGATATTTATTTATTTATTTATCATGCGATATAAGTCACCAAGTATTCGTCACGTTTTGACAAGATGCGAGTGTGAGTGACGGATGCTTTGTCACTTATTTATCACGTGATATACGCAACCATCAGGCTCCCAGGACAGCAAAAGAGTGGAAGTCACTTCCTCCGTTTTCCCTGAAAAATATAACTTAACATTTTTATGGAATCTTTTTATCGATTCTATTTTTTATGTGGAAATACCACATTTTTATTTTTAAAATAATGACACAACGGTAAATTAAGAAAGAAAAATTGAATGCGATCTACTGTTTGAAACGACGCAGAGGGCGCCCCAGACTGGAGCCTCCAGTTGCGTATGAATTATGGAATGAAAGATTTGGTGTGATTGACGTAGCGATCTAATAGCTCAGTTGGAAGAGCAAGACGCCGGGAACGTAGAGATCGCAGGTTCAAATCCTGCTTAGATTGTAGTAGATCGCATTCAATTTTTCTTTCTTAATTCACCTTTGTGTCATTATTTAAAAATATAACTTAGATCTCTTCAAGTTGAGAGTGAATAGGCATTTTCCAGACAAGCGTGCTCCATTCTTAGGACTTAATGTCAGTTACCATCATGTGCAATTGGGGCCACATGATTGACTATCGCACATTTTAAAAAAAACCGCCATTTTGAAAAAAAAAACTAACCTGAACCTAATCACAATTTGTTTGAGAAATGTGACCTTTAGGGGAGAACAGCCGAAAATCCAAACAAATCGATATACGATTTCTTTTCAAGCCAAGCTGAAATCGAGTAGCGTCGCTCAGTCAGTAAAAAATTATCGGTGATGAGGGATGAAAAAAAGTGCCAGAAGAATGATGATAGGTGATTTAATTTTGATTTATTCAAGTCTAGATTTTCCTTACACGTATTCTTTACTTGGCCTTGATTTTAAAGAAATTTCGCGCCCGTAAAATGACATCATCGGGATAAACATTAAACGGTCCACACGAGGTGATTTTATATTTCGCTCAGTTAAGACACTAGCGACATCTTATAACAGTTTTGGGAATTACTATTATGGGAAATCAAATGTTTTTTTCCACGCATTAAATGACATTCGGGTATTAATTGGTCCACACTAGGTGATTTATTTTACCCATTTGCCTATGTAAAGTAACATCTTATAACAGAATTGGAAGTTATAACTATGATTTCGGATTAATTTTCCGTACACAAACAACTAACTGCGTGTGTCTAGTAAGTGCTTCTTTGGTTTGGATGAGACATTGCATACTTAGATGCCTGGTTAGATTTAGGACCACCTTTTGATTTGTTTTCCTTTGCCCTTTGAGGTAGTATCTACATCGCAATAAAGTAAACGGAGTAAACGTATTTAATATACCTACAATCCGTTTAAAAGTAAACGTAGTGTTCATTCATATAATCACATTAAACACCTGTTACTTTCATTTGCTCTAATTTTATTTGCCAGAAATGCATTACTTTCCATAAATTAATTCTAATAAATTAAAAAAAATATAATATATCTGTTTATTATTTATTTTTTTAGTAAGTCATAATTTTTTTTTATTTAATTTAATATTCATATATATATAATTATAGTATTAAGCGGTTTACACTCACGTGAAATTGTCAGGAACGGCCCGACATGTTTCGAACTCGTATGGAGCTCTTCACCAGTGACGGCTGCCCGTACACCGCCGCGGCAACCTCGTCACTGATTCTTTGATCGACGCTCCGCTCTAAGCGCGCGCGCCGATGGCGCGGGGGTGGGGGGTGCTTGCAAGCCCGCAACTTGTCGGTCTAGCACTCCAACGTCACTTTTGGCATCCATAGACATTACGCACACTTGACTAATGGTGTCCACGGGATTGTCCAAACACACAATATGTTTATTTATTTTATTTTATTTAAACTTTATTGCACAGATGAGTCTCGTCGGAGACACGGTACAGAGCGGTCGCATCTGTGCAAGCCATCCCGAACGACCCAAAAACGCCACTTAAATCTTTGAGCCAAAACAATAGCCCCACGCGAAACAATAGTCCGGCCGTCTGTTCGTTCCAACCCCGTCATAAAGTTCAAAATTCTCACCGTGCGTTCGACGTTAAACTTGAAAGATTAGTTTAAACTAACCTCCACCGCGTTCCCTAAATACCTCCAAACCAAAACCATCGGGTTTATACATAGTGCAGTGCGTCTAGATAACAAATAGCCTAAGTAGTGAGTGCAAACCTAGTGCTGGAGGCAGAAACTGCAGAGTAGAGTACAAAATACAGGAGTAACCACGCTGCGCGCTGCATCAATTACTGACGACACAGCGGCCCAAGGAGAACTCGGTGAGCTCTTTCCATTATCACTGCTTACTTAATGTCAATTCGAAATTGAACCATTAAATACCTTAGATATCCGAGTTGAAAAGCTATAAAGATCAGATCAGATAAGCACGTGCCTAACAGACCTCGTCAGGTCCTCGGCAAATTGCATCTCAAAAATTCCCCCGACCTCTTTAAAACCGCCACACTTAGGTTCTATACCTCTATGAAGGATCTGTAATCTAGATGCACTGATCAACTCCAGGCCCTAATAAACTAACAAAGATTACTAAAAGCAGATTTTTATATATAAACTTTACTTCACTAATAATTACATCGCTTATTAAACTGACCGAAGCGCATACATACATAAATAACCTCCACGAACGATGAACAGCTATAGTCGAGTTCGACGTCAGAAACAACGGGGCCAAGAATTCCAATCCAAAAACGCGGTCTTTTTGCTTCGCAAACACCTAGTTAAAACTAAATCCCATGGCTCATTAATTGGCGAAACTAAATCTATCATAAACTGCTACCTATTACCACGCGCCTAACACAACTCCTAAAATACATACACACATTATTATATTATTATACCATCACTTCCAACGCAATTCACAGAATCTCGAAGAAGCTTGGGTTATAAGACATAATCAAACAAAAATATTCTTTGTTACAATACAACCCACTTACAGCAAAGCACATGGTCAGTCCGGCAAACACCCCGTTTTATTGCCAACCAAAGCAGCTCGACATCAAAAAAAAAACCCCTTGTTAGAGCACTACGCAATAGACCATTTTTTTATCTAAAGCGCACCGCTTCTTCGAACGAAACATCATCTGGCGGCCACAAGTCACCAAAGAGAGTCTGCCAAGCCATATAACAATAGCAATTAAGTTGTAGAAAGTTGACGCAAGTTTGAAAGTCAGGATATCGATCACAATAGATAACTACCTAAGTCACACTGGAGCACAAAACAACACAGCCGGTGTGCATTAAAAACAAACACTACACCATATAACAATAAGTAAAATACCTAGCAACACACATAAACACCCCCGACAACACCATCCACTAATAACCTAGACTTTAAGCTCTCCCCACAGCGCGCCTCTAGATAGCAGGACACGACAACAATCTACAAACATGGAAAGCAAAACGGCAATAAAGAATATACCCGGAGATGGTAACTGTCTTCTTCGAGCTATCGCCCACCAAATCAACGACTTATTTGGATTAACGGTTGATTATCAAGCAATCCGCAGAAACCTCGCACGATATGCCGATGTAAACCAACATGACCAAACAATGCGAATGCGAGATCATAAACAATATTGATGTCAACAAGCCAGACCAAAATTAACAAATTAAGAAATATTTAACTTTGCAAGACCAAGATGACGTGGGTGGAGCCGATATACTTAATATCTGCAGCAGAATACTACGGCATCAATGTAATAGTATTTCAAGGCACCCCACTAAAATAAATAACACACTTTACCCCTAAAACACCCAGCGACGCGGTAGGCGCCATGGCCTGGTCCACAGTCACAACCACTACGATTATTTTGAAAACCACCTGAGTGTAAACACGACTAATAACACACAACTCACGCGAGCAGAAATAAACCTAAATACCGGAACGCCAGAGGAGATTGCGACCTAGGCCGCACCACCGGGTTCACAACCCAATATACAGAACTAACGTGGCAACATGGAACGTTAGAGGAGCAGCTAAACCTAAGAAAAATCAGATATTGATACGTTACTAGAATCGAAATCAATACACATCGCACGCTTACAAGAAACTCACCTGAAAACCGGAACTCATGAATCCGATAACTACAAATGGAGTGTAAGCGGAAATAACTCCAACAGAGGTCTGGCCATCCTTATTAGGAAAAATAGCGGGCTTAAAATTAAGTGGACAAAAACCAATTTGAACAACATGGCAGCGTCAATCGACGTTGATAACAAAACAACATTATTCGTCGTCACAACACACTGGTCAAACGAAACATCAGCAGCCACAAACGACTTGTCACGCCTACTCCTATTAATAAAGCTCAAGCCAAAAAACCCGACCCTAATCGTTCTAGGTGACTTCAATGCACACATCGGGTATAAAGATGCAAAAACACTACGCAACTGTCACCGAATGGGTAAAAACCTATACCATCCAAACAGCAAGAGTAATGGGGAAATACTCACTGACCTAATAAGAATCGAGAAATTCCGATTGGAAACGTCATTCGGCCGAAGTAGCTCTAAAGTAACCTGGCAATCAGACAGTAAAAAGTCACAAATAGACCACATAATGACCCAAAACAAGAGCTCATCCAACTTTAGCTTCATCAAAGGCCAGCACACGCCGTTATCAAATCATAAATTCATATGGGGCGAACTGACACCACAAAAATCGAATAAGACCAACATAAACAAAACCTCCCGAGATAAAACCTCAGACGAATCAGAATCCTTCAACTACAAGACATTAGACTACAACATGCTCCAAAATAAAACTACAAAAAAGAAATATCAGAACATCGCACAAGAACTGGCAATGGTACAGAAACGTACAAAAGAAAACCCACTCCAATGGCAAGAAATCACGGAGATAATGAAAACCTCAGCGAAAAGAATAATCAAATTTCATCCAAAGTACTCAAAAGGTTGCAGAGTAGCGCTAGCAAAACTGCAACAAGCAAAATTCAGGAAAACTCTACGCCCAAGTGACGTAACACGAATAAATAACCTCAGAGAATGCAGACGAAATCTACAAATACTTGAATCAACAGAAGACGAAAGGGAATGCAGAATATTCTTTAAGGGGCTAGCAAATACCCATCCGTCAAGGAGGATGAAAATCACCTACGACTTCTACAGACACACGAGCTCAAGGCAAGACAAAAATAAAAAAAACACGTTTATCCCAATGTCCACATGGGAAGAAGAGCTTGCTTAGTCAGAGGGCCCAAGTATTGAGCAAATAAGCGTCGAAGACACAATAGATCAACCGGAGCCCACGCTAGATGAAATAAAGCATATTATTTAAAAGATGCGTAATGGTACGGCCCCTGGAATACATCAAACGGTGACTGAGCTATTTAAAGCAAATCCAGACGAACTCACCAACCAAATATTAACGCAAATACGGGCAGCGTGGACAACGAATACCCTGCCGGAGACTTGGACACAATCAATCCAAGTACCGCTACCAAAAACAACGAACCTAAAATCTATAAATGACTACAGACGAATCTCTATCTGCAGCACGGGATACAGGATCTACGCTAATCTACTACTACTGAGACTGGATGAAACCATTGACGACCTCGAAAGCTACCAGGCAGTATTTCTGAAAAACAGATCTACCGACGGTCACATGTTTACTCTACGCCGAATTCTAGACGAGGAATGGAGAGCAGGCAAGAAAGCTTTTGTCCTAGCAGTCGACCTAGAAAAAGCATTCGACACAATTGATCTCAACGCCATGAGGGACATATTATGCACGCGAACAAACAAGGCGCTAGCCAATCGTATAGTTAAAGCCGCGATCTACCTGCATCAAGTGGTTTGGACAACAAACCAGGTGGATCAATAAAGGCAAAAGCGTCAAGCAGGGTTGCCCTCTCTAAACGCGACTATTCACCATCGTAATGGACGACGTGTCCAGAACACTAGAAGAAGCAATGCCCTTCGTAAAACTCAACCAAGGCGAGGAAATACAGTTACCGATTATCTTAGCTTTTGCGGACGACGTGATATCGAACGGCCTCCAACAACTAAATCAGATATACGCGAAGGCCAAAACCTTTTTGGAATCAGTGGATCTAAAGGTGAACGAGACAAAAACAAAACTCCTAGTACGAGACCCAATAAACGAAAATAACAGAAACTTCATTAACCTCACCGGGACAACAGTTACTCCAGTGAACGAAATCCGCTACTTGGGTACCTACATAACCTCCTCCCGCAGCATTAAAAATACGATCAACGAACGGTGCAAGCCAGCGATAAGAAATGCAAAAGCAGTCAATATGTACTGGAGGGAAAAACTATAACCAAAAGGATAAAATGCCTTCGACTATGCTACTACGGACACATCCTGCGACGCCCAAGACCCCACTTGCTGCATTCCGCGTACCGGCACAAAGCGCAAAAACTCAAAGTTGGCCGACCCAGCTTTACATGGAAAAACTCGTTGCACCAGGATATGCAATACTACGACATGAACCCCTCTGAGTGGGCAGAACTTGCATCAGACAAGAACAAATACATCACGGCAGCCCAAAAAATCTACCAACTACAAGAAACCGACAGCGAATCAGAGGATGAAAGTCAGACCAACGAACAGGAAACGTAAATACCCCGACGGCTATCCGGTGAACACGACAAGCAAAGACGCCAACGAGAGTACGCGACAACTCACCAACGCTCATCCCCGATGCTCTAACCCACCTCACCTAACTTCCAATATTGGCTCAAGGTTGCATAATCGGCTGATTGTGGTCGACCGGTTGCGGCTAGTCGGCCCTCCTATCCCATCCCAGAGCGTGTCACTCCTTATAAATCTGTGCCCCCTGGTGTATCCGGCTTGTCCGGGTCAGGCTACGACCTGGCTGGGTGTGGTGCCTATGTTCATGTTCATGTTCATGTTTAAACTTTATTGCACAGATCAAGCTAGTACAAATGGCGGACTTAATGCCACAAGGCATTCTCTACCAGTCAACCATAGGGCTAAACAGAAACATTGAGTTGGTGCAGGGTCTACGAGTATAACGTTGGAGACTATAAAAAAAAACACAAATTTAAATAGAATATAATATACATACTTAAACTTACACAAATTCATAATTATAATATACTACATACATAATATAGATTCATGTACCCAGTGATAACATCGTACCAATAATAATTCATCTTGAGACAATTGTTTTAGACAGATATATCAGAAAGATGCTTGCGTAGCATGCGCTTAAAAATAGGTTTGCTTTGTGCTTGCCTGATGGGGAGTGGAAGATCATTCCAGAGTCGTATTGCCTGGACGGTAAAAGAATTTGACAAAAACCCGGTGCGATGGGCAGGGACGATGAGCGTGAGGGTACGAGAAGTGCGGAGAGTACAGCCTGGTCGAGCAGTAACGAAGTGAAATCTGGTTCTGAGATAATCAGGAGCGGCTGGATCGAATAAGATGGAATAAAGCGTGCATAAGACTCGTAACGACCTACGTTCTCGAATCGGGAGCCAATTAAGTTGACGGCGAAAATCAGAAATATGGTCGTATTTACGTAGTCCAAAGATGAATCTGATGCAATTGTTCAGAAGACGATCCAAGCGGTTCAAGGAGGCTTGCGAGATATTTGAGTAACACACATCAGCATAGTCGACGACAGGTAGAATGAGAGTTTGAACGAGGAGAGTCTTGGTGCCGACAGGAAGAAAGTGTTTGAGCCGGTAAAGCGAACGCAATGTGTTAGTCACTCTGCGACACACATCAGATACCTGTGGCTCCCATGTTAGGCCAGAATCGAGGATCAGCCCCAGGTTCTTCACTTCCGATGCCAGCTGAATAGCTTTGTTCTCAAATTCTACAGAGGCTATGTTCGTCATGTCTGTAATGGCAAGCATGCGGGGACTCCCGAGTATAATGGCCTGGCATTTAGACGGGTTCACGGCGATCCCGAAACTGCGTGACCAAGCTGAGATGCGCTTCAAGTCGTCATTGATGTCTGTCATATGTTTCGCCGCCGGAAGCACAGGCTTCCATGCTGGAGGTAAAGCCCAACCGCCGTCTCTATTAAAATTCGGGCGCCGTCCGATCTCTATAGCTTCATGTACCTTACGTTGTATAAAACGTTTCTCACGTACCAACACTCTTGCTTTATCGAAACGGATAAAATGAGACGGTGCGTCTCAGTGCGTGCGGCTTCGACGACATGTTCAGCGACCGCGGAATTATTCGCTTCCGTCCAGCTTCCGTATACTGCGTATGTGCTCAGACAACCTTCCCGTGGACACCATTAGTCAAGGGTGCGTAATGTCTATGGATGACAAAAGTGACGTTGGAGTGCTGGAAGGACAAGTTGCGGGCTTGTAAGCACCCCCCACCCCCGCGCCATCGGCGCGCGCGCTTAGAGCGGAGCGTCGATCAAAGAATCAGTGACGAGGTTGCCGCGGCGGTGTACGGGCAGCTGTCCCTGATGAAGAGCTCCATACGAGTTCGAAACATGTCGGGCCGTTCCTGACAATTTCACGTGAGTGGAAAACCTCTTAATACAATAATTAAATTTGTCTCACGAAAGTTTTAATCAGGTTAATTTAATATATATTTAATTTACAATTGTATATTATTTTTCATTTGCGATAACCGTTTTATTGCCTGAGGGCAGCTTACTTTTTACCCGACTACGGTAAAAAAAATGCGTACGAAGTTGCGAGCACCTTCCAGTGGATAATATTAATGTATCTCTTCATTATCTCATATTAAATACGGGCAAACGAAACCTAAACCTTGCATGTTCCAAAAGAACCTTGAACCACCTTGATAATAAATCTTAATAACCAGCTTGTTAATAAATCTTAAATGGCATTTAGTAATAAAAAAACCGTTACCATAACGGTTATACCAATTGATTCCACTCATTAAAATCACGTGATTCAATGAAATTGCTTTTATAGCTATTAATTTGCGTAGGTATCGGATTGATTAGAAACTTATAAAGAGCACCTACGTAATAACTTTTGATTTTATAAGTAGCAAAGTATTTGGCATTAAGTTCGCCATTGGTATAGATGGGTCCGAGGTCTTAAAACAAGTGGTTTCATTATAGGTGATCCTATTATAAAACCACACTTACCCACATTAAGTAATTAAAAATCTAAGTTCAGCTATCGAATAGTTTACATTAAAATATGTACCATCTAATTTATTTGAATTTGGTTTAAAATATCAAAAAACAAATAAAAATCCTACTTCTCAAACCTTTTTTTTATATTCGTTTATGATAAGATTACAATATCTAAAGTAAACAAATCGTAACTTATAAGTGTGCGTGTGCTCAGCCTTTTTTATATCTTGACGCCATCAACGTCATATTTCTACTAAGTCAATGTATACGTCAGCGATTTTTCTAAGAAATTAATCTGAGTTAAATATGATATCCAGCTGGCGATTTATTTCTATACGTTTTATAAAATTATACGTCTGAGCTTCTGAAAAACTGTTTATACAATGCAACTGCTAGTTTCTGTATGGCCCTATGGTTGACTGGTAGAGAATGCCTTACGGCATTAAGTCCGACATTTGTACTTTTACTTTTGTATTTTGTGCAATAAAGTTTAAATAAATAATAAATAAATAAACAATACTTTATTGCAAACCAATAAAAGTTTGCAAATAGTGCTAACCCTAGCGGGTAAGCATTATTTGTATACTCCAAAAGTATGAAACACGTGTCGAGTTTTGTACTTTTGGTGGTGGTTTTTTAAATTTATTTAAGTATAATTTACAGTATTAAGTATACTTTATATGTTTGAAAAAAAAGTATAGCTGGTTTAGCACTGATTTGTCGGTACTTTATTGTATGGCGGATGAGCAAAGCAATATAATTGTTTTGATATAAACGCTAACTGAGTGAAAATTAAACCATTTGGAATGGCAGATACGTTAATTAAAGTTTGTGATAAACCCAAAGTAACAGCATATATATCTATAAAATGTGTGCGCTATGCGCTGCCCTGGATGAACTAGTTGCCCCTTTCATACAGCCCTGTGATACGAATCACACATTTGTTATAGAATGTGTGTATATTATACTAGACGGCTGTTTGCGGCGGGATTTTTGCTATAAAAGAGATGCCCAATACACAAATTTCATAAGAAGAAGCGCACAAATCAAACCAATCCGACATAGAACATTTTCTACCGATTTAATTTCTAAAATTTCGTTAGGATCGGGTAAGTTTTGGAGGAGGGAACAGACGAAAACTAAACCTCGGTTTGTATGAAAAAAATGGCAGTGGTATTCAATCGCGGTTAGTCTCTATAATACACGTGGTGGGTCGTTTGTTGTATATTTTATCACAATAATACTATTACATAATAGATCTAAGATGATAAAAAATACTTCCGGTCCTTATTTATGGGGCCGAGACGTGGACACTAACAAAAGGCCTCGTCCACAAATTCCAAGTTGCTCAGCGAGCTATGGAGAGGGCTATGCTCGGAGTTTCTCTGAAGGACAAAATCCGGAACCAGGAGATCCGACGGAGAACCAAAGTGACCGACATAGTCCTAAAGATATGCAAGTTGAAGAGGCAGTGGGCGAGGCATATTTGTCGTAGAGCTGAAGGTCGATGGGGCAGACGAGTTCTAGAGTGGAGACCACGAACGACACGCCCTGTAGGACGGCCTCCCGCCAGGTGGACCGACGACCTAAAAAGAGTGACGGGAAGCGGTTGGATGCGGAAAGCTGAGGACCGGGTATGGTGGCGCGAACTGGGGAAGGCCTATGTCCAGCAGTGGACGACTCCGGGCTGATGATGATGATGATGATGATGAATAAAAAATAAACAATAAATGCAGTCTAACTGGTTAATAGCTATAATGGTCCCCGACCAGACGGGCGGTATACGTGACCAACCAAACGTAATCTGTCAAGGAAGGATGCATTTAATCTCGGTCAAACTTCGGATAAGAGTGATTTTGGTTCACCTTTCTTACTATTCCAACGGTTTTTATTAAGGCTCCTTATCCGTTCAAAAATGCTGAATGTTTTAGACATTATTCTCTATGATCAAACATGTTTCGTAACATATTTTATCAACGTTACTGCTTAGAACACGGCCATTGCAATTTATTAGTATGTATTTGAAATGAAACCTACAGTTTGAATTTTTCAGGGGTAATTTTTATTTCAAAAACTACTCTAAATTGACTAAATTCACACAGAAAACTGTTTTTTTTTTCAACTTATTTTCGACTGCACGCAATTATAGCATGAAATAGGTATGTTACTATCTAGAACTCAGGGAAAAGTATTATTCACTTCAAGAAGTTGGTTGAAATTATCTATATATATTTGTCATATGAAAAATAATAATTTGAAAAGGAATAAGGCCTCTTAAGTTAACTTGTTTCGATGCCTTCCGGGATATGGGATAAGGTATGTTTGATCTGCATTTCTTTGGGTTTTGTTTAATCCAATTTGATAATCATAAATAGGCAATGTATTATTCATAGTTAAAAACCTACATATTGTGAAAGTGATCTCAATTGCTCTCAAAAAATCATATTTTTTTGTTGTTGCGATTATATTTTGTGTTTTTATCTTGTAAATCCCGAAGTTTATTTTTCAAGTAAGCACTAAACTAGTTAAAGCGTGTTTCTACACTCATTTAATTTAAACACAAAAAAACTGTTAAGATTACATCATAAAAACCGTTATCATATTTGATTCCCATAATCTATTGTGTGACGTCCTGCATTCTTTGCCCGAAATGTCGATCAAAAAAGCCCTTTTTTTGTCACACGTGGCTATTCCTAACCGAACAATACCATTTTGAAACTACTTATCAGTCAAATATGAACTTAAAGTATACGAAATAAGACACAGCTGCTAGTTTTAGAAGTGTATTATCTTTGTTACATTTTAAATCGTAAGTGCAAGTGATTCCTAGTAATTTTAGTCAGCATTTTGACAGCTCAAGGAACGAATGGTGAATGCGCATTATTTGATGTGACAGTTCCTCTCAATTCGTCGTGAAGTCAACACGTTATAAACCGGATGTTAAACCGCTCGTTATATTACTTGAATTTTAAACACGTTTTCATAAAGTGACTTGAGTCTACATTTCTTGGGTAAGTTTGTTTAATTTTAAAATAACGAAAGTTATATTGCGTAATAATGACGCAATAATAACGCGCTCTGAATCATTCAACTAAACGGTCAATTGGAAGAAATTTCTTAGAGATAAGTTTGAATTTATATGTGTGTTTCTTTCTAAATTGTATTTTTCATGTTTTATATACAAAATAGTGTTTAAATACATCTCGTATTGTTGAAATATACTAAATACCTACTATCGACTAGAATAAAAAAACCGTTAGCACTATTATCATAAATGAATAATTTACACTATCCATCTTCAATTCAATTTCATATTCGTGTCAACCTTGCTCTAAATTAAAGATTTTATCTATTCGTTCCATTTTTTACAATAACTAAATAAATAAAGAAAATTATCTGAAATAAAACTATTATTACTGTAATAATAATATTATACTGTAATAGTACTAGGTTAATTTAAACAAATATAATTGTTGAAATTTCCAACCGAATCATTTATTTTCTCATAATCAAGTATTTATAACATTATTATAACTACGAATATAAAAAAAATATATAATTAAGTACATTCAATTAGTATCAGCATTACTCACCAACAAAATAATATCATTTACTAATAAAAAAACGAATAATGTATTTTCTCATAATTAATCACTTAATGAAATTGAAACATATTTTCCGCGAAAAACCACCCCATGTGAACCGCGCCTCTCTCGTATATAAGGGTGGCACCTAGCAAAAAGCACGTATTCGTGTCCTAGCTCGGAGACAAGCGACATCCAGTGTGTACTGCCTTTATTGTGATTGTTGCACGAGGTACGTACTCCTTTACTTTCTGCCCTTGTGCGTTTTTGTGAGTGAACAGTTTTTGAAAATTTCGATATCCAGTGATCGATTGGTTTTTGGTTAATATCTGTATTCATTTTTAATAACAAATGTATACTTTTTATTTTATCCAGATAGCTAGTAAGTTTTATAAAAATACTTTGAACACATGTGCATCTGTATTTACCAACTTGATTTAGGTATAATTTTTCTAATGAAAACATAACATATTTTTAAGTTCTTTAGATTTTTTATAAATACGTTTGCGAAGTCATAAAATGCTAAGCTGATTTTGTAGCGTATTTCACTAAACTATTGCATTATAATATAACAATGAAATGAAATGAAAATTAAATATTTTATTTGCCAAACAATATGTAAATGTATACAAGATGGATCACATTAGTCAGCAGTCTCATTAATATTTGTACCTTAAATTGCAAAAAATCATAAAGGCATGCAAAATTCATTTTTATAAAATCAATCATATGTTAATTGAATCTAATATACCTAACAATTTAATATCCTTTATAATTCATAATAATAAACACTATATAATTAAATCTCTAAATGTGCTCCAATTCTTAGCTATATTAAGGTATGGGCCAGAAATTCTTGTAGAGTAAAAATTATATAATTAATAATAATATCTATTAACACTATTGATCCAAGTTGGTCGAAATTAATGGCTATTATTATTATAACGCAAAATGTACCACAAGTTTCCTATCAAGTTTAAAAACATTTATTATACTTATTTATTATTTATACTAACTGAGCCGCGCGGTGTTACCCGCTCATCTCACGGGAACACTAAATCGAGATAAAAAAATAGCCTATGCGTGAAGAAGTAACAAACATACACATAAACACACTCACAAACTTTCGCCTTTATATTATTAGTGTGATAAAATATCATTTGTCTATTACGAATTACGATTTTCCGATTTGTACTTACGCTGGACAGGCGATTTTTATATAAGATTGTGTTGAAAGTCCTTTTTTAGTGAAAGGTCAGCTTAAAAACGGTATAAAATAATTAAATAAATAAATATTGGACAACCTCACACAAATCGATCTAGTCCCAAATAAAGCTCAAGAAGGCTTGTGTTACGGGTACTAGACGACGATATATATACTTATATAGATAAATATATACTTAAATACATAGAACAAATAGAACAACCATGACCCAAGCACAAATATTCGAGTTCATCACACAATTATTTGCCCCGGCCGGGATTCGAACCCGGGACCGCCGGCTCAGTAGGCTGGTGTCTACAAACCGAGCCAAACGCGTCGTCATATAATAATAATGTACCTGTACTTTTCTGTCAGTTGCCTATATTCTATTTACGATAGCTAATACGGAAATAGTATTGTATTTTGAAATGGATGAATTACTATGTATTAAAAGAAAAAAAACCGGCCAAGACCATGTTGGGCCACGCTCAGTGTGGTTCCGTAGTTGCCCATCCTTCACAATAGACGGGCTTAAAACAGCGATTTTAAGCCCGAGTCTTAATTTAGGAGTAAGATTTCAAGCGATATGAAAAGGTCGTAAACGCCAAAGTAACTGTAATTACTTACTACCTTCTGGAAGTTATCAATTATACAAGCCAGATTGAGCGAAATGTTTTAATACAGTATCGCACTTAACTAATATGTGTAACGTTCGAAGTATAAAGACACCGCGCGGCACTGACGTAATTTTAAAGATTTTTTGCGATAACTCAAAAACGGCTCGACCGATTTTATTCAATATAGTTTTCATTGAAAGTTTATACGGCCTCATTTTTATAAATTTTTCCATAATTTTTTGACCCATTGTTGAAAAGTTAGAGGCCCCCCTATTTTTTGGATTTCTGGAGCGAATATTTACAAAACTGCTGACTTTATCAAAAAATGATGTTTGAAGATCCCTATTCTTTTTAAAAGACCTACTCGACGACACCCCACACACTAGTGTTGGATGAGTGGCAATGGCATACCTTGTTTTCTTTAATCGGCAATGTTATGGGCAATTTTTTACTCTATCCACGACGGTGTCACTTAGGGAATATTCAGACCAACTACTCAGTGGTTCCCACCACAGGGGCCCTATGATGGTTGCTTTTATCATGCGATAAATAAGTGATAAAGCATTGATAAGTCATCCGTTTTGACATAATGCGAGTGTGAGTGACAGATGCTTGGTCACTTATATATCACGTGATAAACGCAACCATCATAGGCCCTCAGGAAGGAATACAAATAAACCTGGAAATTTCTCCGCATATGAGTTGTTTAACGTCCATTGGAAATAGGGCTGCCATCCGTCTGGGATTCCCCGGATTTGTCCTCGTTTGGAGGCCGTCTGAGGGGGTTTTCAAAAAGCGTCCAGGGAAAACCCGGGGCACTTTTTATGTGAATAAAAATATAGCGATTAGTTTTTTAATAATATTATTTTCGGACACGTTCGGGGGAAAAATGCAATTTACGTCAAATTTACGGGTGGCAGCCCTAATAGGAAAGAATGTGGTGTCAAATCATTGAAGCATGAGATTCGGACCTTTGCAATCTATCATTCTTTCGGCAAAATATCGAAAATGCTCCTATTATTGCCATGCGAGATACGAGTTACTAGGTGCCGGTGAAATTACTAGCATAGAGGCATTCTATCTTCGTCCTCCGGGTACTCAAGCACTTGTGACTCCTCTGGTGTTGCAGGTGTTTATGGGCGACGGTAATCACTTTCCATCAGGCGATACGTTTGCTCGTTTGCCCCCTATGACATAAAAAAAAAAATAATAAGAGTTGCATTGAATGACATTAAGAAACCGACTTTTTAAAGATATGGTAAAAATTTAAATATTTTTCGCTCCTGTCTTTGTACTTCAGCAACTATAACTCGTCGTTTTGATTTTAAGAAAATTAAAATAATGTCAATTTAAAAAAGTCATTACCGTCAGACCGAATAGTGTATATATCGCTGAAATAGTAGCACGCATTTGAATAGAAGTCAGTTTCAAATGTCGAATTTTGACTTCTCAGACCAGATGAACAAGAAAGAGTTAACTGTAGAAGGATTAGGTAAAAAATCCTTATACGCTATATCCTACGAAAAACGAGCTTAGAGAGGGTACTGTTGTAAGAAGACTCTCGTTCTAGGCTTGCTTATTCAAAACCTTCGTCGCAGTTGACTGTCCTTACTGAACTTTTTGTCATACAGGATGGAACATTTGTAAAGACTGAGCGGACAGCATAATGTCATCTGAGTGATCTAGAATCGACATATTATAGTTGTAAAGCTGGAGTTAAAAATAAAAAAGTCATAAAAATTAAATATTTTAATACAAGTGACAATCCTACTAATTCTAAGGTTTTATTTACATTTTAAATTGACATCTGCCTTTAACTTAAATGTTCAAAAGATGCTAGGGTTGATATGTGCAGATTTTTACACTAATGTTTAACAAACTGTATCACAAAAATGGATAGAAATATTTATATAGTTCATTGGTGAAAAATGAAGTACCCAGTCTGAACAATTCCCAGTTTCCTTAAAAGTCCTTCCACCCTGTATAATTAGGACATCATCAGATATGTGAACAAGTCACGTACTACAATATCGGCTACCGTATTGGGCATGATGAGTAATTTATCAATATAACCAGATTGTTCGGGTATAAGTCGATGCGATCTGGTCGTCCGATTCAGATGAAATTCTTTGCATCGTAACGTGTTGGGTAAAATTGAATGATGTTGAATTGTAATTAGGGAATAGACTGATGTTGAATTATACAACATATTGTTGCATGAATATTTGCTCAATTACTACATAGTATAAAACGGTGGTAGCCTAGTGGTTAGGGCATGCGACTTTCAATCCGGAGGTCGCGGGTTCGAGCCCAATAAGGCCTAGTTTCCCCTCTGGGTTGGAAGGTCAGATGGCAGTCGCTTGCGTAAAAAACTAGTGCCTACGCCACATCTTGGGATTTAGGTAGCCGACCCCGATTGAGAATTCATTCTCTACAAAGATATGGGACAAAGGCTAGGAGGATGATGACTACATAGTATAAAACAAAGTCGCTTCCTGCTGTCTGTCTGTCTGTCCCTATGTGTATGTTTAGATCTTTAAAACTACGCAACGGATTTTGATGCGGTTTTTTAGTAAGATAGAGTGATTCAAGAGGAAGGTTTATATGTACAATACATATAATTTATCAGCATTGCACCCGTCATCTATCATTTTGATTTCCTTGAGAGTGTCGAAATGTACGTTTTTTGCGACATAGACGGCCGTATCTTTTTTTCACGTTATCGTAGAAGTTTGATTTTTTTACAGCTTCAAGGGACTTTAAACTTGAGTATGTGGTGTTAATATCAACTCGATACCTCTCCGCGTTCTCTAAAGGGTCTTGACAGACAGACAGACTGACGGACGGACAACAAACTGATCCTATTAGGGTTCCGTTTTTCCGATTGAGGTACGGAACCCTAATTAATCGTTTTAGTAATGCTATTTCCACTAAAACTAACGTTAACAATTAACTTCTGGAACCATATTATTTTATGATCGGCGGTTTAAAACTAGACAAGATTTGCGTCAAAGTAGGTCATTACGTTCAATGAAACTACGCTACACTCATTATTTTATACTAATGCGTAGTAATTGTATTTATATAGCTTATCAGCAAATCCAGTTTCAAAGCACCGACATGCATCCATACCATCTGTAAGACATATTGTGGGCAATGCATTTGATTTTCTTATACAGGGTGGGAACAATCGCGGACTGAGGCGAACTTATTATAAAAATGTACTGCCATACTTTCTGTGCGTTGTTTGTTACTGCCAATTTACATGTTTCGGTTGGAAATTTTAAGTGTTGTCAAATATTAGTCCGAAATAGTAATTCCAGAAGATAAGCGCTGATTTTCGAATTAGCATTATGCTAAGGCGGGCCCGTTTCAAGGCAAATCATAATTATAGTTCATAGTGTTTTTTTTATTATGCCCGAATTTATATTTTTCTTTATTTTTTTCTAATTGCAAAAATAACCAACTTCTTTACAAAGATGTTGGTTTCAAGACCGACGGTTTACATTTGGAATTTTATTTGATCTTTGCATCTATTATATTTTAGATATGATCTATTGATCATACAAGTATAGCACCATGTTCTTTATAATAAAAAAAACGCACCTGATGCTTGGCAAAATTTTATAAATATCCACGGTTATTCCTTTTTAAAAGAAACAATCAATTCACTTATTTCATTTATTCCATTGATATTTCTCACCCTGTATACTTCCTTCGATATTGGATCTCACAGTATGAGTAGGTATTTGGCGAAAGCACAGCACTGTCATGACCTATAGTTTCACATTTCACAATAATTTACGTTTCATTCTATTGAAATGTGAAACGTTTATAATACGTCGACAATTTTTACAATTACGTATACATTTGTGTAATACTGTCCGTAATATTTATTGATTGTATTTTAATTCTTTTATTATACTGGGTGATTCTTGGGTCATGGAGCAGGAGTGAACGGGGTACTGGGGAGGGTCACACTGAGCAACTTTCACAATGGGGACAACCACGAAAACTCAAAAAAAAAACTTGACCGACTATATTTTCGTCACGAAGTAACGTTGTATCTTTGTAGTATGCAGTTTCAATAAAATCAAATCAATTTGTTTCAGATTTTCATCCTCATAGCACCATCTATCGCAGAATAGCAAAATGTTCAACTTAGTGTCGCTACTCGTCGCCGCGGCGCTGGTGTCACTGCAATGTGGATTCGAAGCAAACGCCCTGCTAGACAACAAACAACTCGACAACACTATTAAAGCTAATGGTACGTATAGTCTGTAGTATAATTATTTTAAAGGATCCTCTTAGTTTGTAGAAAACCACTTCGTTTCGTTTTAATTAGGGTAAACCTTATTTTAGTAATGTGTGTAACAGACTAGAAAACAGTTCATTGCTTGTTCTTCCTAATTAATTATTTTCTATATCTTCCTAATTTTTAGAGAAATAAGGGTGTTTGTCGTAAAAAGTGGCGAAGACAAATTCGTGTTTAACAATAAAAGAATAGGTCCTGCCAGAGTTGTGCCATCTGTTGGTCATAATTTCTGTTCTCTCGTCACACCAAAATGGCTAGGCGGATTTGAACCAATTTTGGTACAGGAACATCCAAATTATAGGATACCTCTTACCCGACTTCGCGATCTACGTCACGGGCACTTACTAGTTATAAGTATTACTAGTTTTGGTGTTTGTAATGAAGTGTGTTGTTTTCTTTATCAAGTAAATATCAGACTTACTACACCATGCATTGAGGTAATTTCTGTTGCAAGAATGTACACCTTTTTTCGAAAAAAAAAACTGATGGTTACATTATGTGGTTCTAATACCTACCAACACGGCTATAGACGTACGAATACGTTTGAAATGTACTCCTTTTATTATAAAATAAAAGCCATTTATTCAGGTAAACATAAAAAAAAACTTAAGCAAAGCCGCAATTTGGGTGAAGGCCTCCTCCAAATATGTTCATTGATCACTATCTTGTGCCATTTGTCTCCATTATCGACCGACGATATATTTATTACACGGTGTATTACATAAAACTAAACAGCAATACTATATGAGCACATATACCTGAATACACTTTACATAATGTACTTTGGGCCAGTTCCTGCCTTTGACTTGCAAAACACCGAGACGAGAAATCTATTTTCAAATTCAAATACATGCCTCGTCACTCCTTTATTCTTCGGCTCTGAAATTCAGATGGCCTGAATTTCGATCAGACTCAGCAATATGTATATTGTATAGTAAGATGTGGTTTGACCTGGGGCCCTATGATAGTTGCGTTTATCACGTGATAAAGTGAGCATCTGTCACTCACACTCGCATTTTGTCAGAACGTGACGTGATGGATGCTTTGTCACTTATTTATCGCGTGATAAAAGCAACCATTATTGGAGTTTTAATTGGAATAATTCTGCGATAAATTGCTTCAAAGCACCGTCCCGAACACCCGAGGAAGAGAAATACGAATAACTTTTAAACATTCAGTTTATAATCTAATCGTAATATTAAGATTAGGATTTCATAGTCTAAATCTAATCTTAAAATCACAGATTATTGAATTCATAAGGCGAAAAACTTGCTAGATATTTTCTTTAGATTATCGGAACGAAACGGAGGATATTCTTGCACTTACTATTAAAAATTAAATTAAATTAAAATTCATTTATTTCATATATCATATAACTCATAACAAAATTAACACAGTACATTAAATTTAAATTAAACTACATTACAAATTACGTATTTACAGTGGTTAACACATGATAGCCGTTATAAGTTGTTGCTGCATATTAACTATATTTGCTATGTCTTAAATAAAACACAATGAAGGTGGGACAATTACCTATTGTTCATAGAGAAAAAAAAAAAAAAAGTTTGACCTCATGCAAACTAAGTTTTATATGCCCTTAGATGTCTTTTTCAAGTTTAATTGTACTTTATTTAATTACTACGTTCCGCAGCACTGAGCTCAATACTTATATTCATTTATAAAATGTATCTTACTTCATTTTAGTGGCCCCGCTCACCAAACGACGCTCACGCAACTTCGTGTCAATACAACAGGCGCCTCCCGAGAGCGCCCGGTTCATGGGCTCCCCTCTGGAACTCCGGTGCGAGGTCATGGGCGCGCCGGCTCCAACTGTGCAATGGCTGAAAAACGGAGAGCCTATTACTGAAGTAAGCTGAATAGAAAGAAGAAATAATTTGATTCACCAAACACTTATGCACTGCTGACTGTGAAATTGTTCATTTCACTGAGACAAGACACCAGAATTGAATATGAGATCGGGACGTCTTGGGAACGACAATCACAAATTTGAAGTTAGTTTAGGATTTGAATTACTCCCTTGTATTTTAACATAACTTAGTTTGAGCAACAACTGTCACGGCTTTCACGGCGACAGCTCTTTATAAGACCCCTGTCTCTTAATCTAACCTATTGACTTCTATTTGATGACCTTTTACAGAATGACATGAAATATTTATGTTTCCAGGAAAAGAAACACTAAAATTAACAATTTCTTTGCCTCCTGCTAAAACTTGTCCACTTTGTCGTTTATTTACATTTATACTTCTATAATTTCAGTACCTGGACGAATCCAACGAGATCCAAGCGGTATACCCATCCAGCCTAGCCTGGCTAATGTCGACGCTAATCGTCTCTGCCGCTGCCACTGGTGACGTGTTCTCCTGCGTCGTCAGCACTGGCTTGGCCAGTGAGTCGGCTTCAACCACCATCTACACTGAACCTGGTACGTTCCTTATGCTATCCAGCCTAGCATGGTTAATGTTGACGTTGGTTGTCACCGCCGCCGCCACCGACGACGATTTCAGCTGCGTTGCCAGCACCAGTCTGGCCAGTGAATTGGCCTTAGGGTTTCCAATATCCGGCGATTTTTCTGGATCCGGATAGTTCATATATTAACATAGGGCGGATCCGGAAATCTGGATAACGCAAAGTACTTAAATATCACACTGTCGGCCTCCACCACCGTCTACACAGAACCTGGTAACCTGGTACGTTCCTTATACCATCCAGCCTAGCATGGTTAATGTTGACGCTGGTCTTCAACACGGATCTAGCCAGCGAGTCCATGTGAAGAGCTCCCTGCAGTTTAGCTGAAACAGTGCTAAAGGTCCTCATTACTTAAAGCCTCTAAATGTAAATATTACCGGTGACGTTAAAGATTGGGTGGCAACATGAAAACATGAAATGAGGGAAGACCCAATCCGATACTGCCTTGAGGCTGCACAGAGAAGTTACAACTTAATGAAAAATACCGCAGATATGAGAACCACCTTTTGCACGCGGCTGTGCAACAAAAAAGACCAGGTTATCTTATTCGGTCAATAAAATAATTGATAACTTATTTATCCTGTCAATTGTTTTCAGGTGACGACGACCTGCTCCTCCCACTCTTCGCTGTCCCCTCGGCGCCTGTGATCACCGCCTACTACATCCAGCTCTTCCAGGACATCGGCAGCAACGTCGTGCTCCCCTGCCGCGTGTCCAGCCCCAGCGAGCCGCAGGTGTACTGGCAGGACAAACACCATAACATTATCTATGGAAATTCCAGGATGAAGGTAAGATTAAATCCCATTTGATATATTTAGATAGATATTAAAATCAAGTCAAATCAAAAAGCACAAGGGCGCTTTTACATGTCTGAATCTGAACCTACCGGCTATATAGATGAGATGCTATGATAATGCAACCAGGTCTTTCTGGACCAGGTGGCATTATCATTGTTATTTCTAGACATTCTTGTTTTGTTTTTCTCCAAAACCAAGACAATACAAATACAAATACTCTTTATTGCACACCTCCAACATCAAGGAATATACAACACAACATGAGATACATTAAAATAACAGGCAGAGGTAAACAACAGGCGGTCTTATCGCTAAATAACGATCTCTTCCAGACAACCTTTAGGTAGCGGAGTAGTTGAAAATTAATGTTTGAAATTAGGAGGTGGTGCATAATAATAATAGGACTAAATGAACGACCTATTTGGTGTATTTATATCGTCTGTTGAAACGAGTAAAATTCTACCCTTTTCAGTATAAGTTGAGTCAGGTTTTTGGAAACATCTCTGAAAGTTTACTGTACGTTTTACTGACTATTTTTTTTTCTATTTTAGATGCTGCCCTCTGGGGACCTGTACATCGCTGGTGTCCACTGGAACGACATGGGAGAGTACACCTGCACCGCCAAGAACCTCTATGGAAAGATCACTGTCTCGACCTTCCTCTACCCTGCGAGGGCTAAGCATGTAAGCATTTTCATTTATGATTATTTTGCAAAGACACTAGCGCCGTGGTGGCGAGTAGTAAAACTAAGCCCACAAATCTAATTGAACATAACTTTGTGCAGCCCGTGAATTCTTAGAATATGGTTTGTGTGAAATGAGGAAGGTTCAAGTCTCAAGAGCATAAAAGCGAGCGAGACAGGTAAACCCTTATAACAAAACTCGTTATACATATATTAGCTTTACTGCAAAGATACTAGCGCCGCAGCGGTGACTAGGGAAACTAAGATATTTTGTTATGTATACGGTAGATGGTGTTAGCAGCTTGAAATGAGCGAAGCTGCAGCACTTTGATCAAGTGTGTTGAATTGGGTCTTCTATCCTACGATATGATATACGTATAGTTAAATAAAATAATAATAAGATAAACTAACAACACAAAAATAATAAAATAACAACACAACATTTGATAAATTAAACCCTGAAATATTCACATGCCGTTTTAAAATACTTTTGTTCTTATCCCTTGGTATACATAATAAATGTTATTAATGTAAGAGGTGCCGTGTAGTACAGTAAAGGGTGTTAATTATACATTAAAAAGCAGGTCGCATACTAAATATGGAGAAATTACGTCGTTGAAAAAAAATATATTTTGGTAACATAAAACTTGCGTGAGTTTACAAATAAATAGCTGAAAAAGAAGGTGAATTATCAACTTCTGAATTGGGGCAGAAGCTCTTACTTACTAGTGTAATATACTTATCTCTTCATGAAGGAAACCTTTAAAAATAATGCTGTAGTTGCTACCCGTCACTGGATGGCGCTATCATCGCCAAAGTTATTTATAGAAACTTTTTCTTTTCCAGTAAACATTGAGCATCCGCCGACCAAGATTCTTACCCGCCGTAGCGAAATGATGTTCCTATTCTATTATTAGTTAAGTATTTAACTATAGTTAACTTATTCCTAGATTAAGTTCTACTTATACTTGGCCGAGTACTTGCCTTGTTTATAAAATTATGGCATTTTTTATTTATTACATATAACTTTTTTTTAATAAGGTTTAATTAAATAATGTATTGTATATTTTGGAGTACTGAGCTTGGTCCCAGTGGTTGGCACTAGGACTGTAACTGACCCAGTCTCTGACTGTAGAGATTTTTTAAGTTTAGTTTTTATTTTTAAGAAGCCTATTTTTGGGCAATATTATGCCAAAAAACTGACAAACACATCAACAGATGAAATATATTAATTCAAGTCAGAATACGGGACACATACAGTTGCCATTTTATTGAAATAGTTATGAAAAGTATATTTCACTATGTTAGCAGCCTAAGATAATTTATTTGAGATTGTTTTCTGTACAATATACTATCAGAATAATAATAATCAATGCAATATACCAAAAAGAACAAAAAAAAACAAATAAGGTAAGGTGGGACAGGACTAACATAGTTTATTGTGTAATGGGGTAAGTAAGACTGACAGTTAGTTATTGGACTGTGAGCTGTGGCAGTCTTTCCCCGATGATAGTTTTACCCTACCTTACTAAAGCTTAAGTAGAATTCATAACTGTTGAATTGAGTTACTAGTCAAGTTTTTCCAACTTAATAAATAAAATAAAAATCACCTCTATATTTTAAATCATTTACTTGAATCTTGTGAGTAATGTACCAGTCATGAACTTTTTATCCATCTCATGATTACCGGTTATTATGTTATGAGTAAAGGCACAATAACCTTTATTATACATGCTATCGTATATGGATAAGTTTCTAATTAATATACCTTTTAACTATTACTTACGTAACCTCCGTTCAAATTAATTAAAAATAAGTACCTTAGTTTTTAATTAACCTCCATGCTTAATGGAAGCTACCAGTACTTACATAGATTAAACCGTTTGGTTGATAAAAAAAATCGGACAACCAAATACAAATCGATCTAGCCCCACAGTAAGCTCTAGTGGGCTTGTGTTATGGGCACAAGACGATGATATACATATTTATGTAGATAAGGACATGAGTGCCAAGGGTCTCACTATTGAGGATGCAAAAATCGGGGCAAAGTGGATAGAAAAGATACGGAAGGCTGACCCTGGCACTGGCTGGGATGATGATGATGGATAAATACATACTTAAATACACAGAAAAATCCATGAACCAGAAACAAATATTCGAGTTCATCACACAAATATTTTTTGCCCTCGCCGGGACTCAAACCCAGAACCGTAGGCTCAGATATTTTCTTATATTCATGTTTGAACAAAAAATTGTAAATATGCCTCTACAGTAAAAGTATTGGTAGCACCCAATATAGCTTAGAAAATGTCAATTACTGGTACACTATCGACTATTGGTAATTTAACCACAAAGCATTTCTATTTTATTCGATAAATTAAACACTTAATACAATAACAATACAAGACATCAGCATAATTAATTATGTATATATAGACCTGAACCGTAAAACTACCCAACTATAGTTAAATCCAAACAACTATGGTCCATAATAACTCGAAAGTCTCGTTAAAATACTTATGTCAAAAAAACAAAAAAGTAACTTAAATAAAAACGTATAAAATCACTGATAAAAGATGAATGTTGACAGTAAATGATTAATGAGTTTTGTTTTGGACCATAGTTGGGTTGGATTATAGTTGGATAGTTTTACGGAATGCGTTTTTTTCGCGTTTTATTGAATTTATACAAATTTATTTTTATTTTTGATACTTAATTTTGTAAGTTAGTTATGATATACTTAAGTACATGTTTGGATGTCACTGTCCTGTGATTGGGAATAATAAATGTTTTATTATACAATCTTAATATGTGTTTTAATATGCAGAAATCGATTGACGTATATTTATTAGCCACAGACGTTCAATCAGAGTTTTCCTTATTTCACTGATTTTAACGTTACGTCTCAGATCAGGGGTAGTAGTATTAGTATTAGAAATACAATTTATCTCCTATGATGGTTGCTTAACCTTTTGAGCGCCACAGTCGGCTGTGGCCGTCAACAAAAAATCGTGCCCCTGACGCCACGTCGGCCACAGCCGTCCAAATTTCAATGATCAAAAACTTTGTAATTCTAACCGCTACAAGTATTTTTCAATGCCTGTTGATTTTGGGGCACATCTTTTTTTTTTTACTCTGGCGTCAGGGGCACGGTAAATTGCTAGACCGCTTGGCGGTCAATAGGTTAATATCTCTAGATAAATAAGCAACACAGCATCCGTCACGCTTTGACAAAATGCGAGTGTGAGTAACAGAGGCTTTGTCGCATATTTATCACGTTATAAACGCAAGCATCTTAGGCCCTCAGGAGAGAAATCGTATTTCCAAAAAAACTGAAATATCTGTGCCCGTGAACTGTAGTAATTATCAGAAATAATTTATTTACAGGTAGAACTGCTGAAGGGGTTGTTCTTTTTATACTCCTTTTATTTTTGTTTTAATACTAGTAGTTTTATTTAGTACTAGCTTTTGCCCGCGACTAGGTACTTCCGCGTGGAACTTGGAAATATGGAAGCAACCTCGTACAACACGATAGATATCCATGTCCACCTAATCACCTTAATTAATAAAAGGGATTATTAAAAGCGCCTAAGCAAATGTAGGAGCAATTGTGCTTTTGGTCTAATAATTACATTTCCTAAAGGGTCATCAAAGTCATCATGAATTACTTACTCACTTTTTAATCTTTTTAGGGATAATTTCCAGGATGAAAACTATCCTATGTCCTTCCTCGGATCTTAAACTATTATCTCCATGCCAAATTTCATCAAAATCGATTCAGCGGTTTAAGCGGGAAGAGGTAACAGACAGACAGACAGACACACTTTCGCATTTGTAATATTAGTATGGATTTATCCCCTCTTTTACCTCTTTTTATTATCGTAAATATATTTGTAAAGCATACCACCAATTTATTTGTAAAGCATAGACGGTACAGTTTATCACTACTGGTGAAATGTTTTTGTAATTATCTATGGTAAAAAAGGAATCCTGATATGCAATAAAATTAAAATACTTATTCCACTCTACGTCATATATATATATATATATATATATATATGACGTAAAATACTTATTCCACTCTACGTCATATATATATGACGTAGAATCCTCTTAGATTTCTTGCGAAAATACTATGAGAAAGGCTCAACAGAGATATCCTAAGCCTGAAAGTTGCCAAACTTGTTTAAATGCCAATCATTCAAGTAACCTCTATGTCATAGTTATTTACCTAAAATTGTAAGTCCTCTCAAGTGTCGTCGAGTTATTTATGTTTGGAGCATGGCATGCGAAATTAGGAGACCTTTCAATGCGTTCGTAACTCAATGCTAAAACTAACTTAGGTAAAGGTAGTGGATAAAGTTACTATGTCAGAGTACATTGCTGGGTCGGTTTTCTGGACTATTTTTTTATACCTACCTAAAACATTATTTACGGATAAACTACGATTTCTAATTCAAGACCAAAAAAACTACCACAAGGTTGCCAGTACAATAAAATATTTTTACAATAGTAAAATGCTTTTTCTTTTTTTTTAATAGTAAAATAATTTATTAATTGGTAACTTTAACTCTATATATGTTTTAACAAAATAATTAGATATATTAATTATTACATAAATACGAGAGGAGATAATTAAAATTTAAAATCAGAGATTTTTGGTACAAAATCTGGTATTATACTTGTAACACTTCAGGTATTCAAAACATTTGGTGCAATAATTTACAAGCTAATTTAAATATTTAACATGTAGCTCATCGAAAAAAATGCAGAAAATAGTGCAATATATGCAGATAATAGTAGTACTACTACCTACTACGTGCCAAAATAACGCATCCGTATTCCGTATTATAAAAAACATGAGTGTTGTGGAACACTCGGTGGGAACGAAGGTTTATTGACATATTATGATATGACATGGTCTCGTAGCAACGTTTGTTTATTTCAATTTGCTGTCTAAAAATCTTACACTTTTATTCGCCTCCCCCATCCGCCAAAACCTTGTCGTGCGATACGGAACTTGTAATGTTTGTAACGACAAACATTTTCTTTTGACTAAAACCTAATGTATCCATAATGTTGGCCTATTTGTAATATGTTTGCTTATATTTATAAAGGCAACATATTATTAAAAGGTAGGCGAAACCTGAAAAATGAACTTGACAGTGACATAAGTGACTTTGTCAATTTTGACAGTGACGTATCTGTCGCAGTTTTTTTGGTCTTGAATTAGAAATCCGAGTATAGTTACCGATTGAATTGTCGTGTACAGCCTACATTAAAAATAAGCATACAAAACTACAAATTGTGGTAAATTCATTTCCTAAGGGGGCGAAAATGAGAGGTGAAACTTTGTTGGAGAAATATAGGAGTTTTTTGTGTAAGAGAAATATTTCGTAGGATTATTATTCGATTATTATTATTATTATTCGTGTAAGAGCAATAGCTAAACCTTAAATTGCAACCCACTCGAGTGTCATCGAGTTATTTTTCTTGGGATCAAGACTCGCATCGCATGTCTTTTAGAGAACTTTCTTTGCGAAACTTAATAGGAAGGAAATGTTCTGTTCCTGTGTCAAACCGATTCGATTTTTGCGAAAATTATTAGAGAATTTGTGTACTAGGCGTCCGGTTGCGGCGGGATTTGGACAAAATTCTTCCCATTCATTTCCTAAAATTTCGTAAAGATATAGTAATACTAGCTTTTGCCCGCGACTACATACGCGTGGAACTTGATAAAAGGGATTATTAAAAGCGCCTAAGCAAATGTAAGAGCAATTGTGCTTTTGGTCTAATAACAATACAGTTCCTACAGGGTCACCGCACCCCAACAGAAATATTCACTCACTTTTCAATCTTTTTAGGTATATCCTGGAAATTGATGAAAACTATCCTATGTCCTTTCTCGTATCTTAAACTATCTCTATGCCAAATTTCATCAAAATCGATTCAGCGGTTTAAGCGTGAAGAGGTAACAGACAGACTGACACACTTTCACATATATAATATTAGTATGGATATATTTTGTATTTACTTGTACCCTAGGTGCTCTCTGTACCATCAGATTTCTGATTTACACCCACTTCTAGTATCTCTGTTTGGCCCTATGGTAGACTGGTAGAGAATGCCATTTGACATTAAGTCCGCCATCTGTACTGACTTTTGTTTTGTGCAATAAAGTTTAAATAAATAAAGATTGGTTAAGTTTTCGAGGAAGAAACAGACGAAAACGAAACCTCAATTTGTATGGAAACATTTAGTGGTTTTTTTTCTTGAAGTGGGATCATTGTGAGCAATGAACATTACACATCTACAACATCTCACTTACCGACCGGCAAATCCTTTTCCCACGTTTGCTACATTTCGAAGGTTACACACAAAAGGACTGGCGATTTAGCATTTATGATTAAAACCAATTTGCTAATTGATTAGATCGTCTAACGAGACGGCTAATAAGATGACCTTATGATGTAATCTTTATACGAGTTTGGGACAAATTAAACTCCAGGACAAATGTGTAGGTATGTAAAGCCTAACCAGAGATATATGAATATGCGGATGCGCCATATTGCGGAATTTCACTGGAACTAATTTCTTACACTGGCAATGATTTTATGATGGCTTGTCAACAATTCGTGCGGTTGCAAAATTGTTGCCATATACATCTTTTAAATAGCGCCCTCTTGACATCCTTATATATTTCTGGTCAGGCTTTATGTATGTATTTAAACACTGAGCACAACTGTGCGTTTTTCTACAAATTTCCTGCCTCGCATGACTGCATTCTGGAATGAATTGTTGCTTGTGGTATTTCCGAACCGACACGACCTTCAAACCTTCAAGAAAAGAGCGTACTCCCACCTGAAAGGCCGGCAACGCACTTGTGACTCTGGTGTTGCAGGTGTCTATGGGCGACGGTAATTACTTTCCATCAGGCCATCCGTTTTCCCCCTATGACATACAAAAAAACCACTTTATTGTACATAAAAGCAAATAACAATAAATATAATCTTATTAAAACTTTCATGAGACATATTTAATTATTGTATTAAGCGGTTTACACTCACGTGAAATTGTCAGGAACGGCCCGACATGTTTCGAACTCGTATGGAGCTCTTCATCAGGGACGGCTGCCCGTGCACCGCCGCGGCAACCTCGGCTTACTTCGGCTCTCGCTTAATACAATAACAATAAATATGTACAAAAGCGAACTGGTCCCTATAAGGGATTTCTCCCAGTTGACCACTTAGCAGAGTGATACAAAGAAACAAGTTAATATTCAAAGAGATACATACTAAAAACTAATTTAGCTTATTATAATACCACTAATTCCAAAATAATACATATTATAGATACTATGTATCTATAATATGTATTATTTTGAATCGTTCATAGCATTACGGGGTCGGTTAAGAAATGCGACCTGTATGCGAGAACAGACAAAAATCCGGACAAACGGACATCAACATATCCGGACATGCGAAAGAATTTTGGGCCAAACGGATAGGCTTATTTGCTCGCTCGGTAACAAAACAAATATTAAACTACTAGCATTAACCCGCGGCTTCGCCCGCGTTCCTATACAATACCTATACATTATCCTACGGGAACGATGCTCTTTTTTTAGGTTAAAAATTAGGCTATTTGTTAAAGTTAGGGTATTATCTGCTTATCCCTCATGCATATATATCCGTCTAGCCGTTTTATTGTTGAAAAGCTTGAATGCATTTATTACGGCTGCAGGAAGTTTCCCGATGACTACTCCTCCAGTCCCGCCGCGCCGCCCGCACTGGCCTTGACGACAATCGAGATGGCACCAAATACAAATTTAAACATCTATTAGGTTTAAGTTTAAGTCGTAACTCTCATATTCTTGCTCTTCTTTATAGTATACTTTTTCATCCTGCAACTCCCCGCTATCTCAAAGAGCGTTTCACTTATCTCACTTCTGCTCGATCTGCCCAAAATTTGCTCCTTGCCGTACCTTCTTCCGTCTCAAAATTTTATAATAATTCGTTTACTTTTAAAGCTGTCTGCTTATGGAACTCCTTGCCTGTTAGCTTAAGACGCGCTAATCTCTTGTTTCTTTCAAAGCTCAACTGAAAGAACACTATCTATCCCTTTCATAATTCGTATTTTATTCAAATGGTCCTATTATATGCTAGCTGAAGGTATGTATGTATTTATGTATACATTTTTTATTATATTTATGTTTTTATTTGTTTTTTATGTATATATTATGAAATGAAATGAAATGAAATGAAATGAAATGAAATGAAATGATTTATTTAATGCATGTGGGAAATCGGGTAACATTTGCAGTCATCGTTGCTTAATACATCGTATCACGAAACCCTGCCTGCCTTATTATTATTATTATCCGATTTTTGCACCGCCTAATAACAAAATATTATTATTTCAAGTTCTCCACTACCCAAAGGTTGTCTGGAAGATCGCTCTTTAGCGATAAGACCGCCTGTTGTTTACCTCTAATTGTAATGTCTTGCATTGTATTTCTCCTGTATATTTTATGAGGTGTGCAATAAAGAGGACTTGAGGTTTACTAATTTATTGTTAGAAATACTCCTGTGAAGTTTCGAATATAAATAGTCTAATCTTGTTTCCCCATACAAACTTTGGATCTCTCTATTTCATCCCCTTTAGAAAAATCGTTTATTAGTGCACCCCTAGACCTTATAAGGAACCTACGTTCCAAATTTGGACTCTTTAGAATCAGCGGTTTTGGGCTGTGCGTTTAAAAACGACACCCATATTTTTAGACATTATTTAGACATTTCTACCCCATCGCGCCCTAACATGAGAGATGGTATTACACGTCCGCCACGTTGAATTTTAAAATCATTCTTTTTTTTAGTAATCAGCGACCCGATTATCCATAGAAACCAACTCTTCCCTCTTCCCTCTTCCCTCTTCCCTCTTCCCTCTTCCCTCTTCCCTCTTCCCTCTTCCCTCTTCCCTCTTCCCTCTTCCCTCTTCCCTCTTCCCTCTTCCCTCTTCCCTCTTCCCTCTTCCCTCTTCCCTCTTCCCTCTTCCCTCTTCCCTCTTCCCTCTTCCCTCTTCCCTCTTCCCTCTTCCCTCTTCCCTCTTCCCTCTTCCCTCTTCCCTCTTCCCTCTTCCCTCTTCCCTCTTCCCTCTTCCCTCTTCCCTCTTCCCTCTTCCCTCTTCCCTCTTCCCTCTTCCCTCTTCCCTCTTCCCTCTTCCCTCTTCCCTCTTCCCTCTTCCCTCTTCCCTCTTCCCTCTTCCCTCTTCCCTCTTCCCTCTTCCCTCTTCCCTCTTCCCTCTTCCCTCTTCCCTCTTCCCTCTTCCCTCTTCCCTCTTCCCTCTTCCCTCTTCCCTCTTCCCTCTTCCCTCTTCCCTCTTCCCTCTTCCCTCTTCCCTCTTCCCTCTTCCCTCTTCCCTCTTCCCTCTTCCGGGATACAGGGTACCTACCAAGTTATCTAATCTTGTTTCCCGATACAAACTTTGGACCCCCATTTTACCCCTTTAGGGGGTGAATTTTGAAAAATCCTTTCTTAGTGTACCCCTACACCTTATAAGGAACCTACGTGCCAAATTTGGACTCTCTAGAACCAGCGGTTTAGTATTTAGACATTTCAACCCCATTTCACCCCAACAGGGGAGATGGTAATTCACGTCCGCCACGTTGAATTTTAAAATCGTTGCGGTTTTCCTAATCAGCGAACCGATAAACCATAAAAACAATACCCATGTTGATTTTCACTTTGTCACCACATTTCTCCCTTTTAAGGGTAGAATTTTCAAAAAACCTGAAACACGTATTTACTCATTTATCGTTAGAAATACTCCTGTGAAGTTTCGAATAAAATAGTCTAACTAATCTTGTTTCCCCATACAAACTTTGGACCCCCATTTTACCCCTTTAGGGGGTGAATTTTGAAAAATCCTTTCTTAGTGCGCCCCTACACCTTATAAGGAACCTACGTGCCAAATTTGGACTCTCTAGAACCAGCGGTTTAGTATTTAGACATTTCAACCCCATTTCACCCCAACAGGGAAGATGATAATTCACGTCCGCCACGTTGGATTTTAAAATCGTTGTGGTTTTCGAAATCAGCGACCCGTTAAACCATAAAAACAATACCCATGTTGATTTTCAGACTTTGTCACCACATTTCTCCCTTTTAGGGGTTGAATTTTCAAAAAACCTGAAACACGTGTTTACTCATTTATTGTTAGAAATACTCCTGTGAAGTTTCAAATAAAATAGTCTAACTAATCTTGTTTCCCCATACAAACTTTGGACCCCCATTTCACCCCTTTAGGGGGTGAATTTTGAAAAATCCTTTCTTAGTGCGCCCCTACACCTTATAAGGAACCTACGTGCCAAATTTGGACTCTCTAGAACCAGCGGTTTAGTATTTAGACATTTCAACCCCATTTCACCCCAACAGGGAAGATGATAATTCACGTCCGCCACGTTGGATTTTAAAATCGTTGTGGTTATCGAAATCAGCGACCCGATAAACCATAAAAACAATACCCATGTTGATTTTCAGACTTTGTCACCACATTTCTCCCTTTTAGGGGTTGAATTTTCAAAAAACCTGAAACACGTGTTTACTCATTTATTGTTAGAAATACTCCTGTGAAGTTTCAAATAAAATAGTCTAACTAATCTTGTTTCCCCATACAAACTTTGGACCCCCATTTCACCCCTTTAGGGGGTGAATTTTGAAAAATCCTTTCTTAGTGCACCCCTACACCTTATAAGGAACCTACGTGCCAAATTTGGACTCCCTAGAACCAGCGGTTTGGGCTGTGCGTTGATATGTCAGTCAGTCAGTCAGTCAGTCAGTCAGTCAGTCAGTCAGTCAGTCAGTTTCTTCTTTTATATATTTAGATTGATACAAAGATATCAAAGCTCAAAGAAAAAATTAAATGAGTTACCACTGGATTGCCGGTCCAGTGCGTTAACCATTTCGCTACCCGAACTCCAACCAACCTTTCGAATTTTTCCTTATGCTTCGTGTGTCGATCTGTGCATTGTTTATTTGAAAGGTTTTAACACCTTAGCGACCTCTATGTCCTCTTGTTTCATAAATTTATAAAAACAAATATTACGTTGACTATCAATTTTATGGACAGTTAATACTCGCTAACTCGCTTCGAGATTTTAATTAATTTTTCGTCTTTATGTTTGCTTAGGAAATCTACGTTCACTGTCATTAGTGATCGTCATAACACGTCGAAGTTGTGAGTTTTAGCGTCCTGTGAATATTAAGGGCATTGTCGCTGAAGAAATGCGAAATGTGGAAATATTAACTTTTCCAGGTTCATGATGATCTTGATATTTGCTCCACCGATAGAAGTCATGATGATGATGACGAACATGTACTTTTTTTTTAGCAAAACTAATGACACTATCAAATACGCATAAAAAAAAACATTTCTGATGAAACTCCTTTTTCATTAATAAAGATTAAAATACGCACAAAAGCGTAAACATGCTCAAAAGTCCAATTGGGACATTTTTTATAATGCCTTAAGAGGCCTTATTCCTTTTAAAATATATATTTTTCATATTATGACAATTATATATTAATAATTTCAACCATATTTTTGAAGTGAATAATACTTTTCCCTAAGTTCTAGATAGTAACATGGCTATTCCGTGCTTTCATTGCGTGCTGTCGAAAATAAGTAAAAAAAAACCGTTTTCTGCGTGAATTTTGTCAATTTCGAGTAGTTTTTGAAACAAACAATTTCTATGAAAATTTAAACTGTAGGTTTCAAATATATACACAAGGTGTTAAGAAACATGGTTGATCATAGAGAAAAAATGTCTAAAACAATCAACTTTTTGAACGGATAAAAGGCCTTAAAGTTAGGTTAGGTTGATTGACCTAAGTAGCTTTTCATTAAATTGCAAATTCCCAATTTAATTAAAATAATTCCGGGTACGTAATGTTTTATATAATTTCAGAAAAAACTAACACACACTTGATAAAGTTGTTTAATATAATGCAACGTTTGATATAATGTTTTTTAGTAATAATTTGTTTTACGCTATTTATTAATTAATATACTGTTATAATGGTAAATAACAGAAACAAGCCGATGAAACCCTGCTTCGGGGGCTTCTATTTCCACTCTGAAGGACGATAGCTGGTACCTAACGAACATACCATGGCAAACAAGTGGCGATGTGAATGGTTTATAGCTCGGCAGCACCTAAGTCATTATTTCTCTTGTCACATTATATTATTTGGAAATTATCTCAAACGACATTATATCATTAGTTACATGATACAAAGCAATGGTGTATCAAACCAAAATAGACTTAAGTTAATTTATATAAAACGGCACCCCCGGAAATATGATAAAATCGCCGATTTTGCTTTTCGCCAGTGACAACTACTAACCCATCAATAAGTATTATGCTACTTCGCAACACTTCGTATCCTCTGGTGACATTCTCCAGCTATTATCAGTACTGGAGTACGCATAAACATTTTACGAGGGTTTTACAATCGTATTCATCCGCCTAATCTTGTCTCAACAACACTCGATACCTTGGAATTGCCTTGCAAAGACATTATCAATCAATAAAATTCGAATATGGCTGAGATCCTTTAATATGCAAATTAATTTACACATTTTATAGCCCAACAACTGGGGATTTTTCAGCCCACACTATATTGCGGATTTTAGTGGTACCTACTAATTTATTTTACTGGCAACGACAAAATTTTGGTAAACCATTGATTGAAAGCTTAAAGAAAAATTGAAAAATCTTTGGTAACTGACTTTGAAAGTCAGTGAATGTCACTGATAAAAGCAAAGAGGAAACAGGACTAAATATTCCGCAAATTTCGAGTATTTTTGCATAATAAAGCCAAAACTATCTCACAGTGATGAAAGTCAAGCTTTTTTTTTCAATAGGATTCAGTACTTATTTTGCAAGAAGAACGAATGATTGAGCAGCATTCCGGTAAATAATGTTTTGAATTTGGTTGATGACAAGTCCTTGACAAATGCTACTGACGTTTAATAATGCATCCCCCGCCAACTTTGATTCAAATATCATCCATGTACAGACGTTCGAGCGTCTTCAGCTTTATATATGTGTAGCTTTAAGCCATTTAGTTGATATAAAGATTCGGCCCGCGATGTTAGGGCACATTTAGGTGATATAGGCGACCTATGCCTAGTCTGGGCGCGCCGGAATGCAGGTGAGGCGCAAAAGGGTATGACAGGCGAGTTCATTATTAGATCAAACAGTTTATACAAATCTTCTGACATCATTATCAAGTATCTTTGTAGTGCGTGGCTTGGGATGACTTGATTATTCGAATATTCGCATAAATTCTAGGGATATATTCGACATTTGTTCCTAAGACATGGATGTTTTCTATTTATTTAAGTATATATAACTTATAAATATAAGTATGTATATCGTCGTCTAGTGCCCATAAATCTACTACTAGAGCTTGATTTGGGAGTAGGTTGATTTGTGTAATTTTATCAAATAGTTATTTATTCACAAGCTGCACCACGCGGTGTTACCCGCTTATTCCACGAGAACACTAAATTTTTCGGGATAAAAAGTAGCCTATATATTTAGAGTGTCAGCTACCTTCATACCAAAATTTATCAAAATTGGTCGGGCCGTTTGAGCGTGTAGAAGTTACAAACATACACATAAACACGCTCACAAAGTTTCATCATCATCATCATCATCTCAGCCATAGGACGTCCACTGCTGAACATAGGCCTCACCTTTGGACTTCCATATATACCGGTTGGAAGCGACCACAAAGTTTCACCTTTATGATATTAGTGTGATTTTTTTATCTTTGTATTGTATCTGAAACATGTCTTTTTAGGGTTCCGTACCCAAAGGGTAAAAACGGGACCTTATTACTGAGACTTTGCTGTCCGTCCGTCTGTCACCAGGCTGTATCTCAAGAACGGTGATAGCTACACAGTTGAAATTTTCACAGATGATGTATTTCTATTGCCGCTATAACAACAAATACTAAAAATAAAATAAAATAAAGATTTAAGGGGGGCTCCCATACAACAAACTTACAGATAATGGTACGGAACCCTTCGTGCGCGTGTCCCACTCGCACTTGGCCGGATTTTTTTTCTATTATTCGTTGATTTAAAGCTCGGTGCAACGGATGTATCGGAAGTACCAAGGTGACGGAGAATGTCACGTGCCTACAGAACAAAGATTCCGTGGAGTCTCACAAAATAAGAAATCATCATATTGTAAAACTCTAAAAGTTTTGCCAATAGTTTCGATATATTTGTCTTATATTCCAAAACTAATTTACTGTAAAACTGAAATTAATAATAAGTAAAACTAGTTATTAAGCTAGAAGGGATCTATGAACAGTTCCGGAAACTCTAAATAAAACTCTAAAATGGTATAGAAAATCATCATTTCAGGAGAAATCTTAACAGCGTGACGCAGAACGCAACCTATTAAGAGGCCTTATTCCTTTTAAAATGCTGATTGTTTAGACATTTTTCTCTATGATCAAACATGTTTCTTAACATACTATTGATGTTTCTTTCTAGAACAGGGCTATTGGGATTTATTGGTATATATTTGAAACCTACAGTTTGAATTTTTCATTGATAATTTTTGTTTCAAAAACTACTCGAAATTGACAAAATTCACGCGGAAAATTAGTTTTTTTAACTTATTTTCGACTGTACGCAATGAAAGCGTGAAATAACTATGTTACTACCTAGAACTCGGGGAAAAGCATTATTCACTCCAAAAAGTTGGTTGAAATTATCAATATATTTGTCATAATATGAAAAAAATAAATTTTAAAAGGAATAAGGCCTCTTAACAGCAGTGTCCAAGCCTGACATCCGTTATACGATAGTTTCGTGCTATCCCTGTACCAAAGTTTATTAAAATCAGTCCAGCCGTGTCGACGGGATGAGGAGACAAAGAAATTGCTATCAACAGTTTACAATGACCATACTCACTAAGCGACAGCGTAAACAGTTTGTACGGAGAATGGCAACCAGGGCAAATATTTATTATGTGATGAACTCGAATATTAGACGACGCGTTGGCGCAGTGGTTAAGCGACTGCCTACTGAGCCGACGGTACTGGGTTCGAATCCCGGCAAGGGCAAACATTTGAGTGATGAACTCTTGTGATGTCTCAATTATTTGTGCCTGGGTCATCGATGTTATTTGTATTTAAGTATGTATTTATCTATATAAGTAAGTTTATCGTCGTCTAGTGCCCATAACACAAGCCTACTACTAGAGCTTACTGTGGGACTGGATTGATTTGTGTGAGGTTGTCCGATATTTATTTATTTTATTTGTTCCTCGGTCATGGGTGTTATATATATATGTCTATCGTCGCCTAGTACACTTAGTACAAACTATGTTTAGTTTGGGACTAGGTCAATTTGTGTAATTGTCCCTAAAACCTTACTCTAAATAACCTATATAATACAATAATAATAAAGAAGGGGTCATAAAAGGAATACCCCATCCAAAAGGTCCGCCTGCGGCGTGGTCCCCAGTATGCTGGCGGTGTTACCCCTTTATTAATATCATTATTATTATTGTATTATATAGGTTATTTAGAGTAGGGTTTTATAGTTACATATTTTTTCCTTATATTGTTTCTTTAAAATGTAAAACTATTTTAAATTAAATGAAATGAATTTAAATATAACATACATTTAGATTGTCCCTTATCTTTTTGTTGACTTAACACTAGAATGGAGACTCCTCAGTTTCTTCTAACCATAAAGCACGCTGCGCCTGGCCGGGTAACATTTACCAAAGGTTAAGTTTAACCGGCGAGCGATAATGGGGTTTTTAGATTAACTAAACGGTTGCCGATTTAACGATGTTAACACTAATGATGATAACGGTTATGGACGAAATTGGTCACTTTGAATTTATTTATATATAAATACCTACAAAAGGTAGATAAGAAGCCAAAATCTTACGCGATCCACTGAAGCGCAGGGAATCGAACCCACGACCTCTGCTTGACCGGAGGAGGTCCAAAAGAAAGGCCATAGTCCGCTTTCAATAGTGAAGCGGCCCTTACATTAAATGGACTGTTTTTTTTAAAACGACTTCTAGTGAAGCTTATATTTATGCAGAGTATCGCTTATCTGTAACAGTTTTTGACTTAGGCTTTTTTAACATTTTTTTTCGGCATCTACGTATTCGAGCGATTCATTCCAAACTTTGAAATTATGTTCTTTATTTAGCTTTACATCACCCCAAAAAAACGGGTTATTGTTTTCACTCCTCATAATTTAACAAAACAATAAAAATTGTATGATAGCTTTAACGCACTTTTTCACGGTGAAAATGGCAAATTACTATTGTCTCCATAAAAATATTAGTACCAAACCCACAAAAAATTACGTCACATGTAGGTGGCCATTTTTTATGTAGCGTTTCGCGCTCCGCAGGAATGTTGAACTTTGACGGTCATTTCTGACTTTTAGAGCAGTCTTAGCGTAGTTAGTCCCATATAGACATTTGATCCCAATAAAAAATAGAACCGTTAATACGTATGACACAAAAATCGTTATATCTATTCTAAGACTTACTGTTATAAATTTATGAAACATGTAATATCTCATTTTTTAAATGTGGGTACACACCACAATTTTCATATTAAACCATTGATACAAAGATCAACGCTCAAAGCAAAATTGAAATGCGTAACTTGGGGGAAGAGACTGGGAATCGAACCCGGTATCTCTGGATTGCCGGTCCAGCGCGTTGGACCAGGTTACGCATTTCAATTTTTCTTTAAGCTTTGATCTTTGCATCATTGGTTTGTGTAAAAGGTTCCCATGACTAACCTATCCTTAAATACGCAATGCTACAATTATATCAGCGTTTCAACGCTTTCGACAGAGCTGATCTACATTTTGGTACGGATGATACATAAGTTGCTAACAGAGTCCCTTTCAAATTGTGGGTTAGGGTGCGTTATCGCGGGAGTTAAAAACGCGGCGTTTTAAGAACTCGGTCTGTACCTACCTGACTGCGTAATCGATTCGTATGGAGAATAGTACAGCATCCCTAGTGGTTATATACTTAGTAGAACTACAATTCTCCATGCAAATCATTTACAGCGAAAATTTTATGTACGCAATCGCTAGCGAGTACATGCAGTCACTGTAAACTCATGGTAAGTGTACTGAGTTTATTCTGTGCGTTCATGGATTTAAAATAGATTGTTATCGACCAAGCGAAGTGTCTACGTTTCAGCTTCGTAAAAAAATCTTTCGTATGTCCGTTTTTCCGGATTTCCAAATGTCCACACGTACAAGTCGCGTTCCTCAGTCGAATCTCGTGAAATTTTATGAGCAGGTTCGATATTTTTTGATTTGTTCGTCAATTCAAGTTTGCGTTTTTTTTTCAATATGGTTTTCATTCTATTGTCGTCATACGACCATGGTACGAATTCGTATCATTTTGACAATAATTAATATAACTTATTTTTTACAAAAAAAAGAAACGTCAAATTTAAACGCACGGCGTTTGGGTTCGTGATGTGGTCGCGTCCTAAGCCAAGTTACAAATAGAAAGGGACGCGCCGCGCACGACGCTAAAAGGCCGCCGCGTGACCTTGCGTTAGCTCATCTTAAAGAAGAGCAAATTGATTCCCAATAAGTGCATCCTTGCATTGTAATTGTCTAAAATTTTTGTAGGTACGTAACATCATATAATAGCCCAACAGAGGGTTTTACAGCCCACGCTGTATTGCGGCTTTTTAGTGTTACTAACTAGCAATGACAAATTTTTGGTAACTGACGTTGAAAGTCGGTGAATGTCACGGATGTAAACAAAGACCATGTGTTTCCTCCTTATTATAACTTGGGACCCTTCAAACGAAGCGTGAAGAAGCATCTCCTCGGGCCAGCATGGCAGTGTCAACTGACGTGGCACCGTTGGGTTCTCGTCAGTTGCCATTGCGACTTGGGCTCCCCTTTTTGCTTACCATCAGGCAAAGTGGAGCCACTATGTTGTGCCGTTATAAAAAAAAAAAGGAAATAGGACTAAATATTCCGCAAATTTCAAGTCATTTTTGCATAATAAAGCCAACAACCATCCAGAGTGATGAAATTCAAGTTATTTTCAATAGGATTCAGTATTTATTTGATTTATTTCGCAGGAAGAACGAAGGATTGAGCATCATTCCAGTAATGTTTTGAATTTGGTAAATGAAAAATCCTTGACAAATCGCCAGTGTCGTTTAATAATATTATGACGTATGCACATGCAAATCTATAACGCTTTCCCAGACAGCATTAAATATCAAACTAGCGAATTTTCCTTTCATAACGAACTGAAAAAATGGCTATTGGAAAAGGCCTTCTATGACATCTCGGAATTGTACTTATCTTAACATTTTATGCATGTTTCTATTTTGTTACTGACACCAAAGATGGATATTTAAAATTATGTAATGACCAATGACATTATTAATCGAATAGGTAGTTACAGAATAAGACTATTAGGTACCAGCAAAAGAATATATAAAATAACCACTAACTACATTGTAAAGGCCATGCCAGGATAAGCTAAGTGAATCTGCCCCCAGCGAGTTTTGGCTTGTAATTTTTTTTATTCATTTGTCTTTTTATTAGTGTCGTTTATACCAAATTACAGCTACCCAAACCTTACCGTTTTTCTTAAAAAAAAAAAAACGAAATCTGATCTTTCTTCGATATTTTTTTTTCTAGCCGGCCGATTTTGACGTGAGTCACGTATATTGTGCTTATAATAAAGACAATTATATGGTATTAATTTTAATACATATTGCGATACAAAAACTTGAAAAAAAGATTAGAATTTATTTTTAATAATTTTTTTTTAGCATTATCTCGATAGCGACACCTCCAGATTTTTCACCAAAACTAGCCTCTTTAATAAGCTACAAAATGAATGTATTAACTTAATTTTATTTGTGGTATAACGGGTTGTTTTTTTTAATTGAATTCATCACCATACATTTTCTTTACCCGCTCATTATTAAAATTGATCGATTAAAAACTGTTTAAAGAAACGTGTATGTTTATAATGAAACTGGCCACTTACAAAAAGAAAAGTATTGATTCCTTCGGCGCCGGTTATTCACATAAACTTCGAATATTTATCGGAAAAACTTTTAGTTAAAAATGGATTGCAGGAAAATAATAAAGAAGTGCTTTAAAAAAAACGTTAAAAAGCTATACAATATAGCAATGGAGTCTGTGCAGGGACGTATTTACCCTAGGGCCATCCGGGCTATAGCCCGGGGCGCCAAACCGACAGGGGCGGCGTAGGCGCCCCTGGCCGATTCCATTTTGTTTTGGTATTGGCGCCATTCAACCAACTATTACTTGTCACCTTTTTTTTGTCAATCCACAATTTTAAAATTAACATGAAAAATAACAAGAACAAGTTAGTCTTGGTCGAAAACAGTAAGTTCGTCAAATATCTTCGGGGCGCGTCTGTAAGTAAGAACATGCTCCAAAACATAGGACGCGCGCGGGGCGCGGGCGCCGAGCGAGGTCGGGGCGGGCGGCACGGCGAGAGGGGCAAGGGCAATAGGCCATAAATTTCATTAGCGTTGCCAGATCGGATCTTTTTACAATACTTTTTCAATACGAAGGAATCAATACTTTTTTTTTTGTAAGTGGCCAGTGTTCATTATAAACATACACGTTTCTTTAAACAGTTTTTAATCGATTAATTTTAATAATGAGCGGGTAAAGAAAATGTATGGTGATGAATTCAATTAAAAAAAACAACCCGTTATACCACAAATAAAATTAAGTTAATACATTCATTTTGTAGCTTATTAAAGAGGCTAGTTTTGGTGAAAAATCTGGAGGTGTCGCTATCGAGATAATGCTAAAAAAAAATATTAAAAATAAATTCTAATCTTTTTTTCAAGTTTTTGTATGGCAATATGTATTAAAATTAATACCATATAATTGTCTTTATTATAAGCACAATATACGTGACTCACGTCAAAATCGGCCGGCTATAAAAAAAAATATCGAAGAAAGATCAGATTTCGTTTTTTTTTTTTTAAAGAAAAACGGTAAGGTTTGGGGAGCTGTAATTTGGCATAAACGACACTAATAAAAAGACAAATCAACAAAAAAAATTACAAGCCAAAACTCGCTGGGGGCAGATTCACTTAGCTTATCCTGGCATGGCCTTTGTACCCTTTTGTAAAATTGACATATAATGTATTTGTGCATTATGAATAAATGAGTATGAGTATGAGTATTGCCATATGAAAGCTGTTTGTAGCGCCACTATTCCTGGGCCGGACCGACGCTGTCTTGTTAGGCTATACTAATAATTCAAGAAGTTGCTCCAACCTCGGCCACTTTGGCGCTTAAACTTTACCATATAAAACACATCGCTAATGCGTTTACCTTCGTACAAGTTTGTTCCTAGGCCAGGTTCCTGGCATCCGTTAAAAAGAAGAAAACCTCGAATAGTACGTCTAAAGTTATGTTTCCTCTTGAAATATACTTTTCTATACATAACCCCTCCTTTTGAGCCATAGTCGGGTAAAAACGTGAGAGGTCCTGCCTTATTCTCACCTTCACTTGCTCTACTTTTACAAGAGATACCTTCGTAACTTAATATTAAGACATAAAACGGCTTAAAAACCACATTACTTACATCTTTTACGATTTAGAGTACCAAGTATGGATTATTTCCCAATTAGTGAGTTAAATAGACCCGTAACTTCGGGTCAGAGGTTGCAAGCTACTGAGGAGTGACGGACAGACAGACGGGTGGATATAACATGTGTCGGTAACGCATGAGTTTTTTATGGAAAAAAGGCGGGTCGTGACATACTTTGGAATCGCTTCAGCTCTTGCAAGACTGTGCCCCGCGAATTGTGCTAATAGCACAAAACAGATAGGTACAGAAATCAATCTACATACAAGCGCGCTCGAGCAAACGCACACATAGACATTGCTCACGGACACGTCAAGCGGATGGCACTCGCGCTCGCACTGGACCGTACTGGTCCGAGATATCGTGTCCATGAGCAATGTCTATGTGTGCGTTTGCTCGAGCGCGCTTGTATGTAGATTGATTTCTGTACCTATCTGAATTGTGCTAATAGTCTAATGCGCACCAACGCACACCTGTACCCTTACTATGAGTTAAGGTGACCGTACTCGCCAGCGACAGCGTAAACGATTAATGAAGCACAGTTCAGCGCCCCTAGCGGTTAATTTGTAGAACTACAATTCTTCATACAAATCGTTTACGATGTATGTCGCTGGCGAGTACGGTCACGTTAACTCGTGGATAGGGCACAGGTGTGCGTTGGTGCGCATTAGACTATTACCACAAAACAGATAGGTACAGAAATCAATCTACATACAAGCGCGCTCGAGCAAACGCACACATAGACATTGCTCATGGACACGATATCTCGGACCAGTACGGACCAGTGCGAGCACAGTGTCACTCTTAACTCATGGGAAGGGTACTGTACGTCTAGAATAACTGGGACACGCGACTCTGTCGCGCGACAAATACTGCCACCTAATATACGTATGATCCCATCGGAAGATCAGCGCTCGCTCTCGAGCTAGCATCATGATGAGGTGGGACCTTTTCGTGGCACAGCCATAATATCATAGTTGCCTATTGTTTTATTAGGGTTCTGTACCCAAAAGGTAAAAACGGGACCCTATTACTGAGACTTCGCTGTCCGTCCGTCCGTCTGTCACCAGGCTGTATCTCAAGAACGGTGATAGCCAGACAGTTGAGATTTTCACAGATGATGTATTTCTATTGCCGGTATAACAACAAACACTAAAAATAAAATAAAATAAATATTTAAGGGGGGCTCCCATACAACAAACTTGTTATAGATTATGGTACGGAACCTTTCATGCGCGAGTCGGACTCGCTCTTGCCCAATTTTATATCGCGTATGGACGTTGTTAAAACCATTGAGAGCAAAAGCAAAAAGATGTTTGGACACTTGCCTGTGCAGCGTGATGAGCTGACAATGAAATTTTTACCAATAGATGAACATTTTACCAAAATAATGACCGCTCTCTAATTTCACTGTGATTTCTTTGATTATTTTTATTCAAGCGGTAACGTCTGCTAGCGTAGACCAAACAGTGCGTCAGGTTCAGTGGTCCAATAGGTAAGACGCTCGTGTTGGCCCGGAAAGCCGTTAAAACGCGGGTTCAAACCCCATCTGAACCATGAAATTTTTCAATTTTTTGCTTCATTCTAAACATTTGTTTGATTAATTTAAAGCGGAGCGAGTTGATAATGTAATCGGACCCTAAAAGCATTGCAATTGATTCTGCACGAACATTTTAAATGTAAATATGTCCGCATAAATTACGCAATTAGAGTGGCAATACAAATGTTGTAAACAAATCACGATATTTCTATACAGGATCCTTGGACAGTTGTCATTGACCGAGCGAGTGAAGCGAGCGAGGCGTCTCTGTTTCAGGTTCGCCAAATTTTTCAAAATGGCGGAGTTATAGAAGTTGAAAACATAAAAAAACAACAATTTAAAAAATATTGTATCATCACTTACTGCCTACATGACTACATGTACGTTGTGGTAAAAAACAATAACTAAAGAGGAGGCGTGAGGAGTTAGGCTGAAATTCAAAATTCATCTCAATGTCAGATCGTTTAATGAATGAATGAAATTTTTCATTCATTCATTAATCCATTTTTATTCATTCATTGATTCATTTAAATATACCTACTGGGTGACTTTTAGTTTAGGTTTGTTGGGAGTGTCACACTGAGAAACTTTTGCGCAATTTATTATAGAATTTGTGTAGTAGGCGTCCGTCTGCGGCGAAAATTTGGCCAAAAAATAGACGCCATCTACACAAATCCATACTTAATATTATAAATGCGAAAGTGTGTCTGTTACGTCTTCACGCTTAAACCGCTGAACCGACTTAGATGAAATTTGGTATGGAGATAGTTTGAGACCCGGGAAAGGACATAGGATACTTTTCAACCCGAATAAATTTAGTGTTCCCGTGGGATGAGCGGGTAATACCGCGGGGCACAGCTAGTTGTATAATAATATTTAAGCGCAGAAATCGAAACAGTCCGACACAGAACATTTTCTTCCCATTAAGCTCTTAAAATTTCGTAAAGCATTGTTAAGTTTAGGAGGACAGACTAGAACATAAACCTCGATTTCAGTGGAAAAATGGACGGTGGCCTTATTCCGTTTAAAATCTATTTCTTGCATATTATGACAAATATGTTGATAATTACAACCAAATTTTTTAAGTGAATAATACACCCTGATTTCTAGGTAGTAACATAGCTATTTCATGTTTTGCATCATCTTTCGTCTTCATTCATCATTGCGTGTAGTCGAAAATAAGGTGAAAATGAAAACAAACAGTTTTCTGCGTGAATTTTGTAAATTTTGAGTAGTTTTTGGAACAAAAATTATCAATGAAATTTCAAACTGTAGGTTTCAAATATATACCAATAAATTTTAGTGGCCTTGTTCTAAGTGGTTACATTGATAAAATGTTAGGAAACATGTTTGATCATAGAGAAAAATGTCTAAAACAATCAGCATTTTTGAACGGATAAGGAGCCTTTAAATGCTACTAATACGTGCATTTACGTTTTTTTGCCAAAACGAGTCTCTCTGAACTACCGTTAAAAGTCACGGGCAACCGATATAATTCGAATTGAGTGATTGCACAGATGTTGAGATAAATATGCAAATTAAATATAAATCATGCTTCTTTAATTAGCACCAAATTAATCTTAAAACGGCCTCTGCTAATGTAACTCACGGACTTAGTTTAAGTATATTCTAATTAAAAGTAAGCAATTGCTTATTTTTTTTTGGTAATTACTTGCAAGTTGCAACCAGGTACATTTTCGTAATAAAAAAAAAACCGCCCAAGTGCGAATTGGAGTCAAGTACCGAGGGTTCCATATAACATTTTTTTTCTGTATTTTTTGTTAAAGCGGCAATAGAGATACATCATCTGTGAAAATTCAACTGTTTAAATATCACGGTTCATGAGATACAGCCTGGTGACAGACGGACGGACAGCGGAGTCTTAGTAACAGGGTCCCGTTTTTACCCTTTGGGTACGGAACTCTAAAAAAATACGAGTAATCATTGTACAAGGTTTTGAGCGCCATATTGCTTGAACATTTATCATCATAAGGTACTTGCGCCAAAGACCATAGACATAGGTTAAGTCTAAGTAGTGCTTGACGAACATAACATATTAACATTGAAGTTTTATTTCCGAATAAATTTCCTTAGACTTAATAACGGATATATGAAATACTTAACAAAATGACGGTAAGTTGGATAAGCGTCCCATTCGTGTAGGAATTTGTTTAAATATGTTAAGCAAAAAAAACGCAAGTTTATTTTTTTATAAAATACACAATAAAAATATATATAGATTCGAGTACGACATTCTAGTGAACATGTTTTCTTTATTTTAATATTTTTTTTATATATATATATATATTTTTATATATAGAATAGGATACTCTTTACCCTACTACGGCAAAGAACGGTGTTATGCGGATGAAGTTGTGCAATAAAGTTCAAACAAATAAATAAAACGTGAAAATGCTGACGCACTAAACAACGCCTACCGATTTTTATATTGCTATTGCATCCGTATTGACGAAAATTTCATTAACTAGTATTGTTACTGAGTAGGTAGTATTATCCATCTCAATAGAGTCTTCACCCACAATGGATTTATTAACTGATGGTTCCCACAAGGCTGCGACTGTCACGAACTTCCAAATTTGGCGTTGGAATTTTATTCACCTATGAGACTATGGTTCTATGATCTTGGGTTGAAAAGATCCAAAAAGCCTTTTACGGTTGTTTCAAATCATCTGACAGACTAATAGTACATTACTGCAGACACCGTAAAAGAAGGGCTTGGCGGGTGAGTAGGTAGTGGTAGGTATAGATACGAGGATAGTGATACGAAGCCGGCAGCCCTTTTCACGGCTAAGGCATTTATAGTGCTTTTCTCAAACATCCAAGGAAATGTCGTTCTTATGATCGTGGTAATAGAACGCGAAATACGTCTTTGTTAAAGATTCGTTCTAATTTCAAATTAGAACGATATAAAGGAATTTCATACAACATTATTGGCCGTAGCCAACAAAGAGATTGTCTTTTGTTTCAGTGGCGTTTATTTCTTTTATTGATAATCTATGGCATACTGCCAATAAAAAAAAACTTAGTTTGTGCATGTATATTTACGTTTTATTTCTTATATTTAACTAGATTATTCAATTCGATTAAATCAGATATTCAATAAAATAAACAAGGAATCACGTTTATTGTTAAAAAATATAACAATATCTAATTAATAAGGTGTTGTCATTTTTTAATAAATAGAATCATCTTAACATTTGGTGGCAAAAACATTGACCCAAACAGCTTAAAACAATAAATTTGTTTTTTTTATTAAATTTGAAATAAATTTGTTTTTATATGAATATATAAGTTGAAAATTTGTATTATTTCCTTGGATTTATTTGAGAAAAGCACTATACAAGCCTCGGCGCGAACAGGGATTGTCGGCCTCGTATCTCTAGATGGCCTCGTTATCACTCGGCCATCTATTACTACTCGGCCAATAATCCCCTATTTCGCGGCCTCTGCAGTAATGTACTATTTCTTAAACATATGCAATGAAATAAAAAAATACACAACACGAAAAAAAACAGTTGTTAAGCCTGTTCATGAACACAGGCCATGTTTAGAAAAACATTACTTCCAGACCTTCAATTTCGTATGAAATTCCTTCACAGTTCTTTCAAGTTGTTCCGCCCGAAAGCTAAATAATACTTCGAAGCTTGCTATAACGCACGTTATGACGACATTTCTTTGCATGTATGGGCAAGTTTTTTTCACGTAATGTCCTAAAAAAATCTCCATTGAGTTACACAAAATGTACCTACAACAGAAATTGGCCCATGGGCCAATTTTTATTCTGTTGTCAAATTATTTTTCATTTCGAGCTCCTCATTTTGTACAAAATTTTAGTACCTACAAAATTCGAAATTTATTTAAAAAAATTCCATACCTACATGTTTTGTAACTCAATGGAAAATTTTGTAGGACATATCGTTAAATTGGGCTTACCTTGTTCAGAATAAGCAACTTTATCAACCCACCAAATTTTATTGAAATCTGCGAAAAAAGCAAAATCGACAACAAAATAAAGATTTGCCCGTCTAAGGGCGATTGTGCACTACAATGAATTTTACTGTCCGGCAGTCCGATTTTTTACGGTCCGATATGGCACGCCATTAAATGTATATAGTAGTTTGTGCACTATACGTAATTTTACCATCCGACATTTTACTTTTCCCCATTCCGGACCGTTTTTTTTCCACCACCAACATCATCACCACCACCTTCATCACCACCACCACCACCACCGTTACCACAACCACCACCATCACCACCACTACCACCAACACCACCACCATCATCACCACCACCTTCACCACCACCACCATCATCACCACCACCTTCATCACCACCACCACCACCACCGTCACCACTACCACCATCACCACCACTACCACCAACACCACCATCATCATCACCACCACCACCATCATCACCACCACCTTCATCACCACCACCACCACCACCATCACCACCGGCACCATCACCAGCATCATCATCACCACTATCACCATCACCACCACTACAGTTGTCGTGTGGTTGTGATAATTTTCTATCTTTATTATGTCATATTTATGTGCAACTAAAACACCAAAACACCAACTAGTGGTTGCAATGCGTCTGAGGCAGCCCTGTGCGTGTTACACACACACATTGACGCTGACATTCAAGTTCAGTTTTTAGTAGGCAGTGTCCGCCCTGTGCCTATACTCACTAAACAACTCACTCGCACCCAGCCTAAATTTTGTATCTTGCCTCTTAAATAAATAAATAATAAATAAATAAATAAATTTAATATCGGACAACCTCACACAAATCAATCTAGTCCCACAGTAAGCTCTAGTAGTAGGCTTGTGTCATGGACACTAGACGACGATAAACATACTTATATAGATAAATACATACTTAAATACAAATAACATCCATGACCCAGGCACAAGTATTCGAGCTCATCACACAAATATTTGCCCTTGCCGGGATTCGAACCCAGGACCGCCGGCTCATTAGGCAGTTGCTTAACCACTGCGCCAGCCGCGTCGCCTCTTGATCCGTGTGCTTAAGCGGTATAGCAAAAATCATAACAAACTCATCCATCATTCTTAGTGAAATTACGATTGCGTGGCGTGTAGTTTCAAAGAGAGAGGTAACCAAAAACTGCACCGCACCTGCGAGTAAAAAGACGGACAAGTGCACAAGCTAAAACCGTTTTTTTCATGCCATATCGACCATGAAAACTCGGACTGCCGGACAGTAAAATTCATTGTAGTGCACAATCGCCCTTGCCGTTTTTTTCATGCCATAACGGACCGTAAAAAAACGGACTGACGGACAGTAAAATTCATTGTAGTGCACAATCGCCCTAAGAAAAGCCTTTTACGGTTGTTTCAAATGATCCGACATCGACATTACAATACTTTTTCTACACGACAATTTATAAATAAAACACCAAAACACCTCTTCCCCCCGGACCACCGCAAGGTGTAAACGTGCCCTAAACCGTATTTATAAATTTATTATAAATAAATTAATAATTTTAATAAACGTAATTTAAAGTGAAATAATAGGAGTGCATACAGTAGTAAGAAGTTGTTACGCGAGTGCTAGCTGCAAGCAAATCACCACAGTGCGATCCTGATCTCCTGGTACCGAGAACTAGTATTCACTAGCGCGCCGGCCGCTCTATTGCGCTCTTATCTTATCTCTGCGCGTGTGAGCGTAAGTGACGCGTCCGAGACATCTATGTGTGAGAACGTGCATTCGGGTGCAATGCAAACTCCGGGGCTCTCTGATAGCCTGGTAGCCGCGGGCAACGTCAGTTTAGTAGATCGGTCACATTCGGAATCAGACCTGTATAGACTAGGCGCGCATGAAATGGACTCTACGCCGCCTAATAATTATGTGGCTATGCGTAAACGAAAGCGGGAAGATGACACCAACACAGACTTCTCAACATTTAAGGAAGAAATAAGATGCATGATTTCGTCTATGATGGCTACACAGTTAAAAGAAATTATGAAGAATTCGGATACGCTGAGTGAAATAAAACAATCAAATCGAAGCATCGAGGATTCGGTGGCATTTTTGTCATCAAAATATGATGAATTTAACTGTAAAATTGTTACCCTTGAATCTCAAATAGCCGAGGACAGAAAATATATCGAACATTTGGAAACAAAAATTGAGGAGTTACAACGTGAGAGCCGTAAATCAAATCTAGAGATAAGAAATGTCCCTAAAAAGCCGAAAGAGACCAAGGACGACCTGGTGGAAATGGTTATTACTTTAAGTAAGTCAATAAACTGCCCCATTAGTAGAGTTCATATCAAGGATATATACCGACTGCGGCCCAAGAAAGATGGCTCGAACAACACCCCCATTATTGTGGAAACATCATCAACGTTGTTAAAAACAGACATACTGAAGATGTGTAAGGCACATAATATAAAGCACAAAAACAATCTGTGCGCCAACCACCTAGGGCTTCAAGACGCAAGCAATACGCCTGTATACGTTGCGGAACAATTAACTCCACGAGCTGCGCGATTGCTCTTCCTTGCCCGAGACCTCAAGAGAGCAAAACTATACAAACATTGCTGGAGCTCATATGGACATGTGTACGTACGAAAATATGATCAATCTCAAACTATTCCGATTTATAGTGAAGGGCAAATTGAATTTTTAAAAAAGGAGGCGATACAAGATTCGCTTCAAACCACAACAAATACGATAGTAGACACTTACGCCAACAGCCAGGCGGACCCCGCAGCCACACCGGCCACCGTACTGCAACCATCGTCCCAATGACTATTTCTCGTCGTAACGTTGGTAAATTATTTGTTATGCTCTTGTTTATGTATTAGATTTAACTTTCAATTGTGTCAAATATCCTTTTTATTGTCAGTGTATTGTTACTGCCATTCACAATATACATACTTGTACCAGTTTAATAGTAAATCTCAACTCATACAAAACACCTACACACGAAACTTAATACATAAATATACCTTAAATACCTACACTCATAAGTACACATTGTCAATTAAGCTCTGGCCATATACTACTTTAACTAACCTATATTCTATTTTACATAATACCTTATTATTGATGACGCGCTTTCTCCTGGACTATAAAAATGAGTGACACTTTACAAACTATTACAAACATAGACGAGATTGAAATTGCCCGCACTGTAGAGTGTGACAGTATTAGTGATCTAATGAACCAAATGCAATTACGTAAAAACGACTTCACAATAATATCACAAAATATTAGGAGCATATATTGCAATTTTGTCGATTTTGTTATCACCCTCTCTAGCTTCACAACGAAACCAGATGTAATTATACTTACGGAATGTAGATTAAATGATAAAAAGCCCCTACCTCAGATCGTGGACTATGACTCCTACTCTACCACATGCCAGCTTAACCAAAACGATGGAGTAGTCATATATGTAAAGAGTACTTTAAAACATAAAGTGACAGAATTAAAACTTGTTCAGGCTTCTTGTCTCCAGCTAGATGTCCTAAACAACACAGTTCTAGGTATATATCGGTCTCCCTCATCTCCAAATGCAGAAAGTTTCATAGAGTCACTTAAACATCATTTAGAATCACTAAAATCGGTTAATAATCTTATAATTGCAGGGGACATCAATATTAATATAAGGCCTAAACTGCTGGAACCATCACACGAGTATAAAAATAGAATTAGTTATTTGAACACGTTGTCGATATTTGGTCTCCTAGCGGGACACACTTTACCTACTAGGGGCAAGAATTGTTTAGACCACTTTATCCTAAAAATAAACAAAAGTAAATACTCTCCGACCATAGCTATCATAAAAACGACTACAACAGATCACTATACCACATTTCTTTCCTTGTCTAAAGTCAAATCCTTACCTATTGAGGATAAGACCAGAACTGTTATAAATTTCGACGATGCTTTAAAATACCTAAAAGAAAAAAACTTATCTGACCTTATGTTTTGTAAAGATCCGGACGTCTTAACTGATCGTTTAATTTCCATTTTAAGTAAAGCGTTGACTGAAAACACAAAAATTACTAGGATACCTAGTGCGAGGCGCATAATTAAACCGTGGATCTCTCCCGGGATATTACGCTGCATACGTAACCGAAACAAGCTACAGCAAAAAGTGAAGGACGACCCTTGTAATGGACTAATAAAAATAACATACACCCGTTACAGAAATTACTGCAATAATCTTATAAAAAAACTGAAAACACAATACGAAAGAGAGCTTTTAAATAATTCATTACATAATAACAAATTACTTTGGAAGAATATCAAAAACCTAACCTATACTAATAAAGTAAATAAACTACCAATAGAGCTACTGAATCTCAAAAATACTTCTACTGAGTCAGCCCAATTCGTAAACAATTATTTCGCTAGCATCGGGAAAGAGCTTGCAGAGAATATTACTCCATATTCGCAGAACGAGGTGATCGCATTTCTTAGCAAACTTCCCGCACAATCTGGATCCTTAGTTTTATTGCCAGTAAGCCAAGATGAAGTATTTGCCATATTATCAAACTTGAAATCTAATAGCGCACCTGGATGGGATAACATTCCAACAAATTTTTTAAAATTGATAGCCCAAGAAACACCGGTTGTCCCTATCATTACACACCTGGCAAATCTTAGTTTCGACCTAGGAATTTTCCCAAACGCACTAAAGCAATCTATCATCACCCCTGTGTACAAGAATGGGGAAAGAGACGATGTCAGCAACTACAGGCCTATTTCCGTATTACCTGCTATATCGAAGATCCTGGAGAAATTACTGAATGCTAGACTACTAAGTTACTTCACAAAATTCAATATTTTATCTGAAGCTCAATTCGGTTTTAGACACGGAAAATCGACTGAAGATGCTATAACTGCGCTTACCTCGGTAGTTGTGGAAACCATTGACAGTAGTAATAAGTGTTTAGCGGTTTTCCTGGACCTAAAAAAGGCCTTCGACACCGTCTCTATCCCTATCCTTGTGCATAAACTAGAGAAGAAAGGGGTCAGGGGAACTCCACTTTCATTAATAAAAAATTATCTTTCGAATAGGAAACAATGTGTTAAGCTAGGTGAACATGTTAGTGACGATACAAACGTTTCATATGGTGTACCACAAGGGAGTGTCCTAGGACCAACCCTGTTCCTGGTCTACATCAACGACTTATGTAACATGGTCATACCTAATGGAAACATTTTTTCATATGCTGACGATACAGCGGTCGTCTTCACCGGTAAAACATGGAAAGATGTTAAAACTAACGCTGAACAGGGAATGGCAATGATAAGTAAATGGCTAAGAATGAACCTGTTAACTCTAAATACAAACAAAACAAATTATATATGCTTCAGTATCACAAATTCTACACAACCCAATTTCAATATGGATCTAAAGATCCACTCATGTAGTGAGATAAACTCCAATTGTCACTGTCCAACTATCAATAAGGTACCCCAAACTAAATATCTGGGAGTTATCTTAGACGAGCATCTAAATTGGTACTCCCACCTGGACCAGGTTAGCAATAGAGTAAGGAAGATGATGTGGATATTCAGGTCGCTGAGGCATATTGTACCAAATAGTGAAAAAGTCGCATCAAAATCACGTAATGTTCTCAATGAGATATACATATCTCTGGTACAGTCGGTTTTAGTATACTGCATATCTATCTGGGGGGGAGCTGCAAAGAGCCGTTTCATTGGCCTTGAGCGTGCTCAGCGTGCGTTAGTGAAGATCATGTACTTTAAAAGAGCTAGATTTTCCACTGAATCACTTTACCAAATAAGCAACCTCCTGTCCGTGCGGAAACTGTATATCTTGCAAGTTACGCTTAATAAACATAAAACTCTTATATATCACCCTAAATATAACACTAAAAGATCAATCAGTAATGTAGCTTTTCCGTCACACACTAGAACCACTTTTGCAAGATCGCAACTGAAAACAACTTCAGGTCATATATATAATAAAATCAATAAAGTACTTAATATTTACCCAAAACCATATTATGAATGTAAACTAATTATAACGAAATGGCTAAAAACTAAAAGTTATGAGGAAATAGAGATTTTACTACGTTGAAAGGACACACACACACACACACTCACACACACACACACACACACATACACAGATTTAAGTTTTTTAAGTTTAAGCTTAACCAATTATAATTTGTTTAAATGTCATTTGTATTTATTACCTTTGTATAATACAATACATATTAACTTCAATTGTTTTTTGTAATTCATGTTTTAATTATTTTATGTATAATAAATAGTGTAACGTACGGACCATAATTAAAGAAGAGCGGTGTCTTCCAACACAGGCAATATTTTGCTTACCGGATGGCACCATCCCTTTGTATACACACCATGTACGTTTTATCGAATAAAGAATTTTTGTATTTTGTATTTTTGTATTTGTATAAATAAAATGCAAAAAAACAACAAAGAAAATAATTACATGTTCCCGCTCGGAATCAACAAAATTAAAAAAAACAATAGTCTCTGATAAACTTTTTTTTTATTGACGTCCAACTGTCAAAAAAATATGAACTTATACATAAAGGTATACGTTCACTATACTAAACATCCATGAACTGAAGATAAAACTTTTTTTTAAGTTGGCAGCAATGCCTTAGTACAATAAGTTTTCTTTTAAATTGCAAATTGTGGAAATGCAGCTGTTTATCTTGTAATCTGTGGTACTAAGTGATGCTTTTTTGGCGACATTATAACATCGTTTAGCAGTGTTTTTTTGGGCAATAGAGTATAGACTTTTACAGACTTTCATAATTTATGTCTTTATATTAGAGTTAGTAACTAATATAAATGACAGAAAAAAGTACTGGAGTAGAAAAAATATATATTGATGTAGATGTCGAAAACTGATAGGTACCTATGTTTATCCGAGATTTCACCATTGTCATGTCTATTGTCTACATGCTATACAAATAATTTATTTATAACACAACACAACACAACAGATCGAACGTTAGCGACTGAACCATTGAGCGCGGGGAATGCATATTTAGGTCGGCGCGCGGCCGCCATAGTAAAAATGTATGGAGAATTAAAAGCACTTTATGAAAACTGGACCTTTAATACCAAACAATAATTGAAATATTTGATGCGGACAAATTGTAATGTAAACATTCATCTTTTTTTGAACTGAAAATCAGAATAGATTTCTATTGTTAAAGTATAAAAAAACACTTAACGCCTGCTTACGATTTTACAATTTTCGTCCAACTTTACTTAGTTTTCAAGGGTAAACTATTAATAATCTTATAATTTTTCCACGGACAAGTTGTTAACACATTCTTCGAAGGGCTAAATATATAGTTTAGAAATGGATTAAATAACTAGTATTGACGTTGTCTACTTAACGGCAACTGCCTATTTTCACATTTCGCTCGGTGCAGTCTTAAGCACAGACACACGACATGCTGTTTACACATATCCTGATCTGGATCTACGGAAGATCAGATTTTTTACTAACCCGCTAATGGGATTATCTCCACGCCGCAGGGGTAATCCTAGTGACCTCATATCTATAGGAGGATATAGCTATAGGATACCTTTACCCGACCACGATAACGCAAAACAGTGTTCGCTTTTCCTTCCTCGCGTGAACGTAGTTCACCTCCCATTAATAGATAATTTTTTCCTCATTCGTAAATTCAATCACTCATTAAATCGTCAATTACTGGCCACCGTTCAATAACTGGCCACCTAATATAAAAATTAACTATTCAACTACAAACAGAGAATTCATTTTAGTATAAGGTGTTACATACTGGCCAGCCTTCAATAACTGAGCACGTTATACTAAAATGTATTCTGTTTGTAGGTAGACAGAGTTCATTTTAAGAATGAGGTGGCAAGTTATTTATGGGTGGTCAGTAATTGGCGGTACCCTAAGGTACCATTGATACTATTTGATACAAATATCAAAGCACGATGAAAAATTGAAATGCGTAACCTGTCGGAAGAGACCGGGAATCGAACCCGGTACCTCTAGGCACAACGTGTTAACCTTTCCACCATCCTAGCGCCAAATAACCTTTATAATTTTTCCATATGCTTTGTGTGTCGATCTTTGCATTGTTTATTTGAAAGGCTTTACACCTTTCTTTGTGCTTCGATCTTTGTATCAATGGCACAATATAAAAAAATAGGTGCAATAAAATAATATCATCATAATCTGCATAACTCATCGGGTACGGACAGCTTTAAGAACCGTTCCGAAAGACCGATACTGTCCACCTTGTTCCTCAGGATGTTAATGACAAAATTTACTAATCCTAAATTTCTACGCAACTCCAACGAATCGTAGCCCAAATGCCCCTGTCGAAATCATGTTGGATACATAAACGGATAACAACTATGATATTCTATATAAATTTCTTTTGGACTTGTTCCAACATGAGAATGTATTTTTTTCTCGTGCGGACTCCAGACCACTGCATTCGTCTCTAGGATGCTCCTGACAAGCGCTGCATGTTTGATCATAGAGAAAAAATCTAAGACAATCAGCATTTTTGAACAATTTACTATCAGGTGATACACTGAGGTTAATCGCTGGTCATTTTGACATAAAAAAAAATATCGTGAGCTCTTCAGCTCACAGAGCGACTTGAACTTTTTCATTCGACTCAATATATATGGCTAGCATATCTAATTTAAGTGATATAGTAATTAGTGACCATATTAAATAATATTTTAAAGCAATAATTAACTAGTGTCCCGCCCATTCTTCGCACGAATTATAAAAACGTAAATGAATATTGATAAACTTCCTAGGAAGTATATGTTATTTGAATATCTATTTTAGATAATTGAAAGTTTAATGTGTCGTGTTGTTTCTAATAATTATATTTGTTTAATTTCCATCGAAGATACTGGACAAGATCTCAGCTAATATTTAACTAGGTATCACCACAACTCCGAAAAGTGTCAACAAATTGTCTTTTGTCCGAAAGTATTTTTTTCCTGGGACCGTTCAGTCCAACTAATCTCCTCCATCATACGCTAACACCACATTTCGAAGGCTTTCAGTACCTCCTTGTCCCTTTTTCAACATGCTCCATGTCTGTCTCACTCACACCCATAAAGCAATGCTCCAAATAAAGTTTTTTTTTTCTGGGATATTTTTGCAGTCATGAATTAATACATAGCATAAATTATCAGAAGCATAAGCATTCTGTATTGGTTTTTCCTTTTAAATAATAGGGAAAACCACTACAAAGGGAAACCAGTAGATAAGTAGGAATTCATTTTGTTGTGTTCACTACAGTGTGTCACTCGTCCAGCAACGGAAACTCAAGGGGTAACTATGAACAAATAATTATATATTTTTTTAGATTATAGATAGGTATATAGGCAACAGAAAAACTACTGAACTGTGAAGGAATTAACGTCGCTATGGAAAACCGTATTTTAAAATTCGATGTTAGATAAAATATGTATATGTATAATTAACTTTAATTAACTTTTATTTAGGTTGTTGATTTTTTTTTATTTGTTTATCGTTACATAAATATATATACATTATTTCACTGTATAATTTAGTCAATTTTAACATACAAAAAGAGGTAACATACAAATTGCGATCACCTCATAAATAATTCAAAATATGAACTACGCAAAAAAAGGCGGAAAAGAACTTTCTCCCCTTTGCTTTAACTTTATTTTTATCGAATTGGTTGTGTAACATACTATAAACGCGACCATGGATGGGTTTTTTTTTCATAGTAGATATTAACAATTTGACTAACTAAAATACTACTGTAGTTACTTTTGCCTTTAAAAATTGGCTATCTAAAAAAAGAGGCCATCATAAATTTATGAAACATATAATGTCTCATTTTTTTATGTGGGTAGGTAGGTACACCACAATTTTTATTTAAGCATTAAATACAAAGATCAAAGCTTAAAGAAAAATTGAAAAAGGAGCTACCTGGGGGAAGAGACTGGGAATCGAGCCCGGTACCTCTGGATTGCCGGTCCAGCGCGTTAACCATTTCGCCACCCTAGCTCCAGGAAGATCTGACTAAGGTGTAAAAACCTTTCAAATAAAAACAATGCAAAGATCGACACACAGCATAAGGAAAAAATCGTCAGATCTTCCTGGAGCTAGGGTGGCGAAATGGTTAACGCGCTGGACCGGCAATCCAGAGGTACCGGGTTCGATTCCCAGTCTCTTCCCCCAGGTAGCTCCTTTTTCAATTTTTCTTTAAGCTTTGATCTTTGTATTTAATGCTTAAAGAGGCCATCTATAAATTTTCATCGAATCTTGCTTTTTTATGGAATTTCACAGAAACATGCAACCCGCCAATTTAATAGTGGTTGGAGAATCTCTCAAAATAGATCAATGAAGTAACATCCTATTTTAGAAGTAACTAAATCTATCGCACTGTGACTGACTATATACCATATCTGTTTTCTTATAATGCCACATCTGACATCACTAATTTCAATGTAATATTTTAGTTTTAACATAGTTTTTTAAATCTTGTATTAGTGACTGAACAACACTAGAAGTTAAAAGTAATCCGCATTTACATGCTATTTAAAGAAAATCGCATACAATACGTTTTAAAACTTTACTCTAAATAACCTATACAATAATAAAAAAGGGGTCATACATACTTTTTTTTTATTATTTAGTGAAAATGTGTGTTTTCTTTTCCTATTATATGTGTCTCCTACTGCTGGGCAAAGACCCTACTTTCTCGGCAGTCGTCTCGGTGAAGAGCAAAGTCCTGCCCAGTGTTATCTCGATACGTATAATAGTTCGTCCCGCCACGCGCCACTTCTTTTCAGTCTATCTCTGCTTCAGTAGCCATCCTTCGTTATCCACTCCGCGGATAGTTTGGCCGAATGTTCTATTACATTACCGCCATACATTACTATACGTTATTAAATACATTGATACAAAGATCAACCCTCAAAGGCTAAAAGTCTTACCTTGAAAATAGACAGCAATTCACGGAGGTTACACATTTTTGCAAGAAAACAAAGACTATTAGGTATCATAATACGATCAGACACGGAGATTGTAAAGCAAGGCGTACCTCAGGGTAGCATATTAGGCCCACTTTTGTTCCTGCTTTACATAAATGATCTGCCTAATGTAACTGATCACAAAGTTATTTTATTTGCGGATGATTGTTCTATAGTTGTAAAGGGAAACAGTTTGAGCACCTTTGAATCAGAGGTAAATAGTGTTTTTTGCGATGTCAATCGTTGGTTAGAAATCAACAAGTTAAAAGTTAATCTGAAAAAGACACAAATAATGCAGTTTTATGCTCCTCAAAGTAACCCCGTTGTGATAAAACTTGAGTACAATGGTCGTGAAATGGAAGAGGTTGTTGCAACACGATTCCTAGGTGTTATGGTTGATCGCCACTGAAACTGGGAATCACATTCGGATTACATTGCCAAAAAACTCAACAGATTTGTATTTGTTCTGCGAAAATTAACGTATGTTGCTTCCAAAGAGACGGCCCTCTTAGCATATGATGGGCATGTTGAGTCGAACTTACGCTATGGATTAATACTTTGGGGAAACTCGTCTTCCATGACAAAACTTTTTATAATACAAAAAAAATGTATTCGTGCAATATATGGCCTTGGACAAAGAGACTCGTGCAAACCAATTTTATAAATAATCTGTTAACATTACCCTCACTTTATGTTATCGAAGTCTGCATTTATGTAAAAAAAATATGTCCATTTTCGAAATTCAACCCTCAAACCCGAGAAAGACATCAAAAAATCATGGTCTCAATCTGATCTTACCCACCAAAAAGACTGCACACTACAGCAAAAGCACACTTTACATGTCTGTTAAAGTATTCAATCTCCTGCCTGAGGACATAAAAACATTAGAAATGGAGTTCAAAACTAAACTTTATAAATGGTGCATAGAAAAGGCTTACTATAACGTAAATGACCACTTTCTGGATAATGTAAGGAATCATTGATTGAGATGTTAATTAGGTTCACTATTATCTTGTAGAAACTTTTTTGACATATATTTGTTTTGCATAACGATACTTGGCAGAAGTAACGTTTGGCAGAAACATCTTACGCAGAGTATGCTTTGGCATAAATCATTTCGCAGATTTTTATAATACCGAATCTTATATTGGCATAATGTTGATGAGCATAACAGTCTTCTAAACGAATAGTACTTTCGCAGATAATTTTTTTGCATAATATTTTAGGCGGCATAAAGTTGTCAAGCCGAATACCATTTGATTCCAAGATAGACTTCATTGTCTTATCTTGTTGTACAGGACATATGCGGAATACCTAACCTAATCCAAGTCGGACCTGCCCTAAGGTGCAATCAGTACCTAATTTATGCATTACAAATTGTTGTGATTACAGATTTTGTCCATGGAGTGGTATGGCAGCTGGCCGATGCCGCGCGGCTCGCTCGCTTCGCTCGCTCGTTACCCAAGTAGCACAACTGGGTCTAAATAGCTCGTATATCATATCTAATTAGATGCTGAAGTGAAATTTACCACCATGACTAAGTGCTATATAGGTGGCAAGAACCCTTATGCCACCAGTATAGAACCAAAAGGAGAAAAATTGCAGCCTATTTTTGGTGCTAAATAGAATCCATAAGAGATCTCACAATTACCTTAAGTGGTAATTAGAACTATGGGTGAAAGTTATGCGTCCATGAGAGATCTCACAATTACCTTAAGTGGCAATTAGAACTAAGGGTAAAAGGTATGCGCAGTGAACGAATGAAAACATTTCAGTTCGGTCAATGAGTGATAAATGAGTCGCCAAAATTATCTTTGAGTGGCGAGGCAACTGTCAAATTGTGTTTTATTGTAATACGTGATCTGCCATATTCATTTTGGATTTATACGTCTGTTTGGTGAATGATTAAAACTTTACGTTATACAAGCATTGACATTAGCACGAAATACTTGCGAATTTTTTGTAACTGTGAAACTATAGTATGTTTTCTTTGTAAATTTCGACGCGCCTTTCATTTGATCAGGAATATTAAAAAAGAGAGTGCTAAATTAAATAAGGAATAGATACTGATAAGAAATAAAACTGTTAAAAACCTGACCTAATGATTGTAGGTTACGTACAATGTTAAAGTAACATCGTCACAACTATCAAAAATCTGTGATTATGCGTGAGTGTGATAAAATTCTGGTTAAAATAATAAATTTTCATAGGCTTCCATTTGTAAACATGGCGAAACAAAAAAGATCCTACAGTGTTTATTTTCACTTATTTGTTCCTTATTTGGAACTATCAAGTCTAATAATCACTTATTTGTATCTAGCGAGTGGCAAAGCAGTGAATGATATTACCAATAGTAATTATTTGCTTTTTTGTAGACTATTAAACAAGCAAGACTATTAAATATATTTTGACAAGGCGCAAATAGGAACAATAATAGAACTTTTAGTTCGTTAGTGGTTTGAAATAAGTGAAAATAACTGCTTTTGGTTCCAAGAACCTCCTATTGAGACCTATTTATGCGTTGGAGTGGCAATAAGGTACTTCTTAGGCCTTATAGTTGCAATATTTTTTGGTTCCAAAAGAGCCGTAAAATTATCCCTTTAGCCACTATTGGTGATATAATTCGCTATTGTACTAGTCATTTGGAACTTTTAGTTCCAAATAAGGGTATGTTCCCACTTATATGTAAAAGTTGCTTATAAGTGATTTTAAGGCCTTATATAGCACTATTGCTTCTTATTGAGTAACAATTTGAACCTGCATGCAACTTTAAGTAGCAAAATCGACTTTATCCCACCATAAGTAATAAAGTAGGAACAAAAAACGTTCCTATGCAACTACAAGTGATAGGATGAACTCATATACAGTTTTGAGTTGTATTTAAAGCTATAAGTTGTATCAGACACTGTTAAACCACTCATTTAGAACTTAAAGCTATAAGATAAGCTGCAAAATTCACTAATGTGCTGCTTGGGTAGGGTCTCAGTTCAACCTAACACTCCTCCTCGCTTCGCTCGTCGTCGTACCTAACCTTATCCAAGTTGGACCTGCCCTAAGGTGCAATCAGTACCTAATTTATGCATTACAAATTGTTGTGATTACACATTTTTTCCATGGATTGGTATGATAGCCGGCCGATGCCGCGCGGCTCGCTCGCTCGTTAGGGTCTCAGTTCAACCTAACACTCCTCCTCGCTTCGCTCGTCGTCGTACCTAACCTAATCCAAGTTGGACCTGCCCTAAGGTGGAATCAGGACCTAATTTATGCATTACAATTGTTGTGATTAAAAAATTAGTGGCAGTTGCCCCGCAGCGGCAAGATACCTAACACTGCTCCTCGAACCGCTCGTCGTCGTACCTAACGGTAATTACATTCTACTACGTAAAGTTTACTTAACGCACTTTTCTGCTAGTAGAAAATAATTATGCTATTGTAATCGTATGCTATAGGATTATTATGGTACATAAAATTATGCTAAACCAAAGTCGGCCAAAGAGATATTCTACAAAACAATGTGCTGCAAAATGTGTCGTATGCGAGGTAGTAGTAATGCCAACTATACCTTTATGCCATCTTACCATTCGACCGAAAGTGTTTCTGCGAAACGTGTTATGCGAAGTGTATTTCTGGCCAATATTATTCTGCCAGATGAGGGTAACCCGTTTACAAATGAAGCGAAAATGCGTTTCCAACGGCTTTCCGGGCCTACACTGGCGTCCTCCCAATTGGACCACCGAATCAGATGAATATGATGTTGATATTATTAATTATCATTATTTTAAAATTTTATTGACATGGAAGAGAATGCTTTATTTATTGTTTATTGTATGCCAAATTTGGCTGATTGTGTTGGCATTATGTTATTTAATCTTTGTACCACCTATGTTATGTTGTGCCCACAGTCTACAATAAAATTATTTGATTTGAAGAAAAAAATAATTTTTTTTTTTTTTTATGTCATAGGGGGCAAACGAGCAAACGTATCGCCTGATGGAAAGTGATTACCGTCGCCCATAAACACCTGCAACACCAGAGGAGTCACAAGTGCTTGCCTACCCGGAGGACGAAGATAGAATGCCTCTATGCTAGTAATTTCACCGGCTATCTTACCCCCACACCGGAACACAACAATGCGAACATTACGTTAAATACGTTTATTCACTCACAAACTTCATTCCAGGACAAGCATGCTGCTGAAAGCCGCCATCTTTATTTTTGTGGCGCTAGTCGCGTTCCAGACGTTGACAGAAGCCACCACCCTGGACGAAGGCCTCCTATTCATCACCAACGTGGTCCTCTCCCCCCACATGACCAGTAAACCTGGTGACACTGGATCGAGCTTTATCTCGCCTGTCAACAATTGCCCTAACAATTGTAAAGGACACTGGGTTGGGAAACCGAAGAAACTTGTTTGCAATTGTTGATAAGCCACATAGTGTAAAATGTAATAATATAAAGGTTACCAATTTTTTGAAGAATCAACGTCAACATAAAGACAAAGCCAGATGTAGTGAATAATACTTTTCCATCGTAGTTTTTCGTTCGTTTTAGCTTGCAGTCTCAATTAGCTTGTGAATAAGTAGAGATAAAAATATGAATAGGATAACAATGTATTAAATTCATTTATTTTCTTTTTTCCGCTTTCAAACCTATTGTATATAGACGATAAGCACATGTAGACGCGTCTACCTACCAAATAAATTGAAATGTCGCCATTAATGTATCATCTCAAAGGGTACCTGCATGTTGTTTTTTGGCTCATTTTATGCAGAATAAAATAAGACAAAAGTTTCCCAATATTTTTAAAACATATCTTTCCAGTGCACGTTCATAGAAAAAAAAACATTCAACAAAAAATTGGGCAAGTGCGAGTCTGACTCGCGCATGAAGTGTTCCGTACCTATATATATATATATAATCTGTAACAAGTTTGTTGTATGGGAGCCCCCCTTAAATGTTTATTTTATTTTATTTTTAGTATTTGTTGTTATAGCGGCAATAGAAATACATCATCTGTGAAAATTTCAACTGTCTAGCTATCACCGTTCTTGAGATACAGCCTGGTGACAGACGGACGGACGGACGGACGGACGGACGGACAGCGAAGTCTCAGTAATAGGGTCCCGTTTTTACCCTTTGGGTACGGAACCCTAATAATAGGGTCCCGTTTTTACCCTTTGGGTACGGAACCCTAAAAATGGAAATGTTGAGATCATATCTCTACCCAGAGGCAGAGGGATGTAGATTGCGAGCCCCATTGTAAAGTAGGCAAATTTACCACTCGCTTTTCGGTGAAGGAAAACACCGTGAGGAAACCGCCTAAGCCCAATAAGGCCTAGTTTCCCCTCTGGGTTGGAAGGTCAGATGGCAGTCGCTTGCGTAAAAACTAGTGCCTACGCCACATCTTGGGATTTAGGTAGCCGACCCCGATTGAGAATTCATTATCTACAATGATATGGGACAAAGGCTAGGAGGATGATGATGATGATTGTAAAGTAGGCAACAAATACACAGGTGACTTTTTTGCATTCAAGGCTTCTTTTTTCTAGCGCTACAATAAATAGGAGTGGCATTTTAACAAGTTCAGGCCATAGGTCAAGTACAGAGCATTAACATGACAATAAGCGTATTGTTAACACTTAACCTATGATACACTTACGTCATTTGTAACATTTGATTTGATCGCCCGATTGTTGCGTGGAGTTGCTGACAAATTGGCAAATAATTATTTCGTTCGCATCCTTTCAGACAAGAACTTTTTTTTTGGGTGATGACCTTTTGGTTCGTGGGATTTTGGCGCCCACATAGTCTATGATATGAATTAGAAATTACATTAAACTGTTTACTTAGTTTAGGTATTAAAATAGTTATTTAACCCATTGATACAAAGATCAAAGCTCGAAGAAAAATTGAAATGGAAGAGATTTGAATTTTTAATTTTTTTTTTGTTTGTACTTTGATGTTTGTAAATCAATGATTTAATATAAACATTGTAGTATGTATGTACCTACATTAAAAAAAATACACATTACATGTTTCATAAATTTATAGCTGTTTAAGTTATGATTGTTTGACATGTGCAATTATTGTAATATTAATTAATAATACCAAATTGAAATGTTATTTTAGCCTATTTTATCTTGTAATAATTTCTGTCACACCATTTATGTAATTATGTTTTATGTCTCGTCGCGAATAAATGTATTTCTTTCTTTCTTTTCGTTTTCTTTCTATTTACACAAAAATATTTGTACGCATGCTTGCATGCTGAATACGAGGACTTTTATATTATACCTTAAGACCATGTATATAACTGTATTCTGACAAATAAATAATTTTGAATTTGAATTTGAATTTGATTAATTTTGGTTTGTCCGAAATAAATGTTTTTTATTTTTATTATATTTACTTTTTTTATTATTTGTTTAATGGTTGAAAAGCATTTTATACCAGAGTGTAAAACTATGTCTCGCAAATGGGTTGCCTATAAAATCTTGGCAGTTACTATGTTTTTTTTATTTATATTGGATTTTTTTTAATATACAGTGCATTAGATCCTCTTTTTCGTCGCACGGGATAGTGGGCATGGACTACTTTGTCACAAGTTTAAGTTTTATGCGGATAAATTGAAATTGAAAAATAAAAAAATCAGGCAACTGTGGCCTAGAGATGTGACCTACCCATTACATAGGTACATACGTTTAAATACAAATATAAATAAACCACTAGGTCATATTTTTTAGTTACGCAAGTTCGTGGTATTGGGTAGCCGACCTAAGAAACGCCGGAACAAAACGCCTTAAAAAAATTACGCTGAAGTAAATTCACAAAAACATCTAGGTGAAGACCCTGTAAAGTATACAACAATTATTTATTTTCCGACAATTACGGATTTTTATTTTGAAAGAATTGAGGAGCTAATGCTAGCACAATAATTCCAAAAATTTAAAAAAGTTAATTAATCTACAAAATTTGAACACAAAAATATTAATTGTGAATACAAAAATATTAATTTTGAAGACAAGAATATTAATTTTCTTCCCTGTTACTATTTTTTTTGTAATTGTTTTGTATTTTTGAACACAAAATTAGTAACGGTGAAGTGAATTCTTACTTGAATATGATTACAATTTTCTTAGCACCAATCTCACGTTTCACCTACAAACCCTATAATTCACAGCTACGGACAACACAAAGCTATTTGCAAAACATTTAACATTTGTAAGACCACCCACCAAAATACCATACAAATATTAGAAAACGTGCACAGAAAGTGAGAATCGAACCTTGAACTGCCTGGGAAGCACAGGCATTAGAGTAATTGCTGAGCTACCATATAATTTTACCGCATAGTTACCAATTTGAACCGTTAAATATTTTACAACCTTGTCATACTAACATAGTATGAACAATTCTTCGTATTTTGGTTATATTAATTACTGCGACAGAGTTGTATCTCGTTGTATATGTATGATCTAAGGCCAACGAAAAATGTTAACAAAGGTCAGGGATATTTTAAGCTATTATTACAATAATATTATTTATTTAATAATTTTAGCCAAGGATGAAGGGCTCGGGTAATTATTGCAATTATTATTATTAATATCGAAGTGCTATTACGTCGTTATTTTAATGACGATCGTAGGCGAATATTAAAAACGTTAAAAATTAGCATCTATAAGAAATTAGTCCCATCAATTTCTGACGCTTATGACACTAATAACAGTAAGTAGGCAACAAGGGACTTTTACAAGTGAGAGTGTGTATCTACGGCATTTCACAAGAGGAGACCGAGGTTGAGAAGAAAGCCGAATGAAACTCGACCGGAAGTATTTTTTTTGTAAATCATACTTAAAACAATCAATTCAATGTATAACTAAATATATTGGTACACGTAAAGGAGATGTATAGATTCTCCAAACCAATTTTATGTTACTACAAATTTTATACGAAATGTACCTATTCAATTTAAACTAATTGTAGTATATAGACATTTATAGATAATAAATGTACCCTCGATCCGCCAGCTATCGGGCATTACATTGACAGAAGTCACCGGTGGCAGACGCACTGCAGGTTTACTGAAAGCCCGACTAATGTGTTTATTGAAGTATCCCAATAGGAAACCCTAGTGAACACTACACTTATCATTTTCCCAGAAATGTATAAAGTCTCTTCTAGGTGTCTTGACATGCAATAAGATACTATTAATTAATTAGCGAACATTCCCAACATAATGTGAATTTCAAAACTATACTTACTAGATCTGTACGAAAATTCACTTGGTTACAAAGTCCTAACATACAGGTTCAATGGTTACCGGTCATAAACCATGCATAGCCAAGTGTATGAGATTTTCCGTAATTATACACAATCAGGCACTGAACCTGGACCCGCGGGTTATCTATCGTTAGCCGTCGCGGCTGTCCAACGCTGTAGATAATTATGGCAAGTGGCCTTTATCGAATATCGACGCGAGTACCTCTAGTATCGATCGAATCGATACATTCAAGATGAGCTTATAATCTGTTGGTGCGTCACATGTAATCTTACTTATAGGAGTCTCGGCCCCGAATATAATTTTAAGTAAATAAATAAATATCAGACAAACTCACACAAATCGATCTAGTCCCAAATTAAGCTCAAGAAGGCTTGTGTTATGGTTACTAGACGACGATATACATACTTATATAGATAAATATATACTTAAATACATAGAACAACCATGACCCACAAATATTCGAATTCATTCAGTTTACAGTTTCAGAGAAAAATGCTTTTGGCGAAATGAAACTTTTGCGAAATGAAACGTTTGCGAAACATAATTCGGCGAAAAGGAAGTACACCCACACAAATATTTACCCTGGCCGGGATTCGAACCCGGGACCGCCGGCTCAGTAGGCAGATGCTTACAAACTGAGCGAACCGCGTCGTCAATTTTGTACCGTTTGGGGTCGAGACCCTAGGTCCATGGGGTCCCAGCGCCCGCAACCTTCACAAAGAGCTTCCAAAAGGCTAACAGAGACCACTGGGGACCAAAGAGCTTTTTTTCCTTTTTTTGTGTTGTAATAATAAATAAATTCACCACTATAGTCCACCGGTCCGTTTACTTCCCAAACTACCCTATTGTGACGTCACCGCGACAAATGTCCGGGGTCTAGTCATGGCATCGTTATGACGCCGCCTCCCACTAAACAACAAGATCGACTTTGGCACAAGCCGCTCAAGCAAATCTTGTTTCTTAATTATCATCATATCAACCGATAGACGTCCACTGCTGGACAAAAGCTTCCTTCAAAATTCTCCACAACGATCGGTCTTGCGCCACCCTCATCCAATTTCTGCACGCGATCCTAACCAGGTCGTCGGTCCACCACACTTCGTCTTCGGGTCAGCGGTCGCCATTCAAGAAACTTTCTGCCCCAACGGCCATCGGTTCTACGGGCAATGTGCCCCGTCCAATGCCACTTAAGTTTGGCGACTGTCTGAGCTATATCTACAACCTTGGTTCTCTTGCGTATCTCATCATTTTGGATTCGATCCCGCAAGGAAACTCCGAGCATAGCGCGCTCCATTGCCCTTTGATTAACTTTGAGCCTTCTTATGAGGCCCATTGTGAGCGACCACGTTTCATTGCCGTATGTCATACTGGCAACACACATTGGTTAAAATATTGTTTCTTTCTTAGCAAATGTCAAAATTTCGAGGAGTGTGACGTCACGCGCTGTTATTGGTGTTCGCGGTCACGTGATAACGGAGGTGAAATAATTCATTAAAGAAAAGTCATAAAAAAAATGTGGGTGATTATCGGCATTTCTATATCATATAATATAAATATTAAAAACAAACAAATCATTATAAATAAATCCTAGGAACCATCATAAATTACATCTAACGAGTGCAACAGGTCGCCTGAACACTGTAGCATCTTGTCACATTTACCAATAAAGACGCTCCAATAGTTTACAGTGTCACTATGTTACTGTGACAAAGTAACAAACTGACCAGTTAGTTTAGAGTGCATCACGAAGTGGAATGAAATCGACTTATTTGCTGTGCTATAAATATTCATGTTGCGACGTATGTGGATGAAGAGGGCCATGATCAGTAGTGGGATGACCAGTAGTGAGGATATTGTGAATTGGCTGTTGTAATTATAATTAAACCATGAAAAAAAACCAGCATTTACTCGAAAGAATATGCTGTATAGACCACACACAAAAGCGCACCAAGGTGTCCAGTTCCGTCTTCTACATCTGTTCGGACAAAATCGGCGCGCGTTTATCGAAAGTTGTAGAGACGCGCACACACAGGTCAGTCACATCATGATATTAGTCATATATGTGGGCGGCATTTTGATTTGTTATTATTTTTTTATGCTAAATAATAGGGTAGTTAATTTGAATTGCAATTGATTCAAGATAAGTTCTAGTAGGAGAGTTGAATGTTTATGATATATTGTTAATCACATAAATATATGAATAAATAATTATGATAGAATTTATAATATTGTTTAACATACCTTATGATTTCTTTTCTTTATTAAAGTAAGTGAATTGTTAGCAAACCAAGTCACGCCACCCTGCAGGTGGTGTGGCTTATTGTGGTAGGGGTAGAAAGATTATATAAGACGCTGCACTCTCATTTGATACGCACTTTTTACCTGAAATTGCTTGTAAACTGTTACTCTGTGTTTTACGAATAAATCAGAAGTTATTCTATATACTTCGTTTACTTATAATTTCTCGTCATACCTACACCTTATCATGGACGATGATGAGTCTGTCAATGGTTTGCCAGCCGATCGACCCGTAAATCCATCGAACAGTGGAACATCGCCGACATATATATTTGTCGTATGGCTTGGCTTAAATTATGAAGAAACAAATGTTCTTAATTCTGTCCATTTTGTTACTAACTTTTTCATATGTCACAATTAGTCGCGAAAAAGCCAACTTCAATTTTATATAAAAGTTTTCGTTGGAAACAACAATTTCCATTTCCGTGTACCAAGAGCAATAAAGCTTGCAATGTCTAAAAGTAATAGTGTAGTAACATATTTTTACACTTTGACTGTTTACAATTAGTTACACAGTGGAATTTAACCTAACCCTACATGTCACATTAACCAAATCAACATATTCCAATAATGGTTGATATGATTTTTCACTGCGACAGAGTGACAACCTGACCGGTTAGTTATCCGGCCAGTAAATCACGAACTGCAATGAAATTCAATTATCTGCGCACGCGCCATACATATTCATGCGTGCGACGTATGCAGGTGAAGAGGAGACCTTAAGGCCGTTCCCTGAGCCAGATTTGCAAAAATACCCCAAAAATTATCCTATTTTTCTACGAAACGTTGATATTAGTAAACGAGGGAAAAATATATATCATTCTTGATTATATTATCTTTAATAACACAGCATTCGATACACGATTCATAACACTTCGCTCGATACAATTAATTCCCAAAGTAACCTCCAATTCGAATTTTTACTCCAACTTTACTTGTTTTTTTTCTACGTGACACTATGAAACAAAAAAAGGAGAAAAATCAATCATAACTAAAATAGTAATTTTACAGCTTCCGAATTTCAATAATTGAAGCCAATATTTTTAAAATAAATAATCATCGACAAATTCTTACGAAAAAAGATATCGCCTTACGACCCGCAAGCTCTGTCTCCGTCACTCTTTTGAAATGTGACTGTGATGTGACAGGGACGGGTGGCCTGAGGAGGGGCTCGGGGTTCTGGCTCAGGGAACGGCCTTAATCGGAAAAAGGGATTGACCAGTAGTACTGGTATTGTGAATTGGTTGTCGTACATTTAAATAAAACCATTTTCTCAAACATGCAATGAATATATCGTCATAACGTTCGTTATAACAGGCTACGAAGTACCACGTTTCGGGTGAAACAACTCGAGAGAACTGTAAAGGAATTTCATAATAAAAAATTGGGCAAGTGCGAGCCCGACTCGCGCATGAAGGGTTCCGTACCTATACATATATATAATCTATAACAAGTTTGTTGTATGGGAGCCCCCCTTAAATATGTATTTTATTTTATTTTTAGTATTTGTTGTTATAGCGGCAATAGAAATACATCATCTGTGAAAATTTCAACTGTCTAGCTATCACCGTTGTTGAGATACAGCCTGGTGACAGACGGACGGACGGACGGACGGACGGACGGACGGACGGACGGACGGCGAAGTCTCAGTAATAGGGTCCCGTTTTTACCCTTTGGGTACGGAACCCTAAAAAGGCCTAAGCCGGGAAGTAATTTTTTATAAACATGGCGCCTGTGTTCGTGAACAGGCTAAACAGCTGAATTATATTTCTTTTGAGTGGTGTTAATGTTTGAGGAAAGCACTATACATGCCTGTACGGTCTCAAACCGAACATACTTATTGCCAAAGCGCACACTCAGCATTCCCGTTCATTTCCATATTATAGGTAAACGCGCTCCGCGTCAGTTCGCATTCAACCGTCGTTCATTATCATCGCGACTCATTTTAGTGTTAGTTTGTGACAATAAATATTATGTGCAAATTAACAAACTCTTTGAATATCAAGCTCTCAAACTATTATTAAACGATGTATGGTGCAAACCATACAATGCCTTAGCCGTGAATACGGATTGCCGGCATCGTATCACTATCCGGTGTCTTATCTATACCTACTCACCCGGCAAGCTCTTATTTCCCGGCGTCTGCAGTCATGTACTATTAAACGGATGAATTTGCGGCGCTTGCGGTAGAGACCTTGGTGGTCTTTCACAGTCCACTCAGTTAAATTATGGAACGCGTTGCCGGTATCCTTGAGGCAGTCACAATCCGTGGCATCGCTTAAGGAGAACTTAAAAAAGTTATGGCTCTTAGGTCCCTGATCTCGTCGAAGTTAATTGATTAGAGTGATTACTTCATATATATGATATTTATTTATATTATGATATACCTAGATGTAATTATATCTATATGTATTATATTTTGGAATTACACATATTTTATTATATTAAGACATTAGTCCTTAGTGAATCTGTGCATACTAACTTGTTCGTTTGTCTATCTTCTTGGATATCCCATTATTTCTCATTTGCTCAAAGGTTAACTGGAAGAGATCCCTTATAGGGATAAGTTCGCCTTTGTACATGTTTAATTTTTTGAAGTTTTGTTAATTATTTTTGTGTACAATAAAGTGATTACATACATAGTGATTACATCATACCCTGGTCAGCCGATATGAAGACGTTTTTGAAGGCCCTGTCGCCTCGGTTAGTTCGCGTCTCGCGACCTCAGAGCTGGCGCGTACCTCTCACAGAGGATCGCTCTTGCGAAAGAGGTAACGTCGCCAGCGTAATGGGAACCATGCCGCAGGCAGACCTACTGGACGGGGTATTCTTTTTACAGAAATTGTGTTTTTTTTTTTTCCGATTAGCATATTTAGGCACATATAATTAAGTATCCTTTCTCTTATATTTATCTATAGTTTTTAGTATTGTAAATATGTTTTGTCTGTTCATTTTAAAATAAACTTTTTGCACTATTTAAACGCATTATATCACGTATTTCCATTATTGGAGTCTTCCTGATGTTTCGGCAACTATTACAGTTACCGTTGTCGAAGGTTGACTGAGAATAACAAAATGTTTCTTTGTCAAAGTTACATTTGTGCAAACTACTCATCATCTTATAAATATGAATTGAAATTGAAATTGGTTGTTGTATTTTAATACCAATAATACCTAACTGGGGCCAGACGGGTTTCGAGCTGCGCCACTAAGCTATCTGGCCTGTTTTTAACTTTATATCGGGCAAAATCGGCGCGCGTTTTAGCTAGTGCAATCAGAGAGTGAAATCGTATGACTGAAACAATAAACAACAAACTTAGTTCATCAGAAGTGGCATTTAGCCAGTGGTATTGATATTGTGAATTGGCAAAACACATAACTAATAAGCTAATAACATAAACAACTAATAGATGTGCTAGTAGGTTAGGATCATTAATGTACATCTGTACTTACAATTTAATCTATTCACGGTACATAAATGATGATGTTAAATAGTAAACACAACCAGCCCTACCATTCCTTACTAATTATAATTTACGGTTCCATTATGTGGCAGATTAATTAGCTGTCAGTTAAACATGGCATCAGTATAACGAGGTAAGTACTTACAGGGACGTATTTTGAAATTTGGCGCCCCGGGCCTATAAGTTTTGCCGCCCAAGAAGTCAAGGAAATATTTAACGTTTTTTTTTATATATAATGGTGTGTCTATCAAGCACTTAGATATAGCAAGTGTAAGGGTTGGGTCATAGGAAAAAAACACTTATTGGCCATAACACAATGAGATGAAAGCGCGAGCGTAGCGAGCGCGAAATTTTTCGGCGCGGGGGTACGTAGTAACACAATCAGAAAAAAAAGGAAGTAGATTACGTAGTATAGTACATATTGTAAAAGAAACAGATATCGCGGGGGTGAGTAGTAGCGCGAAATTTTTCGGCGCGGGGGTGCCTAGTAACAAAGTTGACCGATTTAGTGTAAAAAGATCCGATCTGGCAACGCTGATACAATGTATGGCCTATTGCCCCTGCCCCTCTCGCCGCGCCGCCCCACGACTTCTTACAGACGCGCCCCGAAGATATTGACGAACTTACAAGCTTGTTTTCGACCAAGACTAACTAGTTCTTGTTATTTTTCATGTTAATTTTAAATTGGGAATTGACAAAAAAAAGGTGAGAAGTAATAGTTGGTTGAATGGCGCCAATACGAAAACAAAATGCAATCGGCCAGGGGCGCCTACGCCGCCCCTGTCGGTTTGGCGCCCCGGGTCATGGCCCGGATCGCCCTAGGGTAAATACGTCTCTGAGTACTTATAAGTTGAAGTATGTAGCATGGTATCACACGGCTACCGTAATCTGGGGTGATTTACACCTAAGGGGTGTCTCACAACATCCGCGAAACAATTTGACAACATTTTATATTTTTAAGACTACAATTTTATTACTTTTCCGTATTCCGCTTAGGAAGAGGACGTAATCACTGTTTTTAGGGTTCCGTACCCAAAGGGTAAAAACGGGACCCTATTACTGAGACTTCGCTGTCCGTCCGTCCGTCCGTCCGTCTGTCACCAGTAGAGATGTGCCTTTTTCGAAAATTTCCGAAAACTTTCCTCAATTTGTATGGGAAAAGAGGAAAATTTCCGGAAATTTTCAGAAATGGCACATCACAAGTCACCAGGCTGTATCTCGTAGAACGGTGATAGCTAGACAGTTGAAATTTTCACAGATGATGAATTTCTATTGCCGCTATAACAACAAATACTAAAAATAAAATAAAATAAATATTTAAGGGGGGCTCCCATACAACAAACTTGTTATAGATTATGGTACGGAACCCTTCATGCGCGAGTCGGACTCGCACTTGCCCAATTTTTATAATATGTTTCCTGAGATTACATTTGACGACGCGTTTGGCTCGGTTTGTAGACACCTGCCTACTGAGCCGGCGGTCCCGGGTTCGAACCCCGGCCAGGGCAAATATTTGTGTGATGAATATTTGTGCTTGGGTCATGGTTGTTCTATGTATTTAAGTATATATTTATCTATATAAGTACGTATATCGTCGTCTAGTACCCATAACACAAGCCTTCTTGAGCTTAATTTGGGACTCGATTGATTTGTGTGAGGTTGTTCGATATTTATTTATTTATTTATTACTAATTATTTTATTATTTATACCGGGTGGGCCCTGTAACAGGAGCAATAAATTAAAACATAGATTCGTCCCTTGAAACTAAACAACATTTGTTAAGCAACTTCTGAAAATAACGTGTATTAAATTACATTTTGTAGAATAAAGTCTAGACAAAGAAGCAATGTATTGCGAAATGTCCGATATTAGTAGAGTGACAGCTATGTCAATGCTCAGGGAATGTCAACGTTGGACAACATACATTGAAAATACTATTTAATTTGTTTGAAATAATAAAATTTTGAAAACTGACTTTTTTTTAAAGTTCCTGAACAAAATGTTGTTCAGGTTAACGAGTAAAATCTATGTTTTAATTTTTTGCTTATGTTACAGGGCCCACATTGTATATTAAAATTTACTCATTCTAAAATGTAATAACTCCAATACTATGACAATGGAAAGGTTACTTTAATCTGGTGTTTTATTTAAAAAAAAACGATTTTCGTTGTACTTGGCATTATTGACACCTTTTTTTTCGCGGCGAGATCAAAGATTACAACTCTATGCAGGCATAGTTGTCGTTGATTTCGGTTATTTTATGTATTCTCTTATATGTCTTTATGTACCCAAATATCATAAACTCTCCATGATGGGCTCAAGAACTGCACATTATGACCACCATAAAAATAAGACTGTTTTGTTAGAATAAATTTCTTATCTGTAAAAATGTTATGATAACATCGATTTCGATAATATCATTCATTCAAATTTTGAACATCTCTGAAAAACAAAGAAATTTGTTTTGACCTCTATTCTAATATCAGTCGAGGTGATGAGTTCGGAATGAATTGTCAATTTGCAATCAAATTTGATAAATGTTGCACGTAAGTAAGATATCGAACGATATGTTAGTTGGGGCCGTCTCTAGTTTGTCTCTGAATTAAAAAAAACTATGACAGCTGCCAGAAAACTTCTTTGCCGCCATTACCGGTTAAAATTTGTCACAATGTGCGGCTCCTGAATGAATCATGGAGGCTTATGATATGTAGGTAGATAAAGTAGTGTATGTAACTGTACATAGTTAGCCATTAAAACACTCGTGTGATGTTATTATGAAACTTGACTCGTTTCATAAACCCACACTCGTTTTTAATACCCTTCATTATGTAGTCACACTCGACGATAGATCACATCCACACAGTCAAACAGGTACTAGAAAAATACAACGAGTACAACAAAGCTCTATATATAGCCTTCATAGATTATGCAAAAGCGTTCGATAGCATAAAGCATGAGTATATATGGGAGACTCTAAAAGAGCAAGGAATACCAGCAGTTTATATCAACATCATAAAGAAGATCTACTCGAATAGCAAAGCTAGAATCCAATTAGAATCTTTGGGTAGCGAATTCAACATAGACAGAGGAGTGAGACAAGGAGACCCTCTCTCACCCAAACTGTTCTCCGCGGTTCTCGAGAGCATCTTCCGAAAATTGGACTGGGAAAATTTCGGACTAAATATAAATGGCATAAAACTGAACCATCTTAGATTTGCAGATGACCTAGTCCTCTTCGAGGAAAATCATGAAAATCTAGCAGTAATGATCCAAGGATTAAATGATGTAAGTCTGAAAGTTGGACTTAAAATGAATGCCGACAAAACGAAGATAATGACCAATTTCATACAGAGGGACATCAAAATCGGTAATGAAAACCTCGCCTATGTTAATGACTACGTATATCTAGGACAGACTATTTCTACTGAGGACCAAAATGTAAAGGAGATAAATTTGAGGATAGCCATGGGATGGAAAAAGTACTGGGCTCTTAAGGAAATAATGAAGTCTAAAGACCTAGGAATGGCAATAAAAACAAAAACTTACAATACCTGCATACTACCATGTCTAACCTACGGCTGCAAAACTTGGGCATTGACAAAAGCACTTAGAGCAAAGCTAGCCATCTGCCAGAGAGCAATGGAGCGAAGTATGACAGGTACACGAAGACAAGACCGGATTAGGAACACCACGCTTAGATCAAGAACGAAACTGACTGATATCCTAACAAAAATATAGACCAGCAAAAGTGGAGATGGGTCGGCCACATGATGCGGGAAAAAAAGGAAAAATGGAGCAGGAAAATAACAGAGTGGTTCCCGAGAGATGGAAAAAGAAAGCGAGGAAGACAAAAAATTAAATGGGAGGATGATTTGAAATTGACTGTGGGATTAAAATGGAGAAGAATTGCAAATGACAGAAGCCAATGGAAGTCCTTGGAGGAGGCCTATGCCAAAAGGCACACTGAAATTAGGGATATATTGTAGTTTAATCGAAATTTTAATAACTTATTGTAAATTTACTAATTTCAGAATAAAGGGCTTTATTATTATTATTATTATAATGTAGTCACATAAACTACTATTACATACAGAAAGATAAATCTTATATTGAATTACAACTACATACTGACACTGTTTTTAAACCTATTACGAGACCTCTTAACCAATTAGCAAACAATAATTATGTCTAAGTATTTACGTAAGATACAAAAGCAAATTCCTAATTCCTAGAGCACAGATATTTAAATACGAAATACAAACACAATTTACAACATCTTAGAAAAACCTTAAAAATACTAAAACTAATCTAAGCTATACAAAATCCTCACTCCCCGTCCTCCCCGACGCAAAGGTACCCATCACGCTCGCCGCGTTGCCACGTTGAACCGCGATAGACAACCTTTGCATCAGGAAGGACCCGGAGCGAGGGTCAAGCCCCGCCTCCCGCAATCGCCGCCCAAGTTCGGCTAAGAACTCCTTAGCCTCCGAACACCAACACCCGGTCGTCTCCACCGCAAGAGGAACAAAAAGATAATTGCTCAGCGCCGAATATTTCTCACGCTTCCGTAAAGCTGCCCGCTCAGCCGCCGCCCCTGCCACCCGCACGGTACGACCTATGTGCGAAGCCGCGAAAGTGCTGACACACGTGGCGTCCCACAGAAGGCACTTTCCACTCTTCCATGGCACCAAGGTCAATCCGTCAGGCCTCTTCCCGTCTGTACGGCTAAGACCAGGAGGCTCTAAAATACACGGTACATTAGCCAATACAAGAGCTCTCCTGACGAGATCATTGAGGGCGTGATGGCGAGGAAACCTCCCTGCACATCGACAACAACTCAACGCGTGATGACCACTACTCTCCACCATAGTACCGCAGATGCATACATGAGGTTCGCAAACATCGCAGCCCAGGCGAAGAGCAACAGCCACCCGCATCGAGTCGTTGTCGAGGAGGGTACCTAAATGCGGAGACGGGAGTGCGTGAAGCCATGCCCCAGCCTCTCCGGCTTCGACACCGCGATCAGCCTCGCCGTGTCCGCACCCACTGAATTTTCCAGCAAATTGTTGAAAATACGCTGCACCCCTGCCTCGTCCCATAACCGCTGACGGTCCGGCCTATCGGGCATAACCGCGCTCGGGTTGAGAGCCGTCCAGGCTGCCAAAGCATCAGAAGCGTAAGGTATGGTTGCCTTGTCACCACCCGGAGATAAAATCTGAGTGACAAGGTCCACGACCCCACCCGCCGATGCCAAGAAAGCCGGGAGGCTCACATCCCGCACGCGGCGTACCCCCAACCCACCCGTCCGTACGGGCAGAGAAGCCTGGGCCCACTGAACCTCATTGAGGGAGACATTCAACACACGCTCCAATGACTCCCTCACCACGCAATCAAAGGTATCAATGAGATTGGGGTGCAGCCAGGCCGGAACAGTGCGCAAGAAGTAGGTCAGCTTGGGAACAGCAAAGCAAACACGCAGTAAAACCAGAGCTACGTGCGCCGACAGTTCCTTTAACCGCTGCACAGCCACCAGGAGAAGCTGTCTTCGCGCCTCGAAAGCTTCGGGAATGGCCTCCGGGAAAATTGGTGAGCCCAAGAGATTAAAGGTCTCAGGAGACAGTACCTTGAGCCCAGGAAGCAGAGCACTGAAAACCGGAAAAGAGTTAACGGAATTGGTGCCGCAGGGGAAGAACTCACATTTACCACAGTTAACCTCTAGCCCCAATTCGCGAAAACGCGGGAGAAGTGAGAGTAGATCTTGCTCAACCTCCTCAGGCCTACCGCCGAGGGTACCGTCATCTAGGTACCAAATATTCAACGGGGATTGAAGCTCTGATATCGCCTTTTGTATAGCGAGACTGAAGACTAGAGGACCAAGCGGATCCCCCTGCTGCGCACCGACTCGAGAAAGTATCAGGGAATCACCATAGAAGAGATTCGACGGAGACGCGTACACCTGGAAAAGGAACGGATAGACAGAAGGCACCTTATTCCTTACCTCTGACAATAACACATCCCTTTCAACCGAATTGAAGGCGTTTTTGATGTCGATCTTAATGATGACAGACTCCGCATTGTTGGGATTCCCCGAAAAAGCTCGAGTAGCATGGATTGCCGCCTCGCATCCCAACTTCGTGCCAAACCCCAACTGGCAGGGTTGCAGATACGCCGCCATCTCATCCCTCACCGCGCAGCACCCCAGTTTCGCTGTCAAGCGCCGATAAACGCTACCAATAGCAATGGGACGTATACCTCCACCCCTCTTAGACAGAGCACACAAAGATGCACCATAAATGTACGGGCTAACAGCTGGATTTAATTGTCCACTAAGCAAAAAATTGCAAAGCTTAACAAGACATTCCAGAAGGCGAGGACCATTATCTCCCGCTGAGGCAGAAGTAAGTTCTTTCAAATGAACTGGGCGGACACCGTCCAATCCGGCAGCTGAACTGCTATTAAACGAGTAAAGTGCCTGCACTATGTCCTCCGACTTAACAGTCAAAGAAGGAATGGACCTGTCAGGTTCCGGCGGGAGCAACAACTGCCGAGACGGAGCCGGATGCTTCGATTGCAAGATGGCCAGAGTCTCAGGACCCGATGACGCTATGCCATCATCCGACATAAGAATCCGCACTGCACCCGTGAGATCACCCTCAAACACTTTACCCTCCACCGTCTTAAGGACCGAGGGTGTCCTCGATACTACCGCCTCTGCAGTTATGCTCTCAACAGAATCAACTAAACAAGCTGAGACAATGTTGCGTTTAACCTTAGAAGTTAAGTTGCCTGAACCACCCGCACCCGGCGCCTTAAGAGCGGAATAGGCGAACGATAAAAAATCAAACCACTCTTCCGTACCGTTTGAGCAGACACATTTGTCGATAAGATCGCACAATCTGCCAGCCGCCAGATTCCGCGCGCCCTTAGGGATATGCCGCAACACTCGAACAGACTGCTTCAAGGCAGCCAAGTCCTCAAAACCCCGAACATTAGGGTTATTTGAAGGTGCGACCTGTGATCCTGATTGCGCAGCGAGAGGTAAAGACGCCCGGGGAACCCCCTTGTGCATGCGTCCAATGTGGACCTTAAGCCCGTGCGCGGTGAAAGTTCGAGATGAATTATGACAATGAGGGCAAGACAATAACGAGGAGGAGTCGCTCATGATTCCAAATATACTTTGACTATTTGAAAAATAACAATAACAATCAAAAATAATTAACAAAATACAAAATATCAGTCATAAAATATAATTCAATGTCAAAGTCTATGTATATAAAACAAAAAATAATAAAATTATCGACTTCATAACTCGTTAAGATGATTAACTACACAAAGATAAATTCGTATATCTTTTTAGGGTATAAGTACACGGTTGTACCTTGTTTTGCCTAACAACTTTTTGCCTAATTTCGGTTTGCCTAATTTCATTTAAACTAATATTATTTAGCATAACTATTCACTTTGCCTTATTTTCATTTGAGTGAAAGTCATTTTGTATAAAACTCATTTCGCATAATCTTATTTCATCTAATTTTATTTGGCCTAATTTTTAATTTGTATCAACATATTTTGCCTAACAATTTTTTTGCCTAATTTATTTATTTAGCAAGCATTCTGACGCTCCGCTCGCTTCGCTCACTCCGCTATCCATGGTCATAAAACAAACCTAACCTTACCTAGAGTATTCGGTCTTTGACCTAACCTACAATTTTTAAAATAAGAATCGACAAAGTGAGTTTTAGATAAAATAATATTCGACAAAACAAGAGTTATGAAAATGATCATTTAGGCAAAACGAATTTCGACAAAATAATAATTATGAGAAATGCTATTATACATATTGACTTTAGATAAAATGTTCATTATGGTTAAAGTTGTTACTTGCTTCTTGTTCGTGGGCTTCATTGCCGAAGGTCGTGTCCGTCCTGAAACGCTTTGACGGCATCGTTGACGAGTTGCTTCCATCCTACTCTATCCTCGGCTTTTCTCAGGGCAGTGGTAATAGTAAGTCCAGTTACAGCTTTTATCTGGTCGGACCAGCGGGTAGGTGATCGCCCACGTGGTCTTTTGCCGTCTACTTTTCCTACTACCACCAGTTTGTCGAAATTATCTGGCTGTCTGCGGGCGATATGACCAAAGTAGCTTAGGACTCGCTGGTAACATATGGTGGAGAGTCTGGTTTTAACCTTCAGTTGGCCGAGAATGGACTTGTTGGTGCGTCTGGCTGTCCACGGTATGCGTAACATAAAGTTGTTAGACAAACTGAAATTAGACAAAAAAAATTAGGCAAATAAGGGGAATACCATAAGTACACGACTCAAATCTCTCACGATCTCTATATTAATTCCCACCTGTTAGAAATATGAAATGTTGTCAATTGGATCTAAAATCCTTTGAGTTCCGGACGATAAACTGGTGCAATCTTTGACCCATCATTAAACAATTCTCAACCTTTAAAATATGCTGCAATTAACAATGTTGAGATAGATATTTAATCATTTAATTGCGTAAAATTAGAGCCATACTTAATTACAACCGTATTATAGGCTAATAACTTGGTACAATTTATTTAGCACTTAGCCTTACATACAAACTATACCCCCATGTCGCATTAACTCACTAAATAAAATCGTATATCGGCTATTTTATGATTTTAAAGCGACATGGTACTAAAGTACTGGTATTGGAGTAACGATAATTTGATACAATCAAGCATCTATCAGATCTCATCATTAATTTCATCAAAATAGCATGACCTCTCGATTCATTAGAAAGGTTTGTATCTAGTTCTTAAGTCAAAGGAATAAGGCTATTTCTGCCTCTTGAGAGAGGCCAAATAATGCATATTAAACTGGTCAGTTGCAGTACTAACATTGAGTAAGGATGCGTTATATAATTGTAAAGTAATGTAGGTCGAAATTACTATCAACCGATTGAGATAAGTTTGCGCCCGTCTCTAAGACATTTGATACAAATAAGGTGCAAAGTTACATGAACTGGGTTATGCAGAAGGTTTAGCTTGACTGATGTATGGAGGGCAAATGTCAAGAGAG